>BLSH010113654.1:361015-417571 GCA_018402905.1 Glandirana rugosa | reverse complement strand
TATATATATATATATATATATATATATATATATATATATATATATATATATATATATATATATATATATATATAGATGGTGATCAGACTTGGAAGCGACTTCCATTGACTTCTATGGGCTGAAATCACCTAGAAATCTCCTCCAAGTAGTAAAGGAACCTTTTCAGAAGTCGCCTCAGACTCGGAACGACTTGAGTAGTGTATATTAAGATGGCTCCCATGCATTTCAATGGGATTTCTGATGTCCAGCGATTTGAAGAGACTTGAGGAGACACAAATCGCTTTGGAAATCTCCTAGGTGTAAACCGGCCCTCAGGCTCCATGCACACTGGACGCTTTTTCATCCTCCCCCGAACTATTTTTTTAACAGCTAGAAGCTGACACTTAAAACAGCCATTAAGCCGCATTTTACGTGCCGCGTTTGCATCTAGAAGTGTTCTTTTTTTTTTCAATGGATAAAAAAACGACCAAAAACGCTGGTGAGCCACGTTTTTGGGAGTTTATGAGCGTTTTTAAGCTTTCAATGTTTAGGGCGTTCAGATGACAGCCCATAAATGCCACAGCTGATAAACCACATTAAGCCCAGGTTCACATATTGGCGATGCGGGAACCAACGCGATTACAGAGCCAGTTCCCACATCACATCACTCCCGCCGGCAGCTCACACTGCCTTCTGCGAACCGCTGGCGGGTGTCATTAAAAAGTTAATGACACCTCCCAGTTTTGTTCACAGATCGCAGTGCGAACTGTAAACTGGCACATGAATCGGAGCATGGGTGAACACACCCATGCGATCCGATTCTAGCTCTAGCGTTTTTGCAGAGAGAGATAGACGCAAATGGGGACAACATGTGTTTTGTTCGACACAGGCAATTCGAAAACCAGGAAGTAAAGTTGTCACCTCACTAAAGGAAGTGCACATGAGAGCTGGAGACAAGGTAGAGATCTCCCCATCCTTACTGCTTTTTGAAAAACAATCAGTGACATGTTTAACAGACTGTATGGTGCATAACATATTGATTTCTTCATTTTGACCAAAGTTCTACTTTAATGAATACATTCAATATATCTGATTTTGATCCAGGTATACAGTGTGGTCCATGTGTAAGACTCACCAATGCCGTCCCCACGGTACTGCTCAGAGGTCGGGGTCGATATGGCGTATCCATTATTTCTACAGAAGAAGATCACTGGACACTCCAACGTGGCAGAAAAGTTAAAGGCAGCATGGGCGTCTCCTTCACTTGCAGCACCTTCACCAAAGTAGCAAATGACGACACGATCTACATTTTCACGTTTTATGGCATATGCTGCACCCACAGCTAGAAGGAAATTACAACAAATGAATATATATTGTACATCAGGAAAGCTAGTATTATGTGCTGTACAGAATGATGAGAACAACAAAAACAACAAAAATATGAAGGGAGGGGGCAGGTCTTAAAACTCAAAAAGCTACTAAATACACATCTGACATACATTTATGTGCACATTTACTAGCCAATGGATTAGTAACTCTTTTCAACCAAACTTGCCATTTTCGCACCTCTGCTACACTGCACAGGCAACCAACAAATATTTCCTGGATCAGTATTGCAGCTTCCTTTGTCGCTGGGCCACTTCCAGCCTGTTCACTGAACAATGAAAGGGCATCAATATACTGTCCAGTAAGCAAGCAGACGAAACAGGAAATTTAAGCAGCAGTATTAAACCCCACAGCAAACATTTATTATTTTGCAGCTTACCAATTCTTAGATATGATGGCTGAACTATTTTTCTTTTTAAGGTTTTCTTTCCATTATTTTCACTTGTTGATCCGGCCAGTAAGTCTGTTGTTTTTCAAAACTAACAGCTATCTTGTAGATGTACCAGTTTGAGGAAAGAGAAAAACCATTTACCACTGGCAAGGGGTGCTCACAATGACCAGCTTTTATTTATATATGTAAAACAATTCCAAAAGGAAAAAAAAAAACAGTTTGCTGAAACTGATTGATGAAGTGTTAGCTGGAGTTCAACTTCAGTTTGTTAGTGTATCTAAATCTGCTAGAGTAACTAACACTTCCCTCCCCAAAGATTAAAAGTGCTGCTGTCCAAAAGGTGCCTCTGTACTCCTTCCTTTAGAAGGGGGGCACTCTAATACAGGTGGTGTGTTACTGGCCAGATAACCAGGTGAAAACCGGGCTAAAAAGGCTGAAATGGAAAACGAATGCAATCACCACATCTAATGATTGGTAAGCTGCAAAATATTTTTTTTGGATTTAAAGTAGAGCTAAAGGCAAACGTTTTTGTTTAGTTTTGGATGGAGTGGGGAGGGATTAGACCCCCTGTCAGTTTTTATTGCTGTCTGTGCCCCCGTTAAAATTATACTAAAAGTCTAATTTTTTTTTCTTTAAAAGTACCAAACGTGTTATACTTACCTGCTCTGTGTAGTGTTTTTGCACAGAACAGCCCAGATCCTCCTCTTCTCAGGTCCCTCCCTCCTGTCGAGGGCCCCCACAGCAAGCAGCTTGCTATGGGGACACCCAAGCCAGGCCACTGCTCTGTGTGTCCAATCAGACATTCGGCCCCGCCCTCTCTCTCCTGATTGGCTAAGTGACCTATTGACAGCAGTGGGAGGCAATGGCGACACTGCTGTGTCTCAGCCAATCAGGAGAGTCCCACATGGCCAAAGGCACTCGTGCACATTGCTGGATAGAGATGGGCTCAGGTAAGCAGTGGGGAAGGGGGGGTTTGGTGCACACTGAAGGTTTTTGATCTTAATGCATAGAATGCATTAAAATGAAAAACCTTCTGCCTTTACAACCACTTTAACCACTTCAGCCCCGGAAGGATTTCCCACTTTAGGACCAGAGCACTTTTTGCGATTCGGCACTGCGTCGATTTAACTGACAATTGCGCGGTCGTGCAACGCTGTACTCAAACGAAATTGTCGTCCTTTTTTATTCTCACAAATAGAGCTTTAATTTGGTGGTATTTGATCACCTCTGCGTCACTTCTGATCACCGCTATAAACAAAGAGCGACAATTTTGAAAAAAAAAAAAAAAAATAAAAAAAAAAAAAATTTATTCATCAGTTTTGGTCGATATATATATTCTTCTATAGATTTGTGGTAAAAAAAATAAAAATCGCAATCAGCGTATATTGATTGGTTTGCGCAAACGTTGCTGCTTTTACGAACTATGAAAATTAATTTATGGCATTTTTACGTTTTTTTTTTTACACAAGTAATGGCGGTGATCTGCGATTTTTATCGGGACTGTAAGGCCTCATACACATGGGCGTATCTTTAAAAATAAACAAAACGGGCTCGACCTCAAGAGAGAAAAAAAAAAAAAAAAAAAAAAAATCGGCGTTATGCATCGGCGTTAGTGAGCGTCGGCGTCAATAGGCATTTTTTTTTTAAAAAATCATCTGCTATTTTTCAACCTAAAAACGTCGGCGTCAAAAAACGCTGGTAAAATATTAGTTGGCGTTTGTTGGCGTTTTGCGGCGTCGGCGTCAAAAAATGCCATAACGTTACAGCCTCAGAACGCGATGGCCGTGGGTTCTACTTTCAGCTCACTAACGCCAACGCCATCTACAGCTCAAAAACGCAGACGTTTTTATGGGGCCATTGACTAACATGGAGAGCTGCAGAAAACGCCAGAAAACGCTGGCGTCAAAAAACGTCCGTGTGTATGAGGCCTAATATTGCGGCAGACATGCCGGACATTTTTTAAACTTTTTTGGGACCAATGACATTTATACAGCAATCATAGCTAAGAATAGCCACTTATTACTATATAAATGTCATTGGCAGGGAGGGGGGTTAACCAGCTAGGGGCAATCTAGGGGTTAACTGTGTTCCCTGTGTGTGTTCTAAATGTATGGGGGCTGGGCTGCCAGGAGCAGAACAGATCTAACTGATCCCGAGTACAGGGATAAGTAGATCTGTCATGTCCCCCCCCTCACAGAGTGGGGAACCGCCATGTTTACATCGGCGGTTCCCCGTTCTGACTCTCTCACAGGCGATTGCGGGTCGCCGGTGGACATCGCCCGCGGCCCCACTCACGGGCGTTTATAAACGGCAATTTGCGGGAATGTGCCACTTTGCCACCGTATATATACTATACACGGTTGGCAAGTCAATAAGGTGGTTCACCCTCTCTATTTGTCCTGTTTACCATTATCATTGAAAGTAAAAGAAAACAAGTTTTGGGTTGTCCGCAACAAAAGTAAAAAAAGTAATAGAAGTGAAATCTTCCAATGGGAACATTAGTTACGGTGACCTGGGGGTCCCCAAGAGATCCCCTTAATTTTGCTGTGAGACAGGAAGTGAAGGGAAATCTCCCCATGGGGGACAGAGGTGGCAAAAAATGGGGTTATAACCCTCCCTAAAAAAAAGTTTTGCCCATAGTTCTACTTTAATACAACTGTAATGTTGAACCAGGAAATAAAAGGAGTTTCTTCCAGGGCAATAGAACTGCTTGGAGATGTGTAACATGTTGGGAGTGTATGAAGGTATTTGAGTAAAGACATTTGGCTCAAATCACAAATCTAAAAAACACACCGGGAAAAAAAGATCCTTATTTTTAAAAAGTTACCCTTACATTGGGCCATCCTCCACGCTGCAATGGTTAAAATGTTTTGTCTAGAGGGAGCGGAATAAGGTGAAACACTATATTCCTCTCTCCCAAAGGTTTCTTCCACGCAGCATGACTGGTCCCCTGAAGCTGCTTCTCTTTGCTGTACAACCGGTGGCAGTTCTCCAATGCCATCTTGTACAATGCAGGACAAGTGATCCTGCACTGTACTGTAGACATTCAGCAATTTTCCTGTGCTTCACCGACAACAGTGTGCCTATGTAGTCAAATGTGGCTGTTTACGGGCACTTCCTGGAACCTTTGTCGGTGTCTACGTGAGGCTGGCAGTAAATTATAAAATTTTCTAATTTAGATTTACCTTCAGCTATGTAGTGCAAAGGCCTGCCTGGTTGGATACAAATTGAAAGTGTTAAGGTTTGATCTAATATTATATGGTTTTGGTAAATCTAAAGGAAAAAAATTGTACAAGAAAATTGTATAATGTATGGTCAGCCTAAGCAGCACAGAATAGCTCCTCTCAGCCTTGCCCCCATCCTGTCCTGCCCAGCACCATCTAGCCCTCGATAGGTCACACCCACCAGTCAGGCACTTCATATCTGGAAATTAACTAGAAGGAATAAGATATGCCCACAAGCTGCTTTACCTGTATAAACTTGCAGTCATGTGACATCAATGTTTTTTAACCCGTTTCTGCCGGTGCTTCCTGGCCCTTTAAGAGCTTCTAGATGCCGGGAGTTGGAGGTGGACATTCGGGTCATGTGACCGCTGTGATTGGCTGTCACAGTGGCCACATGACTGGAAAGCTCCTGATCGCAAGTATGCATCGAGAGCTTTCCCAATTTGGTCGGCAACTGTGCTGGGAGCACGCACTCTCAGCACAGAAAGGTTTACATTTAGGCCGCAAATAGGTGTATGGCCGGCGGGAAGAGGTTAAAGAAAAAAGGTGGAAACAAACCTCTTTTAAACATTTTACACACAACGAGGTCCTTATATGGTTTAACTGATTGCAGGAAGTAAACTAAAAGCAAGACTTTCCTTCCACTTTATGTTACCTTGTGGTATCTGTGTTGCTAATGGAGAAGAGATGGTAACGAAATTCCGATCTTTACAGCCATAATGTACAGGCATTTGCCGCCCCTTGCCAGGGTCTGAGGCATTACCATAACACTGTGCCATGAAGAGATCCAGAGGATACCCCCTGTACATCAGGACGCCTAGAAAGGAAGATACAGCAAAACTGGTTACAAAAGAATACGTTATATGTTTTTCTTGAAAATTGCATACAGTCTTTAGAAATGGTAGCTCACCTGCCTCTCGATACTGTCCAAATACCAAGTCTGTGTCATTAAGAGCTGCTGCACTGCCCACATGTGTGCCCTCCTCACCATAATTTGTCATGTAGAATGAAATTCTTCCCTGGAACATAAGAACATTTAATTTCACCATTACAAGTATTTCTATAACAGGGTGACACAGATTGAAGGGAGCTAGCAGATATGGAGTCTGTTCCTGCCACTGCAGGATGACACAGACAGAAGGCTGTATGATTAAGCCCCAAAAAGAGTGAAACATATCTGCAGGATTCTCTACAGGTGGAGAACAGGAGCTGAAGCCATCTTTTACCCGTTCTATTCACACTCATGCAACAGGGAGTCAGTGCCTGTGTGCAAACGGCCGCCATTTTGTTATAGACAGAAGGGAGCTACGAGACATGGGGTCTGTCACTCTCACTGGTGGGTGACACAGGCAGAGGACAGCTATGAGATATAGAGTCTGTCAATCTCAATGCAGGGTGACACAGAAAGAGGACAGTTATCAGACATGGAGTCACTCCCTTCCTGTACAGGGTGACACAAACAGAACTGCACTGTGAGACATGGGGGGAGATTTACGAAACCTGGAGCACTCAGAATCTGGTGCAGCTGTGCATAGTAACCAATCAGCTTCTAACTTCAGCTTGTTCAGTTAAGCTTTGACAAATCTGGCAGCGGATTGGTTTCTATGCAGAGCTGCACCAGATTTTGCACTCTCCAGTTTTAGTAAACAAACCCGAATTGGAATCTGTCTCTCCCACTGCAGGATAACAGATAGAAACAAGCTATGAAACATGGATTCTGTCCCTTTTACAGCCAAGTGACACAGAAAGCTAAGAGGCAACTATAACACATGGAGTCTACTCTTCCCCGTGCAGGGTGATACAGACAGGAGGGAGCTATGAAAAATGCAGTCTACTCTTCCCATTGCAGGGTTATGCGGAACAAAGGGGAGACAGAGCCTGTTCCATCCATTGCAGGATCACATAGAGGGGAACCAAGAGAAATGGGGTTTGTCCCTCGCACTGAAGGGTAACACGGACACAAGGCAGCTGTAATGTAGCAACAGTATGGTCTTCTCCACCCAATGCAAGCTAAGAATTACGTACCTGTCTTTGAGACTCATACAGGATCCTATCCATAGTGTTGAGTAGGGTCATAGTGTGGTAGAACTTAAGTACTTGCTCCTTAGGGATCTGGAAGAAGGAATAAAAACAAACACTAACTGGTTACTTCTTAAATGTAATCCTTAAAGAGGTTCTAAAGCCTTAGGTTTTTTTTTACCTTAAAGCGGAGTTCCACCCAAAAGTGGAAGCTCTGCTTATCAGCCTCCTCTCCCCCTCCAATGCCACATTTGGCACCTTTCGGCGCGGGGGGTACCTGTTTTTGACAGGTGCCCATTTCCACTTCCAAGAGATCTCACCGCGGCAAGATCGCCAGGAAGTTCAACTCCCCTCTAATGCACCAATGCTTGGTTGGCCATACTTCTTTTGTGGGTTTCCAGGAGTACACTAAGCTGGCCATACAAGGCTCAGTTTTTTTTTCAATCAGCCAGCGGGCTGATTGAAAAAGAGCTGAAAAGTTTCCACCATCCACACAAATGACGTGGATGGAGGGATACTCCCTGCTGTGTTATTTTCTGTAAGTGGGACTCCTCCGCTGTCAGAATGCAGCTGATTGGCTGCAGCGCTGATCAAAAAAAAAATTTTTCAACAAGCTGGTCCGAGAGAAGTCGTCATTAGATTCTGTCAGAAACAGCCATAGATGGATCGCAATTCTGCTGCTCCCTGCTGAATCGGATACATTTCGATCCATCTATGGCCAGCTATACTTTTGTTCTTTGACCCAGAGTTATATTTTATGCAAACATGGAATGGGACTTTACATAGGTATCAAACACAGTAAAGCGACTTTATATAGGTACCAACATCTCAACAGGTTTCAACTCATGAGTCTTCATTCTCCTGTTATAGGCATACTCCTGATGAAGACTCACTGAGTTGAAACACTTTGTGTTGGTACAGATTCGTATTGAAGATATCTGCACGATAGAATGTATATATACATGGCCTATAAAAACCCTAGATGGAACTGACTGCAATCCTTTTAATTGTGTCAATATTTTAACTTTTATTTGTTAACTAATAAGGAGCTATATCTTTTTAAAGAATGTATTTACTTTGTGCATTTAGTACCTACATAAAGTCCTATTCCGTGTTTGCATAATATATATATATATTTGGGATGAGATATTCTGTAATTATAATGGTCAGGTGAAGGCAATAAGAGTTTTTTGACCCAGAGTTAGCTAATAGCGGGCTATTGATGGGGCAGAACCACTCCAGCCTCTGAAAAGATCCCGACAATATTGCCAGCATCCACCCAGCTGCCTGACTGACAGCTGGCTCCGGATTTCAGTGTGTGGCTGAGAGCCAGAGCAAGCTGCACCTAACTGCCCCAGCCTGGTGCTCCAGTGAGCACTGGAAAAGAGAAGTGGAGAGCAATGACTGACAACCTCTGCTTTCCGCTTAGAGCATACCGAGAGCTGGGCGATCAACGGTCATGTGACCACTCAGTTTTTGGCCTTAGAGCTGATGTGGGAGAACTACAGTACATGTATGCTGCAGCATGGAGGGGAGTGTGTAGGTTTATTTTTTCATAAGCCCATATTTCTCCTTTACCTCTGCTTCTGCATAATTTGTCCATATCCAAACATGTAAAAAGGGCAAATACAAATGTCTGCTTTGATATAAGTGTATACTGAGCTGTTATATGAAGATAACAAGTCCTCGTTAGAAACTAAAAGCAATCTCATCCAATCACAAAAACTGACACATACATTGGGGTCTTCACTGGCATTGAGAATCTGCCCCTGTCGGTCCATCACACGATACACCGGAATCCCAGAGATGACATTGGGCTGGATAAACTCCAGAGAGTCCACAAACACCGCCGAGGCCCCCGGGAACTGCGACTTTTCCTCCAGAGATGTAAATTCACTGAGGGGGCGAGTGGCCTGGGATGACAAAGTACAATAAAGATACAGAATTAAATTGCTGGACAACAAGGCAGCTTATTTACCCAGTACAGAGGCAACCAGGAAAAATCGAAGGCCATACATTGCATTAAAGTTCATCTATAGTCACAACCTTCTTATTTTCTAATTTGAATAGAGCAGGCAATGGTTAAAACCCATGTTAGTGTTTGTGGTGTTCTGTTGGGAACATTTTCCTTCACTTCCTGCCAGAGACGAAACAGGAAGTGAAAGGAAACGTCTACAAAGTGTAGGCAATTCCCCTCTTTTATAGATGTCACCAGAACCAGTGTCCCCATTGGCAGTGCTCCCATCATTTCCTTCCCTGATGACAAGGATCACCAGGACAAATACAGAGGGTGAATATCCCCAATAGGAACACAGACAGCAATAAAAAACTGAGGGTGGTTCTGCGGTCTCGTTCACACGGGCGGATTACAGCACACATCCGTGTGAGGGCCCTGTCTGCTCTCGGTGCTATGCATCTGCATGGGATGTTAAATTGGGAGCAGTGCCTGACTCTGTGCAGCTGTTGCGCCCCAATTGACTTGAATGGGACTGCATGACAGGGATACAGTCGGTCCCCGAGTTACAAACAAGATAGGGACTGTTGGTTTGTTCTTAAAGTGGATGTAAACCCACCCAGTATAAACTAATGACACAGTATTGATGTATATATACATGCAAGCCTCCTGCACCTATCTCTACCTTTCAAATGTGCTTCCTGTAAGCATTAGCAGCTCTGTAAAACTCTGAAATCAGAGGGTCTCTGTGTTTGCTGGAGTTTGGTGGGTGGAGTTGTGATGTCACAAGCCTCCCCACCCACCTCTATACTGAGACATTGAGGAGGGAGGGAGGGGGAAGTGTAAAACTTTCTCTGCTGTGTGAAGGAGATAAGCAATTTGCTTGTCACTCACAGAGCAAGGGGCGGATCGACTGTGTATTTCCCTGTTAGTCGGACTTTCTCTTCCTGAAAAAAGATAAGCTCATTACTCACAGTTGGACAAACTCTTTGTGGCAAGACTGGGCACAGATGATATGACATGATATACTCTACCAGGCAGAATTATTAATTACATTTTTTTTTTTCGGGTTTACATCCACTTTAAGTTGAAGTTGTTTGTAAGTCAGAACAGGTACATTTTTTAAGTGTTGCATCAGCCAAAAAAAACGATTTTAAAGCTTTTTGGATAGCATAGGGAAGGGTAACACCCCTATAATGTTTGTTTTGCTGTCTAAGTTTCTGTTCAGAAGATTTCACCTCACTTCCTGTCCCAATGATAATTGGATTTTGAAAATTTTGGGTTGCTGTGGAAACGAACCTTGGTGATAAAGCATCAGTGGAGACACCTTTTTCCCATAATAACTCTTACAGGAGTGAATTTCCCTTCCTAGGGGGAGATTTCCTCTCACTTTCTGTTGTCTCCCTCCTTTTGTAAGTAGGAGTCGTTTGTAAGTTGAATGTTTGTAACTAGGGGACCGCCTGTACATGGAACACTTGTGCATCTCCCCCGTGCAGGTAAACATGACCCTCACACGGGTGTAGCCTGTAGTATGCCCCTGTTAAGGTGGCCTAATCCTTCCCCACTCTATCCAAAAATTAAACAAAAGCTATACATACACTTTAACCATGTGCTGTCCAGGGCATTGTTTTACATTTTTCACACATGTTAAAAATCAAGGATCAATTAGAGTAGACCCTTGATATCTCTCACCTCCCAAAGCAGTTTATCAGGCACATATCATGCTTGATTAGCGACTTCCCTGGCTGACCACTCTGAAACTGCCAGATTCATTAAAGTAGAGCTCAACCCAAAAGGGGAAGCTCCGCTTGTTCACTTGTTCCACTGCCACATTTGGCACTTTTTTGTGAGGGGAGCGGGTGCCTGGTTTTGACAGGTACCCGATTGCCGATATTCTGGCACCTCCACCTTCCCCTCACTGCCTCCTGGGACAGACATAGGTCCCCAAAAGACAGCGGGACCATTCAGAAAGCACAGCATGACTTACACATGTGCAGTAGGAAACAGGCTGTGAAGCCTTAGCTACCAGTTTCCCTTACTTACAATGGCAGTGCCTGTTGCGGGGAGCTGTCCCGGCTGGGAGAACATAGTGATTATTTAACCACTTCCGGACCGCCGTACGTCGTTTGACGGCGGTACTTTGAAGTGGAATACCGTTGTTATGGTAGCAGATAGCTACCATAACCCCGGTATCTTTTTTTACAGCCGGCGATTCTGTACAAGATAAAAGTGGTCTTAGCGGCGGATTCGCCGCGAGATCACTTTTATCAGCGGCGGGAGGGGTGCCCCCCCTCCCGCCGCTTTCCGGTCATCTCCGCCGCTTACCGGACCCGCCGGCAGCAGCGGAGATGATCCGATGCTTTCCCCCCAGTGTCCGTGAGCCGAGTGAGCGGCTGAAGCCGCTCACTCGGCTCCATAACATGGCTGGGCGGAAGCGACGTCACAAGTAGCTTCCGCCCAATGCTCTTAAAGGGGACATTTTTTTTTTCCCCCTGCCATTTTTTTCAAAATTTTTTTTTTTTTTTTTTTTGTTTAATGCATTTTAGTGTAAAAATGAGATCTGAGGTCTTTTTGACCCCAGATCTCATATTTTGGAGGTCCTGGCATGCTTTTTTCTATTACAAGGAATGTTTACATTTCTTGTAATAGGAAAAAAAGTGATCAAAATTTTTTTTTTTTAAAAAGAAAGTTGTAAAAATAAAAATTAAAAAGTAAAATACATAATTAAAAAAAAATAAAATTTTTTAAAGCGCACCGTCCTTGCGAGCTCGCGCGCAGAAGCGAACGCATACGTAAGTCCCGCCCACATATGAAAACAGTGCGCAAACCACACATGTGAGGTATCGCCGCGATCGTTAGAGCGAGAGCAATAATTCTAGCCCTAGACCTCCTCTGTAACGCAAAAATGCTAACCTGTAGAATTTTTTAAACGTCGCCAATGGAGATTTTTATGTTGCAAAGTTTGTCGCCATTCCGCGAGCGGACGCAATTTTGAAGCATGACATGTTGGGTATCATTTTACTCGGCGTAACATTATCTTTCACAATATGGAAAAAAATTGACCTAACTTTACTGTTGTCTTATTTTTTAACTAAAAAAAACTGAATTTTTTCAAAAGAAATCGCGCTTTTAAGACCGCTGCGCAAATACGGTGTGACATAAAGTTTTGCAATGGCCGCCATTTTATTCTCTAGGGCAGTGGTTCTCAACTCCGGTCCTCGGGACCCATCAACAGGCCAGATTTTAAGTATTACCTTGGGGAGATGCAGACTAGAATACTGCAATCACTGAGCAGCAAATGATATCACCTGTGATGTATTTCCGTTATCCTGCAAACCTGGCCTGTTGGGGGGTCCCGAGGACAGGAGTTGAGAACCACTGCTCTAGGGTCTTAGAAAAAAAAATATATAAGGTTTGGGGGTTCTAAGTAATTTTATAGCAAAAAAACCTGTTTTTAACTGATAACCTCCAAAAAGAGGCTCGGTCTTAAAGTGGTTAATAGCAGCTGGCAATAATCGCATGCCAAAAAAATCCAACATGCCGGTTGTACCCAAGTCAATCGATGGATTAACATTTAGCCTGCCCATAGATGGTTCACATCTCAGCCGGTCTCTGCTAAAGTCAGTATTCATATCTCATATTTAATGGGCTGCTGGAAAAGCTGCAAATAATTATTCCTCTTTCATAATGTAAATAGCCAACATAAAACAAAATGACTTCTCATGAATGTCACTAGAACTTTGTTTTTAACCCAATGCATGTGTTGTAGATGTAGACGAGTCGTCTCCAACGATCCAGGGCACAACAAGCAGCATTGTTCTGTTATCTAGGAGGCAGAAGCAGTCACACCGGCCTTCTCTACGCCCCTAGGGAGCCAGCCAATCAGCGCTCACGTTGCAGACGAGCCTCCTCTAGCAGTGACTGACCTTCCTGTTATCAGGACGCTGAGAGCTGTACACATACACAGTGTCACATTCACTTCCCATAGGAGTTCATGGATGGAGCGTGTGCAGGAATAAAGATGTACAAATTCTGCACATCCTTGTAGCCTTCACAGTGTGATGTTGTTTTATGTCAGCCAGGCTATATTATTATTATAGAGGATTTATATAGCGCCGACAGTTTGCGCAGCGCTTTACAATATTAGGGCAGACAGTACAATACAATACAATACAGGAGGAATCAGAGGGCCCTGCTCGGTAGAGCTTACAATCTAGGAATACTGTCTTTCTGTAGATGTTCTGCTTCACTGGCTGCACCACATCATCACTGAGCAGAAAATCAGAGCTCTTATTATTTCTAGTAATGGTGCTTAAAGTGACACTAAACAATGTCATCATTCTCCAAAAATAATCCATTCATATACACTACTTAATGGCCCTGTAATCTACTTTTAATTAAAGCGGAGGTCCGAGGGCTAAAAAAAAATATTAAAAGTCAGCAGCTACACATACAGTAGCTGCCGACTAATATTAGGACACTTACCTATCCTGGAGTCCAGCGATGTCGGCACCCGCCGCCGATCTTCGGATCGGGGGACGGGTGCAGCCGCCTCCATCGCGGGTAAGGGAACCCGGACGTGTAAGCAGTACAGCTTCATGCCGGGCACCTTACTGCGCATGCGCGAGCTCTGCCACGCTCTGCTACTGGCCAGGCGGCCAGAAGCAGAGCGATGCAGGGAGGAGGGAGCCGGGTTTCTGACATCAGCGGCCGCGGCCGCCGGCCAGAGCTCCCGGAAGTGTGGAAAAGGCCACGTGTCTAAAGACAGGTGTCCTCTTCCCCCTCCCCCCCGAAAGGTACCAAATGTGACACCTGAGGGGGGGAGGAATCCAACCAGCGGAAGTTCCACTTTAGGGTGGAACTCCGCTTTAAATTATTATTGTTTTTTTCTGCCACCTTGTAACCTCCTCTGTGAGCTCCTGAACCTCTCCCTTTCCCCCTCACTTCCCTTGTTTTAGAACAAGTAGTGCACATCAGTAGTGGTCCTGTACACAGCTCTATACACATCCCACAGTCCATCTCAGGAGCAAGCAAGAGAGGGTGGCTACATTCCTAAAAAAAAAGAGTGGGAACATGGAGAATGAACGTAGCCACCCTCTAACAGGAAGTCAGATCACACCCCCTCCTCCATTCATAGAAGTTGTACTTGTTCTATGAATGGAGGAGGTGGACCTATCATCCGCCTACCTGTCCTCCATTCATACAGCCCTTTTCATTGATGGAAGCTATAGCACCACTTCTATGAATGGAGGAGGGGGTGGAAAGGACGGGCATAGCCAGTACTCTTGATCAGTGCCTGTGATAGGTCCAGCGGCTGTATTAACCTCCCCAGCACCAAAAAATCACTGTAGTAGTCTACCGCAATGATGCCCGCTGTCCTCCAAGTGCTGTACCTAGCCGTTACCTCACTGCACACTGATCCCAGGGGGTCACTTCTGCCATTCACAGAACGCCTTGTATCTCTCTCAATGAATGCACAATATTCTCTGATTGGACGAAGTGGAGATCATGACATCACCACCCCACCTGGTCCAATTAGAGACCCCTTTATATTCACTGAGAATAGGGATGAGCTCAGACATGTTTGAACACAAAACTAAGCCCTGCCTGAGCTATCCTGCAAAGGTGGACATCCAATCATAGGCGGCAGAGACATCCCCCTCCCCGCAGACGGATGTATAAACACCTCTTGTGCTGCTGCAAAGAATGCCTCCACCCCCTATGACTGGCTGTCCACTTTGTCAGCTCCTTGGCAGGATAGCTCAGGCAGGGTTTGGATTTGTGTTCAAACATGTCTGAGCTCATCCCTATTCTCAGTGAATATAAAAGGGTCTCTAATTGGACCAGGTGGGATGCTGATGTCACAATCTCCACCTCGTCCAATCAGAGAATTTATTGCATTTATTGAGATACAAGGCGTTCTGTGAATGGAGGTTGTACTATGGGGAAGCCGACGATTGTTGTAGTAGTCCAGGTCCTGTGCCGAGCGGCTGTCCTTCTACATAGTGACCCCCAGGGGGTGGCTGGCTTGGGGCGGGGGCCCAGAAAACAGCGTTGGCGCTACTCCAGGGTTTCTTACCTCAGTGACCCTGGGGGGTGGCTGGTTGGCTCGTGGGCCCAGAAGACAGCGGTGGCGCTGCTACAGGGATTCCTGCTGCATAGTGACCCGGGGGGGGGGGGGGTATCTGGGTTTGGTGCGGGGGCCCAGAAGACAGCTTTGGCGCTACTCCAGGGCTTCTTGCCGCATAGTGACCCTGGGGAGGTGGCTGGCTTGGCACGTGGGCCCAGAAGACATCGGTGGCGCTGCTACAGGGATTCCTACTACTGCATAGTAACCCGGGGGGGGGTGGCTGGTTTGACGCAGGGGCCCAGAAGACAGTGGTGGCACTGCTACAGGGATTCCTACTGCATAGTGACCCTGGAGGGGGGGGCTGGCTTGGCGCAGGGGCCCAGAAGCCAGCGTTGGCGCTACTACAGTGATTCCTGCTGCATAGTGACCCCAGGGGGTGGCTGGCTTGGCACGGGGGCCCAGAAGACAGCATTGGCGCTACTACAATTATTCCTGACACATAGTGACCCCAAGGGGTGCTGGCTTGGCACGGGGGCCCAGAAGCCAGCGTTGGCGCTACTACAATTATTCCTGCCACATAGTGACCCCAGGGGGTGCTGGCTTGGCACGGGGGCCCAGAAGACAGCATTGGCGCTACTACAATTATTCCTGCCACATAGTGATCCCAGGGGGTGCTGGCTTGGCACGGGGGCCCAGAAGACAGCGTTGGCGCTACTACAATTATTCCTGACACATAGTGACCCCAGGGGGGAAGGTCGCTCGCTCAGCTCAGGACCCAGAATACAGCAGCAATCACTGTAGCTGCACCGAGCACTACAAGCATTGTCAGCTCCCCCTCAGATATATGCAATGTACATACCGGGCCAAGCTGGCCCAATGCCCCCATACAATGCACTGCATAGCTGGAGACTGGATGGTCACCCCTCCATACAGAGCCCTCCAATGTCTTCATTCTATACCTCCCCCCCAACATACAGGACGTACCCAGCACCTCTCTCACCTGTCTGCCCACCATCCCCCTCCATCCAGCCGGAGCCCCGATCCTCAGCAGTGCCCTCAGCGCCGCCATCTTCCCTCAGACTGCCCCGGACCCGCCTGCTTTCATTTAGGACCCCGACTCCACATAGACATTTTTTCCTCCGAGCTCAGCATACCGGGACTCCCCGCACACATCTAGGTGCTCACACTGAGGGGGGATTAAACCATTCCGCCGGTCAGGCAGGAGAAAGGGCAGCCCGGAGGCGGGATGAGGACCCCGGAAGTGCTCCGCACGTGTAGTCAGGAGAAGGATGGAGGCGGCAGAATCGAGTCTGCGGGAGATTGGCTGTGAGCAGAGCCAGCTGAGCCGGCCGGATGGTTCCGCCAACTTCATGCAGGGTAATGGCATGTGAGAGGGGGGAGGGGAGTCTCCACTCACCCGATCCCAGCAGTCCTCCCAGGGAGGACTACAACTCCCCAGCCCCCCATACATTCCGAGGTTCAAAACATCGATTTGTATAAACAAATAGCGACTACATTGCCATTTAACCTTCTGATTAAATCGGCTCCCAACAAATATTGAAGGCTGTAGAGTTTGTTTTGTTTAGAAAGCAGCTCCAGCCTGAGTAGAAAAGCCTTTCCCCTGCCAGCAGGCTGCAGCCATAGAAGGACCCTATGTGCTCTGTGTGGAAGCAGTGGTCTCTCTGCAGAGGTCTGACATACCTTCTCCCTTCACACTGCAGTGTGTGCGGTGACATTCATGGGCATGCTGTGTTATGTTTTAAGGTCTTGTTCACACAGGTGTACTTATTAGGGATCGACCGATTATCGGTACGGCTGATACCAGCATTTTCCAAAAAATCGGTATCGGAGACAAAATACACTATTACCGATATTGGTCTCCACGGGCCGCGGCCATCATTTTGGCACCCAGAAGCCTGCAGACCCAGTGCTCAGCGGCACGCAACGTCCTTAAGCACTGGGCCTAACATTCTGAGTCTCACAGGCCTCAACGCTCGGATGGACACAGCAGCCACCCACCCACAGTAAGGTGCCAGGCCACTGAGGCCAGACAGCAGCCACCCATCCAGCTACAGCAAGGTGCAGCCAGCAGCCATCCAGCCATAGCAAGGTGCCAGCCAGCAGCCACACACCCACCCAGCCACAGTAAGGTAGCAGCCACCCACCCACAGTAGGGTGCCAGCCAGCAAGCCCTTAACATGTTCAGTTTATACCAGATTTGTGTAGACAATTTTTGTTATTTTTGAAAAGTTTTTAAATTAAATAATATCGGCAGAAGTGGCTGAAATATCGGTATCATATCGGCACCGAAAAACGATTTTGGTCGATCCCTAGTACTTATGCCGCTTGCCACAGTACATTTACCAGCTTAAAGTGGTTGTAAGTCTACATTGGTAAGTTGTACCTATAGGTAAGCCTATAATGAGGTTTACCTAGAGGTGCTGTAAATATCTCCTAAATGGGCGCAGTTTAGGAGATATTTGCTGTACACTGCGCCAATGACATCATTGGCACATGTGCTGAGAAGAAGTGGCCAACCTGTGCCATTTCTTCAATAGCAAGTGACGTGACCGGCAGCTCCCACATGCGACTCCGGCCAGTCACAGAGCCGGAGTCCGCGGCCCCAGAAGGAAGAGGGGCGAAGATGGATGCAGCCTCCAGTGGGGACAGGACAGGCTTTGTCTGCAGGTAAGTGTCACATAATGTGCTAGTATGCAATGCATACTAGCACATTATGCTTTTACTTTGCAGAGGGAAAAAAAGGAAGAAAAACCCATCTGTATTTACTTCCTCTTTAACCATTGATCACGATGTAAACACAAGTTGATTATGGGCATTCCTTTCCTTACACTGAAAGTATGAGAAGAGAGCTGATAACCGATTTGTGTAAAAGGGACATCTACACTGATAATCAGGGTCCTGATTATCAGTGCAGTCCCAACCGTGCCCACTAGTGCCTCTTCATCAGTGCCCATCAGTGAAAGAGAAAAATTACCTGTTTGCAAAATTTATAGCAAACTATGAGAAAGTGTTTTTTTTTTCCAAAACATTTCAGTCTTTTTTTCGTTTATTTAACAAAAAATAAAAAACAAGTGGTGATTAAATAGCACCAAAAGAAACTCAATTTGTGTGGAAAAAAATTGTAAAAATGTCTTATGGGTACAGTGTAGCATGACCGCGCAATTGTTATTCAAAGTGTGACCGTGCTGAAAATTGGCCTGGGCAGGAGGGGGGTAAAAGTGCTGTTTCCAGCGAACACCCCCTCACTGATCTCTCTTCAGAGGGATATTGCTAGTGTAAATGAGCACTTACCATTAAAAATATGTTTGAGAAAAAAATTTATATTCCTCTCCTTAAAATTTTCTCATTACTGTACTACATTTGAACACGGACATCAATTTAACCCCACTAACCATTAGCAAATTGAATAAATGTTCCACATTCAAATTTTTAAAAATTCATTTAAACTAGGGAATGGCCAACTTTAGGGCCAGATCTTTTCATTGAGCAGGTGGCATACGTTTTGCTGAACGCAGAGCTTTACGTCTGGCATAGTAGGGAGTGGGAGTTAGGCTGCTTTCACTCGAAAGAACAAGGATCCCACTTTGCAGCTGCTGGCAGAGGACAGGTTTCTCTACTGAGGCTGCAGCTGTTTTAGAAAGAAAACCAACTGTAAGATATTGAAGATATTGAGATATTTCTTTTGATGCACCTGGAATGTACTTTGCTGATATAAACCACTTGCCTACTGGGCACTTTTACCCCATTCCTGCCTAGGCCAATTTTCAGCTTTCAGTGCTGTCATACTTTGAATAACAATTGTGCGGCCGTGCAACACTGTACCCATATGAAATCTTGATAACTTTTTTTTTCACACAAATAGAGCTTTCTTTTGGTGGTGTTTAATCACCGCTGGCTTTTTTTATTTTTTGCTAAATAAACGTAAAAACACCCTGAAAACTGTAAAAAAAAAAAAAAAAAGAAAAACATTTTTCATAGTGTGTTAAAACACAACAGGTAATTTTTCTCCTTCACTGATGAGGCTGTACCGATGGTCATGGATTGGCAGCACTGGGGGCCACTGTTGGGGCTGCACTGGTAATCAGGACACTGATAATCAATGCCCTGATTATCAGTGTAAATGTCCCGGTCACACAAGCCAGTTACTGGCTCTCCTCTTCTCATGCTGTCAGTGTGAGAAAAGGAATGGCGATAACCGGCTTGTGTTTACATTGTGATCAGCTGTGATTGGACATAGCTGATCAGGTAGTAAAGGAATCGCTGTGATTGGCCCTTTACCCTGATCTATGATAAGCTGTGTCCTAAGGACACAGCAATCACAGAGCGCACCACCCGCATGGTGGGTGCGATCATGGGAGGACGTCATATGATGCCCTCCCAGAACTGGCCTACTGTGCTGTAGCCGTCATTTGGCTATAGTGCAGTCGGGAAGTGGTTAAACTGAAGCTCCAACAGGGCTTTACTATTTTTCCACCAATGGGGAGCAGGTGCTTTAAATGAGCCCGTAGTGCAGGCTCCTGATCTTGCCTCACTGTGATTGGCTGCATGGTAGTGACCCATTGGCTGTTGACTCTAAGGCTGCATTCACACTTGGGCGTAGCGTTTTCAGGCAGAAATGCACACATTTTTTGCCGCAATTTTGTACAGGTCAAAAGTAACCAATGTAAAAAGTAGAAAAAAGCCCAAATCAAGCTACAAAAATACTTCCAGAACTAGTTTGAGCTTCAGGCGTTTTCAGGCTTTTGGCTTCAGGCGTTTTTGAGTGGAGATGTGAACGGACTCCATAGAGAATCATTGATTTTTTCCCCTCCAGTGTTTTGTAGCTTCAAGCTACAAAGCGCTCAGGTGTGAATGGGGCCTAAGTGGCCAGTGAGAGTCACAGTTCTGGGGCACCAATGGAGTGTGCCCCACAAGACAGAGATGCATATATGCAGCTGCTTGGTATTTAGGCCTTGCCGCCACATATATGCATATTGCTGATGATTACAGTGTTTGTAAAGGCTCAAAGTTTTTTACCTTTAGCTTTGGCGTTTTTGTTTAGCCAATAGAAAGCACTAGGGAGAGGAGAAGTGGAGGAGATTAGGGGTATAGAGCTTGTGTTTGAGCAGAAAACGCGCTCATAGGACAGCTATTGAAGTCTATGGGGCTAAAAATGCTTGTAATCTGCCGAAAAGAAGCTCTGTACAGTTTTGAGCGACAGGCATGTTGCTTCAGACTAAATAACGTTCATATGTGAACAGGAGCTTTTTAAATTAATGGGATTTGGCTTGTTGAGAGTTTTAGAGCTTCAAGCAGAAAATCTCTCAGGTGTCAACGAGGCCTAATACTTACCTGAGCCTCTCAGGTGAGTATTAGACCCCAATTCAGCAATGTTCATGAGAACAGTGGCTCTCCCAGGTCTCTTCCTCATTGGCTGAGACAGCAGTGGGAGCTATTGACTCCCGCTACTGTCAATCACAGCCAGTGAGCCAATGAGGAGAGAGCAGAGGCAGGGCCAAACCATGCTCTGTTTATTATGAATAGACACAATGCAGCAACTCCGGAGCGAGCCTGCTCGGGTACCTCATAGCAATCTCCTTGCTATGGAGGAACTGAACAGGAGGGAGGGGCCAGGAGCACCAGCAGGGCACCCGAGAGGGGGAGGATCCAGGCTGCTTTGAGAAAAAGCACTGCACAGAACAGGTAAGTATATCATGTTTGTTATTTAACCACTTTCCGCCCAGTCTATTGTCAAATGATGGCTGGAAGGGACATTTGTTGCTATGACGTCTTCCCGGATCGCGCTGCGGTGCCATCTGTCACTGGCTGTGTCCACCAGACACAGCTAAGGACTGATCAGTGTACTGGCCTGCTGCCGGTACCATGTGATCGCTGTGACCAATCACAGCAAATTACATGACAATTGTAAACAATGAATGGTTTTGATTCATGCCATTCATTGTATACAAGTGTGTTGCTAGCTGCGATTGGTCACAGTAATCACATGGTACAGACAGGTCCAGTCACAGCCCATCTGTACCGTGTAATTAGCTGTAGCCAATCACAGCTAATCACAACAATACACACTGAATCAGTTTAATTCAGTAAAAATGGTTGCTTATACCATTCACTGATTTAAAAAAAAAAAAAATTAAAAACAAAATTATTATTATTTTTTTTACATACTGTCACCAGACAGTGTTCCTGATCACCACCACATCAGTTATATGATGAAGCTCTACTGCTCTGGTGATAGTATATACTAAAATTGTGAAAACACATTGTAATTGGCTGAACAGTACTGACATCACCAGGAGCCCATCTTACGAACTATCGATTGAATGTCAGTTGACTGTGAGCTGCCGGTGAAAGCTCGTTCACAGTACTTGTGCAGCAAAGCATATGCAGCGGCTGGATGGTAAGGCCCACCCTCTATACCACTGCATATAGGTGTATAGTGGTCCAATTTTAGGTTCTTGTAAATGTATGAACCTATGTGTTGTGCATGCGTATCGGCTGCTGGATACAATAGCCAGCAGGGGAGATCCTTTCATCCAGGCTGTTTAACGATTGAAATCTATATATGTGTATGACCAGCCTAAATTTGCCACCTTACTTCGAATTTTTTTATTTATTTTTTTTTATAATATCATTGGCAATAAGGCATATTTTAGGTAGAGCATGGTAGATCCGGGCCACTGCTTTATTTCATTGAAAATTGAGATAGGAAAGTAAGGCAGGGAAGTGGTGAACTAACCAATGTCTTGTAGGGTAATGGTTATCAACCTGTCAATAATGATCTTCCCATCGACCACAGGCCTTGCCACCCAGTGCTTTCTCCCAGTGCGGTAGAGTGGTCCAGGCACACATTCTGCCAATCAGCTGCAGAGACAGCCCCCACTCCTTGCATACCTAGGACTGTGGGGCAGGGAAAGCCTCTGCAAAAGCTTGGGTGGGTTCTTCTCCTGAGTGTAGTGCGCTCATCCCATGTTTCCTCTTCTCCAATCCATCCCAGGCGCTCGTGGGTGTGGAATGAATGACCGAGGCAGGCCGGCAAGGATCAGGCTATGCAAATTCGCAATGGCAGCTTCCTTGCGCCACTTTGCATTAGTAAACAACTTCCGTGCACTCTTGAAACCCCAGTACCTTTCCCTCCTAACCCCCCAATTCCTGATCCCCCAGTACTGTGCCATCCTGATTTTCCAGTACCATGCTCCCCTGACACCCCAGCCCTCCTGATCCCCCTGTACTGTTCCCTCCTGATCCCCCTGTACTGTTCCCTCCTGACCTCCCTGCATCATGCCCTATTGACACCCCTATACTCTGCCCTCCTGACCCCTGCACCATGCCCTACTGATTCCCCGGTGCTCTGCTTCCCTGTGCTCTGACCTCCCTGCACCGTGCCCTACTGATCCCCCTGCACTCTGCCCTCTCGACCTCCCTGCGCAATGCCCTCCTGATCCCCTTGTACTCTGCCCTCCTGACCCCCCTGTACCATGCCCTGGTCTGGTTGAGGAGATCAACTAACCAGCTTTTTACTACCTTTTCCAGCTTCTGAAAATTAGTCACATTTGTTAGGTTATATTGTGAGCCCTTTCACACTGGGGCCGCCCAAACATCAATGGTAAAGCTCCGCTATTCGGGCAGCAGCAGGGTGCTTTTAACCCCTAAGAAGGGGTTAAAAAGGGGCTAAAAGCTTCGGCGCAAGTCGCTTCCGGAGCCGAGTACAGCCGCTTCGGAAGTCCTGCCCATTCATTTCATTTATTTATTTATTTATTTATTTTACAGGAGATACCTCAGTCTTGGCTGGAGTCTATGGACCGGCAGAAATTAAAATCAGCAGAGAGTTGCATGATAAATCCACCATCGAGGTGATGGTTAGACCCAAGGTGGGTTTACCTGGTAAGTACTCATTTTTTATGAGCATATCTATTTGTTTTTTTTCCTGTATCTTCATTTTTTGTTGGCCACCTTCTGCTTAACAACCCTTGATTGACACATCCTAAGAGATGGACAAAAAATTGTTGGCCTAAAAGCACTTGCATTCAATCAGATGCAGCCGCTGTTTGTGTATTTTGACAGGCAGCAGGGTCAGCTGTCAAAATACAATAGGCACAGCAGAAGATTTGTCCATCCACGCTGTATAATGTGGATGAAGGAATCTGTTTGTCTTTGTTCATTCAGCCAGTTGGCGGCTTTGTACATTTGCTAACCACGAGGGCACAGTAGAGTGTTTTCATGGTCTTGCTTAGGCAGGCATTACATGGTGCGAATATCTTTCCTGCAACCACTGGTTGCACAAAAGGAAGTTGCACGATCCCCCCATCAACACAGACAGTGCTGACAGGGGAATCCCTCCTGCTGAGCAATTTTCTTCTTCCGAGGGGGAAGCCACTATAGCCGCTAGCAATAATCGTAAGAGAATTAGGCATGCTGGTTGTATCCAAGTTGATCGATTGATCAGCTTGGTACATTCAGCCTGCCCATCAACGGTTCGACTCTCAGCCGGTTCAGCAGGATCCGAACTGTGTGTGGCTGGCCTTACTATTCTTAAAGTGACCCTGTCATTATAGCAAGGTTTTCAAGGCAAGCTATACTGATAAGAGAGGTAACCTTAGCTCTCCTGCCATCCATCGCCATTCCATTCAATAGAGGTCTTCTTAAAACTGACACTTCTGGGGGTGTTGATCTCATCAGTTGCTCTAATTAGTTCCTCCTGTTGACCTTCATGGCACCACTGTATCTTGTGGTGATGTGAAGGTCAGCAGGAGGAATCTATGAGAGCTGCAGGGAACCAAGGAGCTCAACACTTACAGTAGCGTCAGTTTTTAAACTGACTTCCAGGTGCAATTTTTCAGGAACGGTGAAGCATTGGGGCTTACCTGCTGTAGGAGCGGCCATAAAAAAATGCTTCTTGTTATCTTTATTTAAAGTGGAACTAAACCCATTGATTTAACGGTTTCAAAAGGCAGTTTATTTAGCAGCATGCCGGGAATGCTAACTGTCACATTTGCTTGGGCTCTCAACCAAACCATCAAATGGCTGGTGTCATAACTGATCACACAGCAATTGCAAATCAAACAGCGCTTCCTTAAAGGATAGTACGATTTAGTTCCAGTTTAGGTCGGGGAAATTCAGGTCCTAGTAACAAAGTAGAACAGATTTGGAGAGAGGCACAGAGGAAACTTTTCTGCCTGGTATCATTATTAGCAGACATTTTGCAGCATCTGTACTCATGCAAATCTTTTATTGCCTATACAGGTTAAAGTGACAGTCACTTAAAAGCTTGCCCTTGACCCACCTATACTCGCCTTCCGTTTGCATAACTGCCACTTTGTTGCTCGGTCTAAGCACTTGCAAAATTCCTGTGTCTACTGAGTACGGAGCAGAATATGACCTCCTCCCAGCATGCAGTCCTTGGGTCTGAGCGGTCAGGAGGGGGTGACAGTCTCACACCCATGTAAGCTCCCTTGCAGAGTTCATTCAGGCTTAGTACTCTGCAATTCAGTGGGGTAATGGAACAGCAGATGAGCGCAGGAAACATGAGTATCAGTGGGCCGACAGGCAGTCCGTTTACATTTTGTCATCAGTCTTGAAACCAAGGACCAGAGATGCCTAATGGTTGTTCACACATTTTGGAGCACCTTGGATGCTCTGTCTTGCAAATGTCAGATGGTATATGTGGCAGAGAGCCTGGGCTTGCCTCTTGTGCCTCACTATTGGCCTAGAAGTTTGACTGAAGGCCTTACTGACAAGATGGATGGTGCAGGTACGGAGCCCAGTGCTTAACTCAGTCACTATGTCCTGTGAGTAGGCACGGCTGTGTCACACATTTCACAGAGCCCGTCTTCTGAACTACAGAGGTCCTGGGAGGAGGAATTTCAGGAGGAAAGTACAGGAATCGCTGCTTGCAGGCAACAATGTGTACCATGGGTTATGTAATCCTTAGAAATTGAGGAGAAGCTGCAAAGCATGCAGGGAATCCAGGAAGCTATGGATAGAGATGACCAGCAGACAGGCAGCAATCACATCATGAAAAGAGTATTTTCAAGTAAGCTTACACTGATCAGCCATAACTTTGTGACCTCTGATAAGTAAAGTGAAAAGCATATGATTATCTCATTATGACAGCTGAAAGTTGGTGGGATATATTAGGCAGCAAGTGAACATGTTCTTGAGGTTGCTGTGTTGAAAGCAGAAAAATAGGCATCGGAGTTTGTTGTGTACAGGGCTGCGTAGCCACAGACCAGTCAAGGTGCCCATGCTAACCGGTGTCCACAGCCAATAGCGTGTACAATGGTCACATGAACATCAGATCTGGACCACAGAGAAATGGAAGAAGGTGGCCTGGTCTGATGAATCGCGTTTTCTTTTATATTATGTGGATGGTCAAGTGCGTATGCATCTCTTGCCTGGGGAAAGAGATGGCACCAGGATGGGAAGAAGGCAAACCAGCTGAGGCAGTGTGATGCTTGGGCAATGTTCTCCTGGGAAACCTTGGGTCCTGTCATTCATATGGATGTTACTTTGACACGTACCAACCTAAACATTGTTGGTGATCAAGTACACCCCTTCATGGAAACGGTATTTCCTGATGCCCGTGGCCTCTTTCAGGCCACGGCCATGGATAATGCACCCTGTCACACTGCAAAAATGTTCAAGAATGGTTTGAGGATACAAGAATGAGGTGTTGACTTTGCCTTCAAATTCTCAATCTAATCAAGCATCTGTGGGATGTGCTGGAGAAAGAAGTTCGATCCTTAGAGGCCCTACCTCGCAACTTACAGGACTTCAAAGTGGTTCTAAAGGCTGAAGGTTTTTTACCTTTATGCATTCTATGCATGAAGGTAAAAAACCATCGCAGTTGCTTCCGCCTATAATTGAGCCCCATCGCAATCCAGCGTCGTGCACAAGAGCATCGGCTCTTGGGGACTCTCCCTCCCCATTGGCTCCCACTGCTGTCAATTACAGCCAGACAGCCAATGAGGAGAGTGAGGGGGTGGGGCCAAGACACGGCTCCTTGTCTGAATGGACATGCAGAGCAGCCGCTCAGGAGTGCTCCTGCTTGGGTGCCCCCACTGCAAGCTGCTTGCTCTGGGAGCACTTGACAGGAGGGAGGGGCCAGGAGCGCCGGTGAGGGACCCGAGAAGAGGAGAATCCGGGCTGCTTGTGCAAAACCACTGCACAGAGGAGGTAAGTATAACATGTTTGATAACAACAAGGTTGGAAGTAGCCGCACTCAAACGATCCAATTTCCAAAAACGATTTATTGCATCAAAGGGTGATATAGACAATGAACGAAAGGTCCATCTGACGCGTTTCGCAACCTACAGTAGGTGCTTACTCATGTTTGTTATTTAAAAAAAAAATTGTCTTTAATATCAATTTAAAGGATCTGCTACTGACAGTTTGGTGCCAGATATCACAGTATACCTTCAGAGGTCTAGTGTAGTCCCTGCCTTAATGGGTCAGAGCGGTTTTGTTGGGAAAAGTGGGACCTACTCAGTATTACATGGGTGGTCATAAAGTTATGGCTGATTGGTGTACATTGGATTATTAAAAGTAACTCGTTTTTTGTATTATTACTAAAATGGAAGTGTTTGCTGTGACCATAGATTTCCTTCAAAATATTTTTTAAATTCTGTTTGGAAATGTTTGTAGCCCTCAGCAATGTTGGAGCACATTTTGTTCCATTTAGTCACCTGATAATGTAAATAAGAAGGATAACATAGTAATACTCTACTCTATACTTTTTCTACCTTTTTCATGTTTCCAAATCAGCAATACAAGAGAAGAACCAGGAGCAGTTAATTCGAGAGACATGCGAGTCTGTAATTCTAGGCACCCTGCACCCCCGAACATCGATCACCGTTGTACTACAGATTATTAATGATGCCGGTTCTGTATCCTTTTCTAATACTGATTTTGTCTGAGCCATCATTTCTGTGTCCAGCCACTAGAGGGCACACTTTCCTTCCCTAAAGCATTATGTGTAGAGCGTCTGCAGTGTTTTCAATTACTTAGTCAGTCTTCCCTTGTTATTCACACAATGTTTTATTCCTTTTAATGTCTTCCACTGTGGGTGAACCTGCTTCCTCCTGCTGCCAGTTCTTCGTTTGTCTTGATTATTTTTAGCAATTTATTGATGCCGTGCAGAAAGATTGAGAGGATTTACCGGTCCCTGAGGTCAAAAACTTAGAGAGAATAATCAAGAGCAGCAATGGACATATTCTGAGATTCAGCAATCATTAGCCTAAAATAGTTAATTAGTGTCTTACTTCTTCTCCTCAGCCACCCGGGCAGTAAGTGTCATCAGCCACAGCATTACCAATATGTTGAAAGCAGAAACTTCACCTGGGTTACCTTTAAACACTTTGTATTATGATTTCAGCTCTATATAAGTTAAACGCAGAAAATGTTTGGTTGATATGTTCTTGATACCTAGGATTTGCATTAGAAGTATTGCACACCAGTAAGTGTACCTAGCCCAGCTTTTGTGAAATAATTTTTATAATTATTTACTGGTTCCCGCATGCGCTTTAGCCAAAAGACTGCTACAGTGTGGTTCTCCAGTTCTGGGAGGATGCCCATGGTCCTCCCACTTGCGCACCTCCCGTGTGCCCCCCTGGGTGCACATCGGTCATGTGCTGTAAACCCTGTGTCTTTCTGACACAGCTGATCACAGGTCAGTGTAAAGGACCAATCACAGCAGCCCTTTACCATATGATCAGCTGTGTCCAATCACAGCCGATCACATTTAAACAGACTTACTGATTATCAGCATCACTTTCCTCACATGCTGTCTCTGTGTGAGGAAAGGAGAGCAGATAGCCGGAAAGTCTGTCAGGGCACAGTGATTACATTGTTTACAGTGATAATCAGGCCACTGATCATCAGTGCTGCTTATCAGTGCAGCCGCGTCAGTGCCTCATTACTGTCCACCAGTGCCCATCAGTGCTGCGTCACCAGTGCCGCCCCATCAGTGCACCCTCATTGGTGCACATCAGTGAAGGGGAAAATTATAGTTTGCAAAATTTTATAGCAGAACCAAGAAAAACTTATTTTTAAAAACATTTTGGTGATTAAATACCTCCAGAAGAAAGCTCTATTTGTTTCAAAATGATGATAAAAATTTAATTTGGGTACAGCATTGCTTGACTGCGCAATTGTCATTCTAAATGTGACAGCACTGAAAATTGGCCTGGGCAGGAAAGGGGTGCCCAGTATTGAACTGGTTAAAGTAATATTAAACCCAAAACCTGCCCCTGACTGCCAAGCTGCAAGATAACACGGTCATGTTAGTACACACTGCCATGGTTGCAGGGTCGCAACATTTATTCAGGGTGCATTCAGCAGGAATTACTGCCGCCAAACCTGACCCATTCAAGTGAATGGGACTGCCGCAACTGCTTTCCAACTGTGTGTAATGCGGGTGGGCGGGCCTTCCGTGGTTAACACAGGCATTGAGGAGGCAACATATTACTCCTGAGCCTCTGAAAAGTGATCCACCACAGATCCCTTTTCAAAAGAGCGACAACATAGCCCTTATGAGCCCTTATCGATCGTCTTAATTACTCCCTGTTTTTCAGATTTTCAGAGCCCGCTTTGTTGTACTGTTTTGCAAATCCTTCTCTGCTGCATGCGAGGGTTGCAAATATTTTGATGATCAAGTCACGCACATATCAAACATGAGACTGCTGCAAGCAGAATATTCGGCTGACATCCTTCCTGGTGTGTGCCGCAGGATCTCAGCTTTGCCCAGCTTATAGCTCAGCCTTCTGAGTAAGCACTTCTGTTTAAATAGTGTCATGACTCCCTGTGGAAAACTGCTGATCTGTGTCCCTTTATTCTGATAAACCCTAAAACGCTTAAAGCGGTAGTAAACCCATCCATTTAACAGTTTAAAAACCAGTACCATTTCTGGCACGTGCCGGAAATGTAACACTCCCATTGGTTGTGCTCTAAACCAAACTGCCAAACCATCCAATGGCTGGTGTCATAGCTGATCACATGTGCTGCATCATGGCAGTTGTAGGTGAAACAGAGGCCAAGATGGCAGCTTCCTTGGCTGAGAATGATAGGAGAGTTTACTACCACTTTAAAGTGTAAAACTTTTTTTTTTTTTTTTAAAGTTTTGGATAGAGTGGAGAGGGATTAGAATATCTGTCAGTTTTTATTGCTGTCTGTGCCTCCGTTATGAACATTTACCCTTTCTATTTGTCCTTTTTACCATCCAAAATTTTGGGTTGATATCAAAACACTAATGAGGAAATCTTCCAATGGGGACCCTGGTGACACACCAGGATTCCCTCACTTTGGAGGGATTTCCTCTCACTTCCTGTTTGGGTTATAGAATAGGAAGTAAAGGTAAATGTCTCAAGTGGGACTCCGATGGCAAAAAAAAAAAACCCTGACAGGAGTTATAACCCTCCCTTACGCTATCCACAATGGGAAAAAAAAAGTTCAGGTTAAAGCTCCAGGCTCCCACCAAAAAAAGTCAGCAGCTACAAATACAGTAGCTGCTGAGTTTTAATAAAGGGACATTTACCTGTCCAGGGATCCAGCGCCATACTCTCCCAGGCCGGTCCTTCACTGGTCTATGGGTCCCCGACGCCAGCATGTTTACTAAGGGAAGCTGGCTCTTGCAGCTTCACAGCTGGTTTCCCACTGCGCATAAGTGAGCACATTGTAAATGGTCCCATGGCCTTTGATGTGTCCCAGAAGACTGATGGGTGCAGGGGTAGGGAGCCAACTTCTACTCAGATAGCTGAGGCGCAAGTGAAAGCGGATACCTGTCAAAACCAGGTACCTGCTCCCCACCAAAAAAAAAGTGTCCAAAAGCGGAGAAGGCGGTAAAACAGAATTTCCCCTTTTGGGTGAAGTTCTGCTTTAAGCTGGGTATGAACTAGTAGAGTTTTGGTCTGTTTTTTTTTTTTTTTTTTTTTTTTTTTTTTTTTTTCCAAGAAGGTATGTTTGATTCTGTAACCTTTTATCAAATCGACCATGGTGACATTTGAGAAATTCCATTCATTCCAAAATGGAATGTTAAAAGAAAAGTTTTTAACTACTTTTGAACGACATTCATTAAATCATTGAATGCACCAAGGAAATCGAACACCACATTGCCATCTTAAAGTAGTTGTAAAGGCACAAGGTTTTTTTACCTTTGTACATTCTATGCATGAAGGTAAAAAAACATTTTGTGTGCACCAGGCTCCCCTTATTACTTACCTGAGCCATCTCGATCCAGTGATGTCCACAAGAGCCTTGCCTCTCCGGGGACTCGCACTCCTGATTGGCTTTTGGCAGCAGTGGAAGCCATTGGCTCCCACTCTTGTCAGTCACAGCCAGTGAGCCAATCGGGGGACGGAGGGGGTGGTGCCAAGCCACCGCTCCTTGTGTGAATGGACAGGCAGGAGGGAGGGGCCATGAGCACTGACATTGGACCAGAGAAGAGGAGGATCTGGGCTGCTCTGTCCTAAACCACTGCACAGAGCAGGTAAGTATAACATGTTTGTTATTTTTTTATAAGCGTAGCTCCACTTTTGTTGAGAAATTAACTTTCCCCTCAGGGTGATCTATGTACATTGCAAGGGTTATAACAAACTTGGTTGCAGACTCCTACCTTTTGTTATTCTGAAGAAATCCGTGTGTTCCTCTGTGTCTCTCTACTGAGTGGGTCTAATGTGAGTGGTTTCATAATTAACTGTCAGGTGTGCAGCTGCAAGGCACTAATGAGGAAATCTGCTGGGCCTGCATCCCTTTTAGACATGATTTCCTATTGAAAGTATCTCTCCAAAAATGACATTTTTGTTGCAGGGGATGCCTGAAATCTGACTTGTATTTTAGTGCAGACTTCTGGGAAAACTGGTGCGCCAATTACAGAAAAAGGAAATGTTGTTTCTGGGGGGTATTCTGTACACATTCTGTGTACAGAACAACTCCAGGTAGCCATATTGCAATGCACGCTCAGAAAATTACAGAGCTGCAGATTGGAAAGGAAAGGTAATTTTTATTGACATTCAATTACAATATGATTAGTGTCGCAATTAAATGCGCTATATTATTTTTTCTTTATTTGCTATTTTTTTCCCCCACGAAAGTGGAGTTACCCTTTAAATAAAAAACAAGACTTTAATATCACTTTAAGATGTGATCGGATGGACATCCCTTGTGTGAATTTTCTTTAACCAGTTCCCGACTGCGCGCCGTGTTTTCACGGCAGCAGTCGGGATGCTGAGCGCGAATCGCCGTAAATAGACGGCGATCTGCAATCAGCTACTAGGGGGCGCGCACGCGCTCCCGCCGCACTCCTGAGGAGTGTGCCCGCGGCTCGGGCGGACCCGATGTTCGCCGGAGAGCCGCGAAGAGCGGCCACAGGGAAAGAATGTGTTTACATCGGCGGTTCCCCGCTCTGTTAGTAGGGGCATGAGAGATCTAACTGATCCCAGTGCCATGGTTGCCCAGCCCCCCCACAGTAAGAACACACCCAGGGAACACAGTTAACCCTAGCTCTCCCCCTGCAGGTTAACCCCTTCACTGCCAATGACATTTATACAGTAATCAGTGGACATTTAAATTTCTGATCGCTGAATAAATGTCATTGGTCCCAAAAAAGTGTCAAAAATGTCCGACATGTCCGCTGAAATATCGCAGTACCGCTAAAAATCGCAGATCGCCGCCATTACTAGTAAAAAAATAAAATAAAATAAAAACCCCAGAAATTAATTCTCATCATCCGTAAACGCGGCCACTTTTGCGCAAACCAATCAATAAACGCCGATTGCGATTTTTTTTTAATTTTTTATCACAAATATGAGGAAGAATATAAATCGGCCAAAAACTGTGAAAAAAAATGTTTTTTTATATTTTTTTTTTGGATTTGAATTTTAGCAAAAAGTAAGAAATTTGTTTTTTTTTTTTTGAAAAATGGTCGCTCTTCTTTTGTTTATAGCGGCGAACAGAAATGACGCAGAGGTGATCAAATACCACCAAAAGAAAGCTCTATTTGTGGGAAAAATAGGACGCAAATTTTGTTTGGGTGCAACATTGCACGACCGCGCAATTGTCAGTTAAAGCGACGCAGCGCCGAATCGCAAAAAGTGCTCTGGTCCTAAAGCTGGAAAACCTTCCGGTTGGTAAGTGGTTAAAAGAAAAGTGCTGTCTACACTGAGAAATGATAGATCAAAGACCTCTAATCGCTCAGTTTTCTGGTCCACTCTAAGCACAGAGGCTTGCTCAGAGACTGAACTGTGGCTGCTGGTTAGGCATCTGGGCGGATCCTGACATTATTGTTGGGATCCTTCCTGAGCTTGGAGTGACTAATCTGGATCCACAGGAGCCCAGAACTAAGTGCTCTCCTGTGACCCACAGGGGAAGTATGTCCAAAAGAGCTTAGGCCATACTTTTCCTTTAATTATTTGAACCTGTATTACACTTAGTATATCTTCGGTATGTATAATATTGCCACCCTGCTATTAGCTTTGTAAAATGCGGTCTGACTGTTATAGGAGGTTATTGGAGTATAGCTCAGGAGATGTTCCAATCCTCCCTCTTTCTGACGTCAAAGGTGTTCTAGAAATATCCAGCGCTTTGCTCCATTACACAGTTTCATGCACACACTAATCACAGTTTTAGTACAAATAAGTATAATCTACTTCGTTGTTGTAGACAGTAATCAAAGGTAAGATGGGAAGCATGTAATTATGGTACATTATCCTTGAATCAGTTTGATACGTATTTTTTATTTATTTACATATTCGCTTACTTGTAGAAAAATGCTTGCAAGTGGAGAATCTGGAGGAGGGGGGAAAAAATTACCCTCCTAGTGTGTCCTTTGCCCCACTGCAGGGGTACCTACCTGTACTTGTACCTGTACATGCCATTTTTTGGAATAAACTGCTAGCTGAAGAAAACACCTGTGGAGTGCTGCTTACCTGTCTTGTTATATGCATCATTCACAGTGGCGAGCCGTAGCGGGCACCCCGGACTTCTAATCAGGTTCACCCATCTTAGCCTGGAGCTGTGTACCATTTCTACAATAGAACCACTGCATGGGTTACTTGCTCATTTTGCCTAGCGGACTATAAATAGGGTAATATACTTAACTTATTTCTTGCTTCCGCATGCTTTCTTCTCTTTGTGCGACCCATCCACTAAAGCCTCTTCCCTTGGCTGCTCAACCAATCGCAGCTCTTGTCTACCTGATCAATGCTAGGATTCCTGCATTGTACACAACGACGCTGAGGGCCCGCCCACCTGAACGCATCAGACAGTGGAGGAGAATGCCTGCCGCCAGAGGAGCAAAAAATTATGTAAAGTTAGCTATACATTGGTGGTAGAATTATTAGAAGGCCTGCTTTAACCACTTGCTGACCAGGCTTTTTTTCTGGCACTTTTTGTTTACAAGTTTAAATTCGTATTTTTTGCTAGAAAATTACTTAGAACCCCCAAACATTATATTTTTTCTTTTTTTTTTTTTAGCAGACACCCTAGGGAATAAAATGGTGATCTTTGTCATTTTTTATGTCACATGGCATTTCTGCAGTGGTTTTTCAAACACAATTTTTTTTTTGGAAAAAATACACTTTAATAAATTAAAAACCAAAATACAATATATATACCCCAATTTTTTTGTAAAATATGAAAGATGATGTTATGTCGAGTAAATAGATACCTAACATGTCACGCTCTAAAATTGCACACGCTCGTGTACTTAAAAAACTCCATAGGCAACACTTTAAACATTTTTACAGTTACAGAAAAGGTCAAGTACTAGAATTATTGCTCTCCCTCTGACGTTCGCAGCGATACCTCATGTGTGGTGCGAACACTGTTTACATATTCGTGCACGACCTACGTGTGCATTCTCTTCTGTGCGCGAGCACGGAGGGATGGGGGTGACTTAAATTTTTTTTTTCCCCTTTATTTTATTTTTTCACTGTCCCTTTTAATTTCTTTTTTTACTTTCATTCCTATTACAATGAATGTAAACATCCTTTGTAATAGAAATAAGGATGACAGGTCCTCTTTATGCAGAGATCTGGGGTCAAAAAGACCCCAATCTCTCCTTTTTACCTTTTTAAAAGAAAAAAAAAAGTTGTTCACTTCCACCCTGCTCCAAGGACATAGAGGAGATCTAGTTTTTTTATCGCCTCCCTGCCGGCAGCACCATTGGATCATTTCTCGGGCACGTTGGTGGAAACGGTAAGCCCAAGAAACACTGTGGGGTGGGGGGGGGTCCCCTTCGTTCCCTCCTGCTACTTCTGCAAACATCCCAGTGGCTCATGAGCCGCTCTGAGTGCTTTCATGAGAAAGCCGCTGGTTGAAAAAAAAAAAATACCCGGGTTATGGCTGATAGCTTCAGCCATAATCCCGGTAAACCACTTGCAAACTGCAATGTGTATATATGTATTGCGGTCGGCATGTGGTTAAAGCATAAGTTTACCTTTTGGAACATGTTACATTTTCCATCGGCCATATGGGGCTCTGCCCACATGGCCGCATTATTCATTCAGTTTCCTGTGAATGCATGAACGACAATTACCATAAGCCCTGACGGCCCTGTAGTTCTGAATGGACTGTGAGGTCACTGGTGAGAGGCCTTGTAGTTCATTCACAAGCCCTACAACTTGTAAACAGCCAGCCCATATGCAGGTGAACTTTTTTTGTCACTGCTGGTTATTGGTTCTTTGCCAGAACTGGTTATAGTATCCTGGATTTGACAGATCTTTGTGCATTAGATGATTCTGGTGAGATAGAAAACTTTAGAAACCAAGTCCTTCTAGACTTGTACTCTATAAGACACAGATAGGATCATTTTCCCTGCAGTTTGTCACAAATTAGCAAGTCAATTAACACCATATAGGTAGAGCGAGAAATTAGGATGTCATAAACTCCTGAATGGAAGACGTCTGTGCAGCAATAAACACGCTTAAAATAGGACCGGGGAGAGACTTGTCAGAAATGTTATTTTCTAATTAGTCTGAATGCCATCCCCATCGTTCTTACTGGCCTTAGCGCCTCTGGCATTCACATTTCCTCCCGGAGTGCTGAGTCGACACATATTGTTTTTGCTATCCTGATAATGAGAATACAGTATTGCTGTAACTTGTAGGCAATGTCCGATACATTGGTTAAGAATGACAGCGGGGAAATATCTGACCAGCCTTCAGCCGGTGCTGAGATTGGAGGATTGAGCCCGGCTCACTCGGATATTTTTATGCAAACTATTACACTCCAACTGCAATAAGAAACCCCTCTGTTGGCTCAAAGCCCTCGTTACTCTCCCCTATGCTCGAAGCATTGTTTGCTGATAGCGGGGACAATGTTTATTGCAGCTCTTAGCATTTTATTCTTTGCAACTAATGGAAGCAATAGTACGAGCAGTGCAACTAATTTCAGTGTCTCTGGCTGCTGTCCAGCAGTTCGTGTTTACTCATTTTCATGCACAAAAATGTGTACACAGGAACATTGCAAGTGCTTGCTATAACAACTTCAACTCTTCTGGGAAGGCTGTCCACAAGGTTTAGGAGTGTGTCTATGGGAATGTTTGACCATTCTACCAGAAGTGCATTTGTGAGGTCAGGCACTGATGTTGGACGAGAAGGCCTGGTTTGCAGTCTCCACTCTTAATTCATCCCAAAGGTGTTCTATCTGGTTGAGGTCAGGACTCGGTGCAGGCCAATCAAGTTCCTCTACCCCAAACTCACTCATCCCTATCTTTATGGACCTTGCTTTGTGCATTGGTGTGCAGTCATGTTGGGACAGGAAGACCCATCCCCAAACTATTCCCACAAAGTTGGGAGCATTAAATTGTCCAAAGTGTCTTGACTGGGATGCCATTATGTTCATGTAAAGGCAGACGTCCCAATACTTATGGTAATATATTGCATGTGGCCAATAAGCAGATCTTTTTCCTCCACTACAAAAGATTTATTTTTTTTTCCCACGTCATCACACCTGGACTACAGTGGTGCATTTTCTACATTGGAGTGTCACTTTCCCTGCTGGTATTTTAGAGGAACACTATCCCTCCCAGTGACACCAAAGATGGGGCACTATTCCTCCTACCGATACCAAAGGTAGGGCAGTTCCTTCCACTGATATCAAGGGTGGGGCACTGTCCTTCCCACTGGCACCAGTGGTTGGGGCACTATTCTTCCCTTTAACACCAGTTGTGGGGCACTATTACTCCTACTGACACTGTTCTTCTAATGCCAACAATGGGGCACTATTCCTACCACTGACACTATTCCTCCTAATGACTCCGAAGATGGGGTACTATTCCTCCTACTGATACCAGTGATGAGGCACTGTTCCTTCCACTGACACCAAAGTTGGGGCACTAGTCCTCCTCCTGGCACCAAAGATGGGGCACTATTAGGGCTAATTGCTTCGACCTCAACACACATTAAAGCGCCTACTACTTTAACATGCGTTTTGATGTGTTTTTGATGTTTCAGTGATACTTCAATGATGCTTTTTTGAAGCTTTAAGGAGAAGTACAGCCAAAGCTTGTTTGGCTGTACTCCTGGTATGGATCACAGGAGTGCAATTCATTTTGCACTTCTGTGACCAGTTTTCAGCAGACAGCAGGCTGAAGCCCGCTGTCGACTGACAACGCAATCGCGACCATATGGTCAGGATCCGCCCACATACCTGCACCGATACCCGGCTTAGCCTCTCTGCGAGCCGCTGAGAGCCTGAGCCACTCCTGCCCTTCCACAGCCCAGCACTCCAGTGAGCACAGGGAGGGGAGCAGAGAGCTGCTGACTGGCAGTCACCAGCTCTCTTCTCAAAGAGCTCTGAGACCCAAGCAATCGGTGGTGTTTGATCACTCGGTTCTCAGTGTTAGAGCCAGTCGGGGGACCGATGCTGCATCCACCTAGGTTAGCATGATTAAATAAAAAATTGGATTCCCATACTTCTCTTTAAATTAAGCTTGGCAAGTGCTGTGTGTGTTATTTTCTATTTGTTTTAATGGGGCCCAGTAGAACCACTAGCACATTAGTACCCACACTCAGCAGATCCCCAGATCATTAGTACCCCTGTTAAGCAGATCCCCAGCTCATTGGTGCCCTCCTTCAGCAGATCCCCAGCTTATTAATATCCTCATTCAGCAGATCCCCTGTTCAGTAGTACTCCCAGCTCTTCTGATGCCCCACGCAGTAGTATCCCCAGCTTTGCTGATCCTCCGATCAGTATAAACCCCAAGCTCCGCTGAACCCCCAATTAATAGTAACCTCCAGCTTTGCTGATTTCCCCCCCCCCCCCACTCAGTGGTAACCCCCAGCTCTGCTAATCCTCTGGTTTGCTGATCCTTCTCTCTCTGGTCCCGGATCACCTACCACTATATTGCTCCCACATTGCGCATCACGTGTTGCATTGCTAGTTTCTCCTGCTCTGGTCCCCCAGCTTTGCTGATCCTCTGCTACTCAGTCCTCTCCCTCCGGTCCCCGCTCACCCTCCGCTATAGTGTTCCCATGTTGCACACCGTGTGTCTGCTAGTTGCTCCATTCGGGCTTGGACCCCGCTCACCTTCTTGCTGCTCCTCGCTGCGCACCAGATGTGTGATGTCTGCACCAGGCACTCCTAGAATATATACACATGAACCAGAAGTGACTGCTTATGACATATTTCCAGTTTGCTTGTTGGTTTCCCAGTGCATCTTGGGATATCTCATACCTCCAATATGAAGCTAAACTGAATAAAGGCCTCTTAGAAGCTGCAGGTGCTGTTAGCAAGCATTGTCATAGACTTCTATGAAGGCTTTAGAGATGCTTTGAAGCACCAAGAAAGCGACATGGGATATAATTTTTGAAGCAAAGCAAACTAAACGTGTAAACAGGACTGTAAGCTAACTATCTTATTTAGTGACTTAGGAGCTTAGATTGGCATTCAGAACGCTTTAAAAAAGTGTGTCACATTTTGAAGCAAGTGTAAACGAGCCCTTACTCTTACTGACACCATTGGTAGGGGACTATTCTTTCTACTGACACCAACGATGGGGCACTATTCCTCCCACTGACACCAGTAGTGGGGCACATTTCCAACCATAAACTGGCCCTTTGTTTAGGTTGCATATGACTTTTTTTTTTTTTGCCATACAGCCCATAAAGACAGTGTGAGTAAATACAGACTCCATAAAGATTTTATGAGCACACACTTTAGTATTCTTAGTACTAGTCACCAGATACCTCCATGCCCTCGGCAGTGAAAAACATTAGCTCTGTAAAATATATTGTAATGTGCACTGCTATACGTTCTGGCTTATAGGGTTTTTTTTCATCACACTCATCAGTTTGTGCCAGTTGATTTAGAAACCTTAACTTTTCCCAGTTACTTGCCTGCTGTCTTAATGCAGCCTGCATGGGCTTGATGGATGCCGGGATCCCTATGTGCGCCCTTTTCTGTGGTGTCACGTGTGCACTGGATGCCGATGATCAGTTAACCCTCGACCCCAATTCTAAACAGCAAAAGGTCAGTCAATAAACCATTTTGGTGAACATTTAATTCTGTAATATGTTTTTCATGGATATTGATCTCCGGCTCCAGACAGGACCACTGCTATCTGTGTAAAGCTTGGCCCTGCGTTGGTAGAATTTTGTTTTCAGAGCATTCATTCAATTTTGTAATAGTTAGTGGGGTTAAATTAAAGCGATTGTAAAGGTACAACTTTTTTTTCTTTAGATAACATACATGTCTATACTTAGAGCGGCCCCGCACCTCCTCTTCTCGGGTCTCTTGCTGGCTCTCCAGGCCCCTCCTCACTGTCCAGTGCCCCCACGGGAAGCCGCTTCCCGAGATTAGAGCTGCAGACATGCACAGCACTGGATCAAATGAGGTTTCGGGTAGGTAGGAGGGGTGAGGGGGGATGCTGATGCCTAAACATTTTTTTAACTTAATTCAAAGAATGCATTAAAGTGTCAACCCGTGACAAGCACTTTAACCTACAGGTAAGCCTACCTGTAGGTTCCCTGCATATCTCCCAAACCTGCATGGTTTAGGAGATATGCAATGTACTGCGATGTGCCCAGTGAAGAAACGGCCTCCGTGCCGTTCACTGTGATCGTGCCGTGACTGGTGGCTCCCGCGACTCCGGGCAATCACAGAGCTGGAGACCGTGGCCCCGGAAGGAAGAGGAGCAGAAGATGGACGCGGCCTGAAGCGGGGACATCGCTGGCTTCCATTGCAGGTATGTGGCACATAATGGGCTAATATGCCATGCATACTAGCCCATTATGCTTTTACTCTGCAGGGTAACAGAGGAAGTAAACCCCAGCAGGGTTTACCTCCTTTTTTACGGTAAAAAATGTTTAGGCTTTAGGCCCGGTTCACACTGCAGCAATGCAGGAACCCTGCGAATCCACTGCGGTTTCCTGCAATAGAAAGCTAATGACACCCTCAAATCAGTTCGCATATCGCAGTGCGAACTGCAAACTCGCACAGAAATCATTTGATATGGTGTGAAACACCATGTGATCCAATTCTGACCCTGCGAAAAAAAAGGGTTCTGTGTGAGTTTGCTCCGATTGCGATGCAAATTCAGCAATACAATAGCACAGAGATCCCATATGGCTCACATTTCAGTGTGGTGCAAATCATATGCGATCTCTGAGATTGGAGCAGTGTGAACCGGTCCTTAGAACCAATTGAACATTCATTTTTAACCATAGAAAATAAAAAATTTGAAGGAGGATGGAAAATTTCTAACAGTCAATGTGATTTTCGGAAATTCATTCATTCCAAAATCGAATGTTAAAAGCAAGCATTTTTTGAAGTACTTTTAAACGGCATTTGTCAAGTAATTTAATGTGTTGATGATGTATCCAGGTTAACACAGGCCATACATTATGCAACCGCAGGTTGAAGGAAAGAAAATTGTTTGATTCCACATCAACACAGTCAGAGATAGCTAGGCAATAAGCAGGAGCTCTAGCTCTGACTTTATAGATTACAGTAGGGTTTGCAAGCACCCGGAAAAGTAAGACTTTGTCAAATTTAATATTTTCAGCACTCTAAATTTTTAGAGCTCAACTTCAGGCAACTAAAAATGTATCCTTGCTGTGGGGCTACACCTGCATTGAAAAGGTTAATTTTAGGTCCAGGGGACGTAAAAAAGATGATTTACCTACCCTCTCTTCTGCTCCTCCCTATTACTAGACTGGTCCTTATCCCCTATGCTCCAACGGTCTATGGTGCTGACCTCATCAAGACCAAGGGTCCATTGCCTGGCACTGGACAATGATGACGCCGAGGGACAGTTCACCACCAGAGTATGGATGAGCACTGTGCTAAAAGATCAAAGGATCAGGTAAGTAAATTTGCTTCTCCTCTCTTCTAGACAAAATGAGCCATTAACCCTTAAAGTGCAGGAGCAGCCCCATTGCCAAGGAATCATTTTAAAGTTTACTGGAGTTGGGCTTTAAAGTGATTGTAAAGTCTTGTGTTTTTAAAAAAATAATAAACACGTTATACTTCCCTGCTCTGTGCAGTTGGTTTTGCACAGAGCAGCCCGGATCCTCCCCTTCTCGGGTCCCTCTTTGCTGCTCCTGGCCCCTCCCTCCTATCGAGTGCCACCACAGCCCACAGCTTTCTTATGGGGGTCAGAGCTCCATGTATCCATTCAGACACGGAGCCCTGGTCCCGCCCCCTCTCTCCCCTGATTGGCTGACTGACTTTGACAGCAGCGGGTGCCAATGGTGCTGCTGCTGTGTCTCTGCCAATCAGGAGGAGTGTCCCGGAGGGCTTAGACATTCGTGGACATTGCTGGAGAGATGGGGCTCAGGTAAGTAATTAGGGGGTGCTGGGGAGGCTGCTACACACAAGTTTTTTTTATCTTAATGCATATAATGCATTAAGATAAAAAAAAACCTTCTGCCTTTACAACTCCTGTAAAGGCTAAGTTCACCTTTTGGAAAAAATTATAAATGCACGTATTTCTGCAAAAAAAGCATTGCAGCTGTGATCAGTAGATCTTGGGTGCAATGTCAGGTTTCTGCAGAATCTCAGTATAGCTGTCCGATCGTACCTCCCGTAGGCACAGAATGTTACTGAAGAGCAGGAAGATCAATGAATTACGAGAGTGCGCGCCAGCACCCTCGCAGTTTGAGAGCTACAAGCCGTCCGCTGCAATAGAAAATGGTAGTTGTAGTTCATAATTTACTTTTTTAAAATGTGACAGCGGGTGTGGGAAGAAGAACCGCCACCCACTGTCACAAGGGGAGGATCTGGGGGTTGGGGGTATGGGAGAATACTGCTGGAGTTTGTTGCACCTTAAATATGGGTGAAACATGTAACATGCTCCTAAAGGTGAACTTATCCTTTAAGTCGTTTTTGTGTTGGGCATTAACTTTCTGTAGAGTGAAAACCTTATTCAGTGGAAAAAAACTTGAGATGTAATATTGAGTGTTATGTTGTATTACCAGGAGAGCCGTGCTGTGTTAACCCTTGCAATAGAGAGTACAGAGAATAAGGTGTTAATGGTTTCCTCTCGAGGCATGTATTCACCTGCAGAGGTAAGGTTATAATGTTTTTATATAGTTCTCTTTTTATTACAAATGCAGTTCAAGCTTCCCCCTCCTCCTAATGCAGACATAATGCGGAGTTCTCCCTTCCTCCTAATACACAGGCATTGCAGAAATGTCACGTACTCCTAATACACAGACATTAGCACATAATGACCCCTCCATAACACGGATACGAGGACACAGACACTTTGCCCTCCTCTAAGTACATTTATGTTGTAGAAAATGCACAGTACTATAATGCACTGATATCAAGACACAGACTTCTTCCTAATGCACAAGACTTCTGGGAGTGCTGACCCTCTTTTTCCTCTTATTACACTAACACGGCTTACCTTATTAAACTGATGGGGCCCCTTTCCTTCTGATGCACAGGCATTTTACCATAGTATTAATACCTCCGGGCTGGGTTATGATCTGCAAAAATAATTCTAGCATGCACTACTCTGTAAAGTGACCGATCTGTAGCTGCAGTGTTTGGCTCCTGAGTGTGGATGGCTCCTCTGTATTATGCAGATGGATGTATTGTATTGCAATGCTCGGATGGTCATGGTGCTGCATTATGCTATCATTTGTATTTTTGGACAGCACTGAGTGGCCTCTAAAGAGTGATGAGTTATCTGGCAGTCTCTCAGTCTGCGCAGTAATGCAGAGTCTTCAGATGACCCCAGAGCTGCTCTGCTGAGTGGTTTGGAGAATACACCATGCTGCAGACACTTCTTGGGTCGGTCATTGGTGAGCAGTACAAAATGTAACACTTGTAGAAGCTGAATATGAAAGCAAAAATGAAAACATCTCTGCAGTGGCGGGTATGAGAACACAGTGGGGTTGATTTACTAAAGGCAAATAGACTGTGCACTGCAGTTGCTCCAGAGCTTAGTAAATGAGCAGAAGCTCTGCTGACATCTGTCATCCAGTCATGTGCAAGCAAAAATAGTATTTTTTTTTTTTTTTTTTTCCCTTACACGTAATTGGGTATTCTTTTCCACGTGAAGCTTTGTCTCATTTACTAAGCTCTGGAGCAACTACACATGCAAAGTGCACAGTCTGCTTGCCTTTAGTAAATCAACCCCAGTATGTTAATGTATAACTAGCTGCAAAACTTTTTTTTCTAGTTTTGGATAGAGTGCAGAGGGATTAGAACACCTGTCAGGCTTTTAATGCAGTCTGTGCCTCCATTAGGGAGATTCACCCTCTATTTGTCTTTGTGACTGTTATAACTAAAAGTGAAAGAAAACCCAAAATTATGAGTGGTCACCAGAACCCGGAATAGAAAGGAAATCTTCTATTGGGGACACTAGTTTTGGTGACTTCCAGTGATTTCTCTCACATTGTAGAGATTCCAGTTGCGGCAATGGGACAGGAAGTGAAAGGACTCCCAATGGAAAACAAATGTCACCAGCACACCAAGGATCTCCAGAGTAGGTCCAGAGCTTTAATCAGTGATCACATCGTTACAGCGGATTATAACGTTTGGCTGCGCAGGACCCCTTCATCAGGCATGTGACGGGACCCCTTCACATGCCTGATAAAGGGGTCTTGTGTGGCTCCGAAACATTGCAATCTGCTGTAACGATGTGATCACTGATTAAACCTCTGGACCTACTCTGGAGATCCTTGGTGTGCTGGTGACATTTGTTTTCCTTGACTTGACACGGTTTCAGCTGTTGGTCGCTGCAGCGCCTGATTATATGCACAGCCACTTCTGCAGGAACGTGTGTGTTGGGATTAGTGCACTGGAAGTTTAGGACCCCCAATGGGACACATGGCAACAGGGGTTATAACACTCCCTTATTCTATCCAAAATGGGAAACATATGTTTGCCTTCAGCTATCTTAAGGCTGAACTTTAGGCAAACAACTAAATACACATATGAAATATGTACATATAACGAAGATGTTCTACCTGCCAAAGGATTTGTAGGTATGTCATTCAGGTACAGAGATTTACACACACCCATAACACACCATGGCACAGCCAGGTAGATGATACCACTTAAAGGATAACTCCACTTTCATGGGAACAAAAAAATACCAAATAAAAAAATAATATAGCGTATACAATTGCTACACAAGTCCTATTGTAATTGAATGTTATTAAAAATTACCTTTCCTTTTCAATCTTCATCGCTTTAATTTTCTGTAAAATGCAATGCAATATGGCTACCTGGAGGTGTTCTGTACACAGAATGTGTACAGAACACCCCCCTGAAAATGTAATTTCCTGCTTGTGTGGTTGGCTTACTGATTTTCCCAGAAGTCTGCACTAACATACAAGTCAGATTGTTGGCATCCCCTGCAACAAAAATGTCATTTTTGGTGAGGTACTCCCAAAGGGGAATCACATCTAAAGGGATGCAGACTTGACAATTTCCTCATTAGAGCCCTGAAGGTGCAGCAGCTGATTGATAATGATAAAACCACTCCCATACCAGTTCACACTGCTCATAGACAAACAACTATATCTTCAGAATAACAAAAGGGAGGAATCTGCAACAATGTTTGTTAAAATCCTTTCAATGTACATAGATCATTTTTTTTCTTAACAAATGTTGACTCGATCTTTAAGGAGTATAGTGGTATCTCCTTTCTGCGCCAGCTGATTGGACAGTGTAGGAGAAGCAGCTGACTGCTGAGCTCATCCCTCTTTTCACTACTCTTATTGGCACGTTTCTTTTTAACACATTATCTCCCAGTCTGCATGCTGTTGTATATGTAAATGCAAGAGTCTGTTACAAAGTTCATTTCGTGTACTTGCTAGTTGCATTAAAAAATACATAATGGTGTACTAATGAATGCATAGGTGCACTTATTTGTCTTTTTTTTATCTCTAGGGAGTTTTAACTCAATTTTTAGCACTGGTAGATAGGTGCTGGTAGTTCTTGATGCTTTGTCCTAAGCTTCATACCAACAGTACAATTGTCTGGTCAACCTAGAACAGTGACCCTCCCTTCTTTCCCCGGCCATGTTCATTTTAGGGGGGGGTCAATGCAGTGGCTTGGGTATCTCTAGGAGATTGGTATATGAGGGGGGAGTGCTTGAATCTGCAGGAAGGTGCCCATAGTAAGAAAACACATTGGCTTCTAGGTTCTCTTCCAGTACTGACCATACATACATACATATATACATACATACATTTACATGATCCATCAACCGACTGGCTGGTTGTACCCTAGTTGAATTTTTTAAATGTGATTACTGCCGGTGGCTATAGCTGCTAGCTGTAATCATTGTGTTGTGCCTTTCCGAGAAGGCATCCTGCTGACAGAACACAATAGTACTGAAAGATGATTCACCCATCAACACTGGTCTAATTGACCGATTTTCTTTCCTTCCACCCGAGGTGGAAAGAAAGAAAATCGCATAATCTATGGGCTGCTTCCTTTGACTACCCAGTTCCTCTACTGCTGCTGCTGACACCACTTTGTGGCCCTTAGACCTCTGTCTTATACTGAGGTCCTTCTCTCCTGCTCCTCTGATTCCTCACACTGCTGTCCCTACAGCTCTACATCTTGGGAAATATCTGCCAAATATCTGACATCCAGCTGTTGATGAATTCAGACCAGTAATACACCGGCCATGTTTTTACCTATTATAGTCCTGGTGGGGTGCCAAAAAATTCATAGCATTCACAATGACTGCTGCCTCTTTCTATCCTACCCTATGTAATCTCTGTACAAATCTCTCTCTGCTGGAATCTATCTTGCTTTATCTCATAACTTATAGATTGTCCCCGCTGAATTCTGATTACATGGACCATAAACCTCTGCATGTGGCGCCGAGGTACCCGTCATTGCCTGCAATAGCTCACGTCTATCATTGTGACCCTGAGCAGATGGCATAGAGTCTGTCTCGCAGCTCCCTGCTGTCACCTTGATGCAAGAAGAATGCTTACTCTTGCCTCTGACACCCTGCGGTAGCAATGACAGACTACAGTGTCGCAGTTAGTCTGTGTCACCCTGTGGAGGGAGAGGCAGGCTCCATGTCTTAAAGCTCCTTTCAGGGTCACCCTGCAGTGGGAAAATTAGAATCCATATCCTATAGCTCCCCTCTTTGTGTCACCCTCCAATGGTGGGAGGGGGGTGTGGGCACCATGTCTCATAGCCTTTCTGTCTGTGCCATCCCTGCAGTAGGAGAGAAAGACTCCATGTTTGTTAGGGGTCTTCCATCTGTATTACCCTGCAATGGGAGGTAAAGAGTCCATATCTCTTAATTCCCTTCTGTGCCCCTCCAATAGGGAATGGGGACAGACACCATGTCTCATAGCTTCTCTATCTGTCACCCTGTAATGGTCAGGACAGCTCCAGTGTCACTGTTTCCTTCTTCATCACCCTACAATGAAAGGGATAACTTCATATATCATAGCTATGTCGACCTGCACTGGGAGGACATACTCTGCTGGCTTCTGGTGGTGCCACCTTGCAGTAGGAGAGATGGACCATGTCCCATCGCCCCCTTGTGTTGGTGTCACCTTACAGTGGGAGGGACAGACTCCATGTCACATAGCCCCCTTCTGTTGGTTTTACTCGCAGTGGGTGGGAAAGACTCCATGTTCCTTAACCCCCTTTTGTTGTTGTCACCCTGCAGTGGAAGGGACAGAGCCACACGACCAATACCCCCCTTGTATTGGTGTCACCCTGCAGTGGGAGGGTCAAACGCCAGGTCTCGTAGTCCCCTTGTTACCGGTGTTACCCTGCAGAGAGGGGTACAGACTCCATGTCCCATATACCCTTTCTGTCAGTATCATCCTGCAGCGGATGGACAGACTCCACATTTCATAGCCCCCTTCTGTCGGTGTCATCCTGCAGTAGGTGGGAGAGACCCCATGTCATGTAGCCCCCTTTTGTCTGTCACCCTGCACTGGGGGTACATACTCCATGTCCCATACCCCCTTGTGTCTGTGTCACCCTGCAGTGGGAGGGACACACCCCAAATCCCATAGCCCCTTTCTGTTGGTGTCACCCTGCAGTGGCAGGGCAGACTCCATGTCTCATAGTTCCCTTCTGGCAGTGTCACCCTACAGTGAGGGTACAGACTCCCATATCCCATAGCCTATTTCTGTCAGTGTCATCCTGCAGTGAGAGGAACAGACCCCATGTCCCATAGCCCCCTTCTGTTGGTGTGACCCTGCAGTAGGAGGGCAGACTCCATGTCTCAAAGCCCCCTTCTGTCTGTGTCACCCTGCAGTGAAAGGGACAGTCTCCACGTCTTATAGCCCCCTTCTGGCGGTGTCACCCTGCAGTGGGAGGGACAGAGACAGACTCCATGTCTTATAGCCCCCTTCTGGTGGTGTCACCCTGCGGTGGGAGGGACAGACTCCACGTCTCATAGCCCCCTTCTGTCGGTATCGCCCTGCAGTGGGAGGGACAGACTCCCCGTCTCATAGCCCCCTTCTGTCGGTGTCACCTTGCAGTGGAAGGGACAGACCCCACGTCTCAAAGCCCCCTTCTGTGGGTGTCTCCCTGCAGTGGAAGGGACAGACTCTACATCTTATAGCCCCCTTTTTTGTGTGTCACCCTGAAGGGGGCTAATCTAGCTGGCCTCATACGTTTCTTCTCCATCACCCAGCAGTGGAAGGAACTGGTGGTATTCGTCTTTCTTACTTGTCTGCTCCATGTGTACAGATTCTCACACTCCTGTACTAGTAGAACTCGCCCCCCCAGGCAGAGAGAGTGAGAGACAATTTAATAAAATGATGTTAAGAGAATCATTAAAATTGAACAAATAGCTGCAGCTCCCTCTGGCAGTTCATAAAGTGAGCTGGTAGATACGGGGGAGGGGGAGGCGGTGGGTGCGGGGAGCCTGGGGGTTTAATAATGTGTCTTCTACTTCGTGTGTAATACAGATAGCTGGCTTTCCTCTCTCCTTCCAGCTCCAGCAGTGTATTGCCGCTGCCCAAATCTCTGCCCAAAAAATCTTCCAGTTCTACAGGGACTCTGTGAAGAGGAGATATTCCAAATCGTGACCAAGGAGAGCTCTTCACTTGTATCTTCCTGGAAGGAATCTTTGTTCATACATCTGAATTAGCCTTTATTTCCTAATACTAGACAGAATTCCCCTGGCCCCTTCTTCTTTTTTTTATACTTGCGAAGTGTTTTTTTTTTTTTGTTTTGTTTTTTTTTTGTAATATGCTCTTGTCCATGGCTTGCAAATCATCTGCCCATGTACAGCCCACCTTCTCTGTCAATTTGATGATGCACCAAGCGTCCCTTTAAAGGAGAACATTGGTTGCATTTGAATTTGCATAATCTCAGATTGTGTATTTCTTTGGTTTAAAAGTGAACTTCAGATTTAGTGGACACAATGCATGTTGTTTTTTTTTAGTAAAATGAAAAGGGTTATGAATAAAAAAATGCTGTTTCCAAAGTCCATCTTAAAGTGTTAGCAAACCTACAACAGTAAAATGAGTCTGTACATGCAGTAAAGCATGCTTGTTATACTCACTGTGGAACCTAAGGGGTTAACCCTGTACATTATGTAAAAAGGCTGTTTGATCCTGTCTCTTCTTATCCTCCCATTCTTCCACAGTCCCCAATCCATCTGCTGATAGAACAGAGCCTTGGGGGCACTCTGCACATGCTTAGTTTGGTGTCTATTGCTAGAGGGTTTTTTTTTCAAGGGTGCATTTGATCAGCACAGGGCCAATCAGCTCCTCCTACAAGCTTTAACCAGACACTGATAGAAGTCACAAGACTACTATATATTGCTGATGAGAAAAGGTATTTAGCATATTTACTAAAGTAAGTATTAGTATTTAGCATATTTACTAAAGTAATTGCATTATCATGTTTTGTGTACTGTAGGAGACCAGATATAGTGAATGCAGAGTTCTGGGTTAAGTAACACTCTGTTATATCGCTCTCTGCTGTGAGTCTCTCCCCTCTCCCCCTCCCTGCCTGGTCTTCTCCCCTCCCCTTGTGCCACTATTGCTGTACACTACAGTACTATGTCACTGGCATCACTCCTTGTTTACTAATATATAAAGCACTGTGTGGCAAGTTATTCATAACTATATTCCTAAATACCCTCTTGCACAGCTCCGCTGTGTGGTCACCTGGCCTCCCTCTGCTGGACTGGTTGGGAATCTCGCTCCCTTTTGCTGCTCTCCTTCGATCGGGGACAGAGAGTGGATGGGGATCATGTGACTGCACAGTGGATCTGTCAAAAAAGGTATTTAGGAATATCGTCTTTAAAAAATTGACACACTGTGCTTTATATATGCCTGAGGCAGAGAGGATACCAGGGATTTCAGCTACTTAACAACCTCTTTAAAGGGAACTTCTGCTTTTCTGCCGCCTTTTCAACTTTTGGAGGTTTTTTTGTGAGTACCTGGTTTTAACAGGTAACCCGCTCCCACTTCCGCCCGGATCGCCTCCGAGTGGAAGTTCATTCCCACCCGCCTGTAGCCTCCTGGGACACGTCAGAAGTCCCAGGAGGTTGCGGGACCTTTCAGAGGGTGCAGCATGACTTGCCCATGCACAGTGGGGTGCCAACTGTAAAGGAGTCACAGCCAGCTTCTCACAGTTAGCATGGTGGCGCCAGGGACCCCAAGACCAGTGGAGAGGGCAATACTGGATCCTTGGACCAGGTAAGGTATCTGCTGACTTTTATTTTTTATTTTTTGGGGGTAGAGGCTGAAGAATCTCCTCAATGTGTTGACACAATCTTTTGTTGTCTAAACATTGTTTGCGATACAAGCCAAGTCAAGCAAAAATATGTATATTGTATCCTTCAAACCCAAAATTACAATGTGCTTGCTCAAATTTGGAAGTGTAGACTAATCACCACCTACCGAAGGAGGTCTCTACCAATCTAGGTCATTCTTATTCCATTTTGCTGCTTTCACATATAAAAAAAAAGTTCCCATCACCTCCAAGCCATTATTTCGGAGCTGTGTTGTTTCCCAGCATTTATCCTATCACTTCACAAACTGAAGACATAATTGGTGTAATTGAGGCCTGAGTCATGCATCGAATATCGGAGCAGCATTCCAATTGTCATATCCACTGTCTGCAGGTGACAGTTACAGGTTAATTCTACAACACTTCCATCCCAGCTGTCTCCTTTTTCTGTTATATTCAGTATGCCCACTGCTTCACAAATAGCCTCTAGGAGGCCATATTGATTGTTTCCCAGAATCCTTTGCTAGAACTCAGTGAATGCATTCCTAATGTAGTTTGCTCTGACATTGACACATTGAAATAAAATGTAGTTTACTGACTAGTGCATTGTTATATCATTGTAAATAGTCATTTCGTACACTGTTTTGTGTTGACTGTTGTTTTTTTAGTACAAATAAAGTTTTTTTTATGTCTGTTGAAATAAATGTCTGTTCGTTGCATTATTTGACCACTTTTCTACCAGAGCCATTTTTTCAGATTTTGCACATACTGTATGTTAAAATGCACAGTTTGAGCCTGAAAATTAGTGGGCATTCCCCAAATATATATTTTCTAAAAGCTGAGACTCCGGAGAATGAAATGATGGTATTTGCATTTTGTAATGTAATGAGATATTTGTGCACATTTTATCAAACACATATTTTGCAGTAAAAAAAATACACTGAAGTTCATTTTAATGCATAAACAATATATTACCCAATTAGTAATTATGAAATTGGGAGGGGGATGGGAGGAAAAAGGGGAAGGGGATAAGGGGGGGGGGGGTTAAGAGAAGGGAATGAAGGGAAAAATGGGACTATTGCGGTGCAGAAATAAGTTTGAGAAAGTTAAGGTTGATTAAAAATATTGACATTTATTTATTTATTTAGAAAAATAATCTCAAAGAAAAAACTCTGAGATTTTTTTTATATAAAATCCAAGGAGCAATTGATACAAGTATATACAGTTGGGCAATTGACATTCAAATATGAGTATTTACAATACCGAAAGGGTCCGTATATATGTTCAACATGTTTCGCCTGTATGGCTTCCTCAGGGACTGACGCGAACCAAATCTTTATATATGCTCTACTGAAAAGATGAAAATAACAGAGTAGCTTAAGAGCAATATAGTAAATCTACATTGGACAAAAAGCATGAACAATATAAGGATAAATCACCTGCCACTGTATAGAGACTATGCTCCAAGTAAGTGCCTAGGATGCCCGGTACCGTCGTCACACCAGGAGAGGGAACAATGTGCATCCACAGACTGCCTCTTTTTGCCTATATGTTCTTCACATTACTATAGAAAACGAGAAAGAAAGTTCTCGAATCATGTGTATTATTTCTATGATTTGTAAGGGATAGAGTCCTAAAGACATATATGAAAAGATTTTTGAAGGGCTATACCTGTTTAACCACTTCCTTACTGGGCACTTAAACCCCCCTCCTGCCCGGACCAATTTTCAGTTTTCAGCGCTGTCGCTCTTTGAATGACAATTGCGCGGTCGTGCAACGTTGTACCCAAACAAAATTGGCGCCCTTTTTTTTCCACAAATAGAGCTTTCTTTTGGTGGTATTTGATCCCCTCTGCGTCATTTCTGATCACCGCTATAAACAAAAAAAGAGCGACAATTTTGAAAAAAAACAATATTTTTTACTTTTTGCTATAATAAATATCCAAAAATAAAAAATAAAAAAACAAATTTATTCGTCAGTTTTGGCTGATATATATTCTTGTACATATTTTGGGTTAAAAAAATCGCAATCGGCGTTTATCGATTGGGTTCCGCAAAAGTTATAGTGCCCACAAACTATGGACATTGATTTATGGCGTTTTTATTATTTTTTTTTTTACTGGTAATGGCGGCGATCTGCGTTTTTTTATCGGTACTGCGATATTGGGGCGGACATGTCGGACGTTTTTGACACTTTTTTGGGACCATTGACATTTATACAGCAATCAGAAATGTAAATATCCACTGATTACTGTATAAATGTCTGGCAGTGAAGGGGTTAACCTGCAGGGGGCAGTGAAGGGGTTAACTATGTTCCCTGGGTGTGTTCTAACTGTGGGGGGGGGGTGGGGTTGACACGGGCATGACAGATCTAACTGATCCCAGTGACAGGGATCAGTAGATCTGGCATGCCCCCCCTCACAGAACGGGGAACCGCCGTGTTTACTCCGGCGGTTCCCTGTTCCTCCTCTCTGTAAGGAGATCGCGGGTCTCCGGCGGACATCGGGTCTGCCCGACCCGCGGGCACGCTCCCGCAGCGTGCGGCGGCACGTGCCCGCGCTGCTCCCGCCCGCAGGAGCGCGCCCAGCACGAGCATTTTAGAGCCGCGCTGTAGCCGTCATTCGGCTATAGCGTGGATGGGAGGTGGTTAAGGGGAAGAAACCCTTTTAAAACACTCCTTTCCACAGGGGAGAGGTAAGGATCAGCCTTGGGAGATTTCAATAGGCAATGATGGTAACACTGGAAGAGCAAGTATTACAATGGGAATCAATGCAGGTTACGTTTGAAAAACGAAAATACCAAAAAGCTAAATTAATGCGTCCTGCCACTTCTGGATAATAATTTGTCACTACGTTCTACAGAGGTGTGACAAAAGTAATACCCCGCGTATGTGAAACATATAATGGCGGCAATAGGTTTGTATAATATATCTACTAGAATCTGCTTTAACTATTTACTTGACAGCTCAATATATGATGGGGCTATCTTTAAACGCCCAAACTCCCATCTATATAAGCTAATGGCGCTTCAACAGTGTTTCAAAAGTGAACCTAACTAGAAACCAATAGAGACCCAAATGTGAATAGGCTAACAGAGATTTGCAATGCAATATTAAGTTACCTTTTGTTTGTTTGTTACCTTTTGTTTAAGCATGAAAAACTTCACCGGGCGTCCATGAGGGACCGACCAGGAAGTGCCGCTAGCTTAAATAGGCAGTCAGTGCGCGCCGTGTGTGACGTCACAGGCGCGCACTCGGATGAGGTGGCGGACAGCGCATGCGCCCGCGGCAGCCCGCACACGTCCACAAACCCCATAAGGCCCCGCGCTGATGGCATCACATGACCCAAAAGGAGGGGCACATGAAGCGCTTAGGCCCTGGAGAGAGCGGACTGATGTGCCAGCCGCCACGGGAACGCAAGGTACCGGCCGCCTGATGGCGCCACTGTGAATGACGCCACCAATCCGTGTAGAAGCACAATTGTCACCCAACTCCCAGAACCCCGGACCGGATTCGTCCCAGCGAAGGGAATGCATTCCTAAGACAAAAATATTTTAATGGAAAAAGAAGGGAAAAAGGGAAAAGCGTAGTTCATATCTGTGCATAGAGATACACAGAGCTAAAGTTTATTGATCATGCGAATTATCCAAGGCATAGTGCATATATGGGTATACGTACATAACAAAATTGTATACAACCAATATGTACAAATGAGATATCATAAACAACCTAATTCAACATAGTATGGGAAATATATAAAAGAACCAGATTAACAAATATATTATCATGGTATAAAAATGACAAAAGCGGTATATGTATGTAGATTTGTTTCACATAGCATACTGTAACATTATATGACGATGCTCAGCATCATAATTCTTACATTATCATATCAATTGCCAATAAATTCACAGACATGATGTAAATTAAGTTTGTGGAGAAAGGCATGCAGAAAAATAATGAAGTCATTTAACATACTTGATTTTAGAAAAATAGACAATAGATTATTAAAATGGCATATGTCCAATGTCACAATAAAATTCCTAGAGGAAGAGTCCAAAGGGGGAAGAAGCACAGTAGTCATCAGTGATGTTATAGGCACAGGATGAGAGGGTCAAAACATATGCATCGCACCAGGTATGAACATATGTCAAGAAATCAAATAGTTCAGGCCATACTGGGCCTAACTAATCATATGTCTCAAAGCTTGAAAACTTGGCTATAGGAAGGATGCATAACTGATGTTTTCATTTTGGCCAGGACTGTCGCTTTAAGTACATATATCCAACGTGCCTCGGTCTGAAGGAGGGCTTTGTCTACGCTGCCCCCCCGGAGACCCAAGGGTATGTGGCTCAAGGTCGCAAACTTGATTACTGTTGAATCAAAGTTGTGTCTATTGGCAACATGCAAGTTTAGAGCTGTGGTGATTTGTTTTTTACATATGGGGGCCATATGGTCCTTAATAAGTTTAAAGAAGGGGCGTTTAGTTTTACCTACGTAGAAAGCTCCGCATCTACAGAATGCCAAATAAACAATGCCAGCCGTTTGACATCTAACATGATGGCTGATTTTGTGTATTCGACCATTAGGTAATAATACTTGTTGAGAATTCACAATGAATTGACAATACTGACATCTGCCACATGAAAATGTACCAGGAGTTGTTGATTTCTTGGTGTTTAAAGGCTCATAATGACTCCTAACAAGGCAGTCTCGTAGTGAGCGAGCACATTTATATGTCACCTGAGGATAAGGTTGTATATATGGGGCTATTTCAGTATCAGCAAGCAATAAGGGCCAAAACTTTTCAAGAATGGCCCTAAATTGTTTATGCTGGTTAGAAAACTGGGTCACTACTCTCACTAGCTGTGAGGTGGTTTGGGTTTTTTTAGAAAAAATTAAGGATTCTCTCTTCTGTAAATTGGTTTTTTGATAAGCTTTTTTAAGACATGAACGAGTGTAACCACGAGTGCGTAGTCTTGTGAAGTGCTTTTGCTTCCCTATGATAGTCCTCACTAGAAGAACAGTTGCGCCTAAGCCTAAGGTACTGGCTGTATGGTATACTCCGAATCAACGATTGTGGATGAGAGCTGTTGGCACTAAGGATGGTATTACCCGCAGTAGATTTGCGGTAAAGGGTAGATCCCAGGATATTATGCGTGTCAATATATATCTGAATGTCTAAAAAAGAAATACTTTGTTGACTGCAACTCATGGTAAATTTAAGGTTATATGCATTGATAGAAATGGTATCCATGAACTGTGTTAGTTCATCACGTGTGCCTGTCCATAAGATTAGCACATCGTCGATGTATCTATGCCAGGATAGGATATGATCCAAAAAATGTGACGTGTTCATCCGAAAATAATTCCTTCTCCCACCCCCCCAGGTACAGATGCGCGTAGGCAGGGGCACACCGTGTGCCCATTGCCACGCCCTGTACCTGGAGGTAGTGGCAGGAATCAAACATAAAACAATTAGAGGTAAGAATATAGGTGAGTAAATTGATGACGAAATTGTTATATGGAATTGAGAGAGGACCTCTATCCATTAGGAACTTAGTAACAACTTCTATCCCCTTGGAATGGGGGATAGAGTTGTATAAGACTCTCTATGTCTAGGGCCACTAGCCATGTATTTTTGGGAACTTGTAAGCCTTCAATTATACGCAAAAGATGTATCGTATCCTTTACGTAGGACGATAGTGAAGTAACATGTGGTTAGAGGTATGAATCTACCAGCTGGCTGGCATTTTCTGATATGCTACCACATCCTGAGATGATTGGTCTTCCTGGAGGGGTTTTTAAAGATTTATGAACCTTCGGTAAGGCATAGAATGTAGGAATTGTAGGGTCTTTTATATCCAGAAATTGCCAAGTGCTTTTATTAATGATGCCATTATGGTATACTTTGAAGATTATATTTCGGTATACTGAAAAGAAGTTCTCAACAACCATCTTAGTAATTGGTCTATACCATTCTTTGTTGGATAATAGGTCAGTGCACATAGAAGTATACTGGTCTATATCCATAACCACAAGGTTACCTCCCTTGTCAGCTGGCTTAATAATGATGTTTGGATTACTTTGAAGAGTTAGAATGGCGTCTTTCTGGGCTTGGGAAATATTGGATCGGCTAGCATTTCCGTAAGTTAATTTCTCGATTTCATTGCAGGTTTGTTGGACGAACGCCCATATATTCGGATTAGAATTTAGATAGGGGAAAGCTCGAGATTTGGGTTTGAACCCATCAGGCGGCCGGTACCTTGCGTTCCCGTGGCAGCTGGCACATCAGTCCGCTCTCTCCAGGGCCTAAGCGCTTCATGTGCCCCTCCTTTTGGGTCATGTGATGCCATCAGCGCGGGGCCTTATGGGGTTTGTGGACATGTGCGGGCTGCCGCGGGCACATGCGCTGTCCGCCACCTCATCCGAGTGCACGCCTGTGATGTCACACATGGCGCGCACTGTCTGCCTATTTAAGCCAGCTGCACTTCCTGGTCGGTCCCTCGTGGACGCCCGGTGAAATTTTTCATGCTTAAACAAAAGGTAACTTAATATTGCATTGCAAATCTCTGTTAGCCTATTCACATTTGGGTCTCTATTGGTTTCTAGTTAGGTTCACTTTTGAAACACTGTTGAAGCGCCATTAGCTTATATAGATGGGAGTTTGGGCGTTTAAAGATAGCCCCATCATATATTGAGCTGTCAAGTAAATAGTTAAAGCAGGTTCTAGTAGATATATTGTACAAACCTATTGCCGCCATTATATGTTTCACATACGCGGGGTATTACTTTTGTCACACCTCTGTAGTGACAAATTATTATCCAGAAGTGGCAGGACGCATTAATTTAGCGTTTTGGTATTTTCGTTTTTCAAACGTAACCTGCATTGATTCCCATTGTAATACTTGCTCTTCCAGTGTTAACATCATTGCCTATTGAAATCTCCCAAGGCTGATCCTTACATCTCCCCTGTGGAAAGGAGTGTTTTAAAAGGGTTTCTTCCCCTTAAACAGGTATAGCCCTTCAAAAATCTTTTCATATATGTCTTTAGGACTCTATCCCTTACAAATCATAGAAATAATACACATGATTCGAGAACTTTCTTTCTCGTTTTCTATAGTAATGTGAAGAACATATAGGCAAACAGAGGCAGTCTGTGGATGCACATTGTTCCCTCTCCTGGTGTGACGACAGTACCGGGCGTCCTAAGCACTTACTTGGAGCATAGTCTCTATACAGTGGCAGGTGATTTATCCTTATATTGTTCATGCTTTTTGTCCAATGTATATTTACTATATTGCTCTTAAGCTACTCTGTTATATTCTCGTTATATCATTTATATGTAACCTGTTTTTCGTACTTGTTATATTCCTATTTAGTGGAC
>BLSH010113654.1:350962-361005 GCA_018402905.1 Glandirana rugosa | reverse complement strand
GAAAAAAAAAGGGCGCCAATTTTGTTTGGGTACAACGTTGCACGACAGCGCAATTGTCATTCAAAGAGCGACAGCGCTGAAAACTGAAAATTGGTCCGGGCAGGAGGGGGGTTTAAGTGCCCAGTAAGGAAGTGGTTAAACAGGTATAGCCCTTCAAAAATCTTTTCATATATGTCTTTAGGACTCTATCCCTTACAAATCATAGAAATAATACACATGATTCGAGAACTTTCTTTCTCGTTTTCTATAGTAATGTGAAGAACATATAGGCAAACAGAGGCAGTCTGTGGATGCACATTGTTCCCTCTCCTGGTGTGACGACAGTACCGGGCGTCCTAAGCACTTACTTGGAGCATAGTCTCTATACAGTGGCAGGTGATTTATCCTTATATTGTTCATGCTTTTTGTCCAATGTATATTTACTATATTGCTCTTAAGCTACTCTGTTATTTTCATCTTTTCAGTAGAGCATATATAAAGATTTGGTTCGCGTCAGTCCCTGAGGAAGCCATACAGGCGAAACATGTTGGACATATATACGGACCCTTTAAGTATTGTAAATACTCATATTTGAATGTCAATTGCCCAACTGTATATACTTGTATCAATTGCTCCTTGGATTTTATATAAAAAATCTCAGAGTTTTTTCTTTGAGATTATTTTTCTAAATAAATAAATAAATGTCAATATTTTTAATCAACCTTAACTTTCTCAAACTTATTTCTGCACCGCAATAGTCCCATTTTTCCCTTCATTCCCTTCCCCCCCCCCTTATCCCCCTTCCTCTTTTCCCCTTCCCCTTTTTCCTCCCATCCCCCTCCCCATTTCATAATTACTAAATTTATAAACCGGGATGAGGTGCTAACATAGTGGTGCCACCATACTAGAATTTACTTGCCCAATATATTACCCAATTTTTGGTAAAATATAAAAGATGAGGTTGTGGTGAGTAAATACACTGCTCAAATAAATGAAAGGAACACTTTTTAATCAGAGTATAACATCAAGTCAATTAAACTCCTGGGATATTGATCTGGTCAGCTATGTAGCAGGGGGGGTTGTTAATCAGTTTCAGCTGCTTTGGTGTTAATGAAAGTAACAGGTGCGCTAGATGTGTAACAATGAGACGGCCTCCAAAACAGGAACGATTTTACAAGTGGAGGCCCCTGACTTTTTTTTCCCTCCTCATCTTTTCTGATGGTTTTTCACCAGTTTTGCATTTGGCTAGGGTCAGTGTCACTACTGGTAGCATGGGGTGATACCTGGACCCTATACAGGTTGCACAGGCAGTCCCAACTCCAGGATGGCATATCAATATGTGCCTTTGCCAGAAGGTTTTCTGTGTTTCCCAGCACAGTCTCAAGAGCATAGAGGAGATTTCAGGAGACAGGCAGTTACTCTAGGAGAGCTGAACAGGGCCGTAGAAGGTCCTTAGCCCGTCCGCAGGCCACTGGTGTGAATGTCTCTGACCAGACAATCAGAAACAGACTTCATGAGGGTGGCCTGAGGGCCCAACGGCTTCTAGTGCTCACTGCCTGGCACTGTGGAGCTTGATTGGCATTTGCCATTGAACTCCAAAATTGGCAGGTCTGCATCGGGCGCTCTGTGATTTTCACAGATGAGAGCAGGTTCACCCTGAGCACATGTGATAGACGTGTGTAGCACTACCCCCGTAGGAGCTGCTTTAGTATGTTCAGTCTATTACACTGCCTCTCAACCCCAATAACAGCCTCAATCCCCTCTGGCACACCTGGATTACATTTTTTGGGTTAGTTCCCCTTTAAGAAGTGACACTAATAGAAACACACAATAGTAGAGTTTGAAGTATTTACTAAAATTGCTGTTGTGTTAAAGGGTAACTTTCTTTAAACAGAAATTGCATCACAGGTAGAAGATCGACAGTTTACATCTAAGTCACACACTCATAAATGTCTAAACAACATAAACATGACTTTGGAGTTCTTGGTGAATAAAAAGGAGACACAAACAATGCGTATCACGACTCCCTCCTATTTACTGGCAGTCCACTGTTAAAGGTTACACTTTAATTCCTCCAATCGAGTTTAGTCAAGATACCTGAATGTTAACCTATGCTCAATGTAAAGATAGATTACGTAAAATAACTCAATACAGGATAAAGCTTTAGACTAGCTGATGTGAACTGTAGATAAATTGATACCACTCAATAGAACACAAATCGGTACCACTCTAAAAGAATCCAACCAAACTGGCATAACTTCAATGGACAACCTGCTCTATTTAAGAGAGTTCTTAGGAGAATTCAGTAACGCAAAGTACAGGGTGGGCCATTTATATGGATACACCTTAATAAAATGGGAATGGTTGGTGATATTAACTTCCTGTTTGTGGCACATTAGTATATGTGATGGGGGAAACTTTTCAAGATGGGTGGTGACCATGTCGGCCATTTTGAATCCAACTTTTGTTTTTTCAATAGGAAGAGGGTCATGTGACACATCAAACTTATTGGGAATTTCACAAGAAAAACAATGGTGTGCTTGGTTTTAACGTAGCTTTATTCTTTCATGAGTTATTTACAAGTTTCTGACCACTTATAAAATGTGTTCAATGTGCTGCCCATTGTGTTGAATTGTCAATGCAACCCTCTTCTCCCACTCTTCACACACTGATAGCAACACCGCAGAAGAAATGCTAGCACAGGCTTCCAGTATCCGTAGTTTCAGGTGCTGCACATCTCATATCTTCACAGCATATGTTTTTTTTATGGTCATTAAAAACCAATGCGGGGTGAGCTGCTCCTTCCAGGAGGTACCGCCATTCCTCCAAAGCCGACTTGATGGCCAGCAATTCCCTATCACCGACATCATAGTTCCAGCAAGATGGTGCACCACCACATTATGGGTGTCAGGTCCGAGCATTCCTAGATGAACAGTTTCCTGGAAAGTGGATTGGTCCTCGTGGGCCAGTTGAATGGCCCCCAAGGTCTCCCGATCTGACCCCCTTAGACTTTTATCTTTGGGGTCATCTGAAGGCAATTGCCTATGCTGTGAAGATACGAGATGTGCAGCACCTAAAACTACGGATACTGGAAGCCTGTGCTAGCATTTCTCCTGCGGTGTTGCTATCAGTCAGACACAATGGGCAGCACATTGAACACATTTTATAAGTGGTCAGAAACTTGTAAATAACTCATGAAAGAATAAAGTTACGTTAAAACCAAGCACACCATTGTTTTTCTTGTGAAATTCCCAATAAGTTTGATGTGTCGCATGACCCTCTTCCTATTGAAAAAACAAAAGTTGGATTCAAAATGGCCGACTTCAAAATGGCCGCCATGGTCACCACCCATCTTGAAAAGTTTCCCCCTCACATATACTAATGTGCCACAAACAGGAAGTTAATATCACCAACCATTCCCATTTTATTAAGGTATATCCATATAAATGGCCCACCCTGTATAATACCCTGAGTCCTGCAAAGTGTGTGTGTGTGGGGGGGGGGGTGAGTAGCTGTAGTTGTAGCAAATCCTCAGTTCGTCCAGTGCGTCTTCTGCCGGCTCTTTTAATTTGAATGCTAGATACCTAGGAAACAACTGTAGCCCCAGATCCTCCAAGAATGGCACAAAAGATGCAATGAACAACTTTACTGTATTAGAAACCTTCACAGTGATCACTGACTTCATGGCAAGCTTACTACTAACAGCAATCCAGTACACTCAAGTGATTGTATTCCAGAATCTTCAGTTAGGATAGTGCTAAGATCTTTTTTTAATCAAAAAACCAAGTTTATTGAAATAAAAGCCGCAGATCATAGAAAATTTAGATACATCGTCATCTTCACTACTGGTCATGTTACAGCTATATATACAAATTTGTTTGATCCCGTGTTTATCCGTTACATCTCCTTCACATGTTAACATTTTATTGCTTTTAGATTACAGGTCTGCTGAAGTAAAGTCATATATATCTATGTCCTTTGCAGGGTCTCTCTATATATGCAAGAATACTAAAACGGGCCAAGTACCTCATCATGAACGTGGTGTAACCAATAGTGATGGTTCACTGCCCCACTGTGCTCAGATCTTTAACAACTTTCCATGTGAGATATTTGATTAAACAAATCAGTGCTCTTATATATGGGCTTGAGCCCGCTCCCCCCAACCGGACAAACTGCTGCAGACGACGGTCCCACTGCTTAGGTGATGGTGATAATGATGAAGACACACTTGTTCTCTCTGCTCCTGGAATTGGCCTCCACTGCACTCTTCCTTGAAGTTCTTCCCAATCTATCGCTACAGCTGCCCGCAGGTTCAGGAACAGTTCCTCTGATAGCAGGGCCCGTTTTGCTGACCATCCGGGGCCAGGAACGCTGTGTAGTTGCAGACCGCATGGTCTGAGAGTAGGACGCAGCTCCGCTGACAGGACACATAGGGTCCTGTGTAATCGATCACCGCTGTCCAGAGAGAGACTGTATCAGGCTGCACCGTTGGCTTAAATAGCCTTTCCAAACAGGCACTGCTGTTCCCAGGAACCTATCTCTGCAGCACAGTCTGAAGGGAAATTAAGTTCTGCTGGTCTGCCTAATTGCAAATCCTTGAAAAGCAACTACATATCCACAATGCATCACTTTCTCTGAATGGAAATGACACACAGCCCTTTGTAGCTGCCGTTTGTTAAAGCCCCATTCATTGGCTGCTGCAACTGTTTCTTCCATTGGCTGTTTCTCTCTATCCCCATAGAAGCACACCAGAGAGCAGTGTAACTTGATCTTTCTGTGTGTCTGTGTCTCTACACAGATTACATTAATTTCAGTCATTGAAATAAAGTGGGGGAGAAAAATTCACAGGGGCTGACAGGTGCATTTCTCCCTTTTAAGAGGGCCTGTGTATTTGTGGCAGCCACTTAGCAAACCCACGGAAATAGCGGGGCACCCGCTACACGTGAAAGGGTCTGGAGAAGCTGTAGAGAACGTTATGCTGCCTGTAACATCGTTCAACATGACCGGTTTGGTGGTGAGTCAGTGTTGGTCTGGGGAGGGATATCCATGGAAGGACGCACAGACCTCTACAGGCTAGACAATGGCACCCAGACTGCCATTAAGTATCGGGATGAAATCCTTGCACCCATTGTCAGACCCAAAGCTGGTGCAGTGGGTCCTGGGTTCCTCCTGGTGCACTTCAAGGCCCGGCCTCATGTGGCGAAAGTATGCAGCCAGTTATGGAGGATGAAGGAATTGATACCACTGAATGGTCCCCACGCTTGCCTGACCTAAATCCAATAGAACACCTCTGGGACATTATGTATCGGTCCATCCGCCACCACCAGGTTACACCTCAGTCTGTTCAGGCGCTCAGTGATGCCCTGGTCCAGATCTGGGAGGAAATATCCCAAGTCACCATCTGTCTCATTAGGAGCATGCCCCGACATGGTCAGGCATACATACAAGCACGTGGGGGCCATACAAACTACTGAATACCATTTTGAGTTGCAATGAAATTTCAGAAAAATGGACTAGCCTGCTGCATCATTTTTTGACTTTGATTTTTGGGGTGTCTTTGAATTCAGCCTTCTGTAGGTTGATACTTTTTATTTCCATCAAATGACATGGCATATTTTCTTTCCTAACACATTATCCAGTCCATATCAGTATAGATATCCAGCTTAATATTTTTCCCTATTGAGATCTGATGTGTTTTCAAAGTGTTCCTTTAATTTTTTTGAGCAGTTTAGATAGCAAACATGTCAAGCCTTAAAGTGGTTGTAAAGGTAGAAGGCTAACGCATTAAGGTAAAAGCCTTTTCCAGCTCCCCCTACATACTTACCTGAGCCCAATCTCAATCCAGCATTGTGCCTGAGAGCAGTGGCACTCTCCGCACTTTCTCCTCGCTGGACATGGAGGCAGCAGAGGGAGCCGTTGGCTCCTGCTGCTGTCAATCACAGCCTGTGAGGAGAGAACGGGGGGAGGGGGGGGGGCGTGCTGTGTGTGTCTATGGACACACACAGAGCTGGCTCGGGAACTTGCCTGCAGTACTTCCCCCGTAGCGAGGAGCTTGCTATGGGGGCATTCAGCGGGGGAGAGGAGCAAGGAGTGCAAGCGGTGGACCCCAGAAGCGGAGGATCGGGGCTACTCTGTGCAAAGCCAGTGTACACAGCAAGTGAGAATAATATGTCTGTTATTTTAAAAAATTGCTTTACAATCACTTTAAAATTGCATGTTCCTGTGATATGGTGACAAGGTACGGTACCCAAAATTGACCATAGGTGACACTTACATAATTACATATTATTAGTTTAGAGCAGTGGTTCTCAACTCCAGTCCTCGGGATCCACCAACAGGCCAGATTTTAAGGATTACCTTGGGGAGATGCAGACTAGAATACTGCAATCACTGAGCAGCAAATGATATCACCTGTGATGTATTTCAGTTATCCTGCAAACCCGGCCTGTTAGTGGGTCCCGAGGACCAGAGTTGAGAACCACTGGTATAGAGTTAGCCATTACTGATTGCTCTAGAATTGTTCACATTCCGACATTCATGGTGATCTGTATTATGTAGCCCAATGGTTGTTTTTATATGTAGGTGAACCCGCCGCATGCATTTATGTTTGTGTGGGGCGGGGTGTACTTCAAGCTATACATTAAATCTTTTATTTTTTTCATCCACTTCCAGCTTTTTTTTTTAGGCATTGGTGATCTAGGACCACACAGCTGCCCCCTGTGACTAGGGATGGGACCTGGGACCACGCAAAAAGTATATGATATTAGACACAGAGGGACACTTTGCACCTGAAGAAAACAAAGGGTTAATAGTCACATATAGAAAGTGGTCTTTACAATAAGAGCTGTGAAAATGCAGACTGATCTTCCACAGGAACTAGGCAACTCAATGTGTGTGTATATGCAGTATCTCACAAAAGTGAGTACACCCCTCACATTTTTGTAAATATTTTATTATATCTTTTCATGTGACAACACTGAAGAAATGACACTTTGCTACAATGTAAAGTAGTGAGGGTACAGCTTGTATAACAGTGTAAATTTGCTGTCTCCTCAGAATAACTCACAGCCATTAATGTCTAAACCACTGGCAACAAAAGTGAGTACACCCCTAAGTGAAAATGTCCAAATTGAGCCCAATTAGCCATTTTCCCTCCCTGGTGCCATGTGACTCGGTGTGAATGGGGAGCAGATGTGTTAAATTTGGTGTTATCGCTCTCATACTGGTTACTGGAAGTTCAATATGGCACCTCATGGTAAAGACCTTTTTATCTTTCAAAAAGTGTTTACCGATGCAAAGCCTTTCCTCCAGTTTCTAAATTGATACATTTGTAAATGTAAAAAGGAATAGTAGAGGTAAAAAAAGCACTTGTGGGTTTAACCAATCATTTTTTTGTATAATTCTCCTTTAAGGGGGCGTGACAGGAGGTGTGTCCTATGCCTGCATACTTTTGCTAATAGGTGTCCCTCATTCCCATCCCAAAAAGTTGGGAGGTATGCAATTGCTAGTGTGAAGGAACCCTAAGAGTGTATGTATTTTTTTGCTTGAGAAAGTCCATTTGTTCTAAAATTAACTGTTCAAATTTTGAACTACTCTTGAACGCAGGGCTGGTGCAAGGATTTTTGACACCCTAGGTGAAACCTAATTTTGCCGCCCCTTTGGCTTCTCCCCTTACTCCACCCCCTTTGCCTTGTGCATGTATGCAATGGAGGTGGCAGAAGTGGAGATTTTTGCAGTGCCTCTCTACCTATTTTCTCGCTTCCTCATGCCAGCCGTGGTCCACAGGTATATGGACAGTCTATGGTAGTATACGGACAGCCTGGGGTAGTATATGGATAGGCTAGTGTAGTATATAGACAGGCTAGGGTAGTATATAGACAGGCTGAGGTAGTATATGGACAGCCTGGGGTAGTATATGGACAGGCTGGTGTAGTATATGGACAGGCTAGGGTAGTATATGGACAGGCTGAGGTAGTATATGGACAGCCTGGGGTAGTATATGGACAGGTTAGGGTAGTATATAGACAGGCTAGGGTAGTATATAGACAGGCTAAGGTAGTATATGGACAGGCTAGGGTAGTATATGGACAGGCTAGGGTAGTATATGGACAGGTTAGGGTAGTATATGGACAGGCTGAGGTAGTATATGGACAGCCTGGGGTAGTATATGGACAGGCTAGGGTAGTATATGGACAGGCTAGGGTAGTATATGGTCAGGCTAAGGTAGTATTGGACAGGCTGGGGTAGTATATAGACAGGAGCTGGGCGCCCGTGCGCCCTAGGCGGCTGCCTACTCCGCCTAGTGGTAGAGCCGGCCCTTCTTGAATGATATTCGTCAATTCATCAGATATATTGATTTTGTACATACTAGTAAAATCTACTAGTGCATATCCAGCTCAAGGCTTTATTTTTGTCCTCTGGATCAACTGTCATTTTTTTTTTTTTTTTTAGCGGTAAGTCTTTATTTTCAGCACTTCACCCTTCGAATGAATACTACAATATTTGAAAGCTTTCTTAAAAGCCTGCTCGAGGCATTGGCCAATCTTATCTGCTACCATTGAATTCTCCTTACATAGATTCTTTGGTGAATCCCCCGGGGAGAGCTACAGACACGTTGATTGGATAATCTCTCTCATTTAATCGCATCTTCTTTCCCCCTATTAATGTGATATCAGTGTGCTATTGTACAGACCGCCTGCTGCTTGTGTACACACAAAGCATTGCCATTGCCGCTCTGTAAATCACGCCGCTTCCTCTGTCAGACTCCTAATAACACACTATAAATTGTCCGTGTCCTTGTGGGCAGATAAAACATTGTCTGTGTTATCTGGCTGGACAATAATAAGGCGCCTTTCTTGTTTCTCCACTGATCTGTGATGTCACCTCTGATATTCCGTGGTGTCAGTGCAGAGCCGTTGGGTTGGCTGTCATACTGACAGGAGCATCATATAAAAAGACATAAAATGCAAATCAAGATTTGTTTATCACGGCTCTAAACTGATTCCTTCATAAACAAAATAATGGGCATAGACGTGCTCTGCCGCTGGAGTCATTGGTAATGAGCTGCAATCCAGTGCTTAATGAACGATAGAAAAGTTACGTGAGTGTCAATTATCTCCATTGCAGCTCAGGCAGAAAGACTTTCCCTTGTATTATTATTATTTAAAGTATATTACTTTATGGGATGCAGTGGCGGCTGGTGGTATATTTCAAGGGGGCGGCAAACAATGCACCCACAGCCACCCCCTAGGTTGTTCAGGTCAGTTCACTGCACCCACCCTCACCCCCGGCCGGTCAGTCGATGAGTCCTGCACATACCCCCAGGCAGCGCTTCCCTCCGGGTGGCAGCTTTGTCCTCTGCGTCTCTTCTGGCGGCCTCCACATCTCCTCCCTCTTTCTCTCTCCTCGTTGAGGTCCAATAGAATCACCGGGCGTTTTGGCCAATCGGGAAACAGGTCTCGTGATCCGCTTCCTGATTGGCGGGGAGGAGATTCAGTGTGGAAATAGTGAATATTCATTCACTATTGTCACACAACTGGCTGGGCTCGGAGTGCCTCTGGCTCTAATTATGTGCTTCAAAAAAAAATACCCCCCCATTGGAATCCATGCGTCCGGCGCCCCAAATGTATATTAGGGGGCCGAAAGCATGGATGGGGGGACGGCGCCCCTAATGGACACCCCTGATGTTTTTATAAAGAAAAAATGTAAATCGCAATTTGCTTGTAAAAGTGAATGTACATTTGTTCTGTGCAAATGAGACAAAGATGGAATGCTATTGGACTATTTGCTGTGATGGAGCAAAAAAAAAACAAAAAAGAAAATCAAATCTTATTAGGAAATTTACTGTGCCGGAAAAATGTCTTTCATTGATTTAAAACAGTAAATACCTAATTGTGGCCAATAGATGGCTCCAAGTATCTTAGAAAATGCCTATGACAATTAGCACCTTCTAGAGTCCCCATTTCTCATGTATTATTATTATTATTATGCATGTTAATTTAATGGGTGTATTTATAAAAAAAAAAAAATGTATGGAGCAAAAAAAAAAAAAAAAAAAAAAAAAA
>BLSH010113654.1:300074-329529 GCA_018402905.1 Glandirana rugosa | reverse complement strand
GCACTGTCCACTTTTAACTCTTTCCTGTGAAAACCGTAAGTTCAGAGAGAGAACAGGAGCTAGAAGCATTGAAAGCTGTAAACTGCAAGTGCTGGGATGAGAATTTTAACAAATAATTTACTGGGAATATTTATTTTGTTTGGCTTAATGTGTTAAAGAGGAGCTCCAGCCCCCTCCCAAAAAAAATAAAAATAAATAAAAGTCAGCAGCTAAAAAATACTATAGCTGCTGACTTTTTATATTAGAACACTTACCTGTCCAGGGATCCAGCGGTGTCCTCACCTGAGCCGATTTATCAATCAGTTAGCGGGTGCTGTCGCCACCATCTTGATTAAGGGGAACCGGCAGTGAAGCCTTGTGGCTTCACAGCCAGGTTCCTACTGTGCATGTGCGAAGCACGCCATGCTTCGTGAATGCAAAAAAAATACATATTTAGGGGGAACACCCTACCAAACGCATGGTGCTGCTTGTAAAGACCAATAGACAAAAAACGCATATAACAGCGCACACATGATACATACTCCTACCAAGCTGTTTAAAAGCATCTAAACGTATATAGCAAAAAATGCAAAAATACGGGGGTTTGGTCACACTAAATGGCAATGAAGTGCTTAAGCCCACTGACTGCTGCAAAGTACCCCGTTTTACCAGTGGGTCCTACACTAACCTTAGAGTGAATGCTCCTATCTCATAAACCATGGAAGCCAACGCCTCTCTTTATGGGAGACCATAGGACACATTCCATGGATTAGGTGGACACTGACTGGGGGTAATTAAGGAGGATGGGGTTCTACAGCCCAAAATGTCTGGTCCTGGACCTCTCAGAATACAAAAAATACATATTTGGGGGGAACACCCTACCAAACGCATGGTGCTGCTTGTAAAGACCAATAGATAAAAAACGCATATTACAGCGCACACATGATACATACTCCTACCAGGCTGTTTAAAAGCATCTAAACGGATATAGCAAAAAATGCAAAAATACGGGGGTTTGGTCACACTAAATGGCCATGAAGTGCTTAAGCCCACTGACTGCTGCAAAGTACCCCGCAGCAGTCAGTGGGCTTAAGCACAGAGGGCTTAATACTAATAAAAGCATAGATCTATGGGCAGCAAGGCAGCCAGTTGGTAACACTCTTGTCTTGCAAGGCTGGACTCTTATTTTTTTTATGCCAACCATACTCATCATTTTGCAGCGTAGGTACCAATTCACTGAGATGTCATTTAACCTACTAGTATGCACATGAGATGTGGGAGGAACCCTGAATATATGCAGAATATATGAACTTCATCAGAAAGGATCTCTAGTGGGGTTGCAAACTAGGACCCCAGTGCTGCAAGTCAAAAGCACTAACATGGCTATCTTATTGCATTTTAATAAGACAAAGGTTAATGTTGAAAGTAAAGTAATTACAAGAAATTAAAAGTCAGCAGCTACAAATACTGTAGCTGCTGACCTTTAATATTAGGACTCTTACCTGTCCGGGATCCTCCCCACCAAAAGGTGCCAAATGTGGCAGCAGAGGGGGAAAGGAGGCAAACAAGCAGAACTTCCCTTTTTGGATGGAGCTCCGCTTTGAGGGCTTAATACTAATCAAAGAATAGATCTACGGGCAGCAAGGTACTCAGTTGGCAACACTCTTGTCTTGCAAGGCTGGACTCTTATTTTTTTATGCCAACCATACTCATCATTTTGCAGCGTAGGTAGGACCATTCTCATCATTTCCTATCATACACACTAGGACCAATTCGCTGAGATGTCATTTAACCTACCATTATGCATCTCAGTCGTGGGTGGAAACCTGAATATTTGCAGAATATATGAACTTCATCAAAAAGGATCTCCGGATTTGCAAACTAGGACCCCAGTGCTGCAAGTCAAAAGCAATAACATGGCTATCTTATTGCATTTTAATAAGACAAAGGCTAATGTTCAAAGTAAAGTAGCTCATGGCATGGCATTCTTTTTTCCAGCACATCTGGTTCTAGAGCAACACTTCTGCTGATGAAGAACCACAACTGGACTTGCCCAACAGTTGGATCACCATCCATTACCTACAAATGCTCATTCCCTGAATGATACACCAGAGGGCACCAACAACACTCCACATACAATGGTCACATCCCAGCATACAGCTGTGAGCCCTGACTGTGACGCTCTCTGCATAACGCTGACATAGCAGGCTCTTGTACAAATGCAATAATCTCAGCACAGCCACAATCTATAACAAAAGAGCCGGCTCATTTATGGTAATAAGCCGCATATTAAAAACATTTTTCAACATGTCAGCCCTTATAATGAGAGCATTATGTAAGCTGCCCGCACAGAACCGCGTGAAATCTACATAAATCACACGCAATAACAGAAAATGTAAAGAAACCCCAAAACATTACAGGATAATGAAATATTAAATTGCAAGTCTATATGTCCCTGCGAGGAGCTGGGGATCACCATTACTCATACAGACATAATGAAGAAGAATTAAGTGACAGAGAACAGTTGGAGCGTCGGTTTACACCTAAGGGCCTTATTTAGTAAAATACCCAAAGCTATAAGATTTATTCTTGGATGGCCCTGGATCCATTAAGAAGCTGTGAAATAATTCTAATTCTCAAGTTATCAATCCTCTATTTGTTTTTAGCTTGCTGGCTGCTTTCATGGATGTTTGTCAAGTTGGTATCTGCACAATGGAATACCAGATAATCAACAAACCCATTTTGTGAGGCCAAATCCAGTCTAGTTTTTTAAAGATACATCAAATAGTTTGAAAGAAGAAGAGAAGAAAAAAAATCAGTTCTCACTGCGTACTTGTCTTCAGGGCCCATTTATTGTTTTAATGCACATGTTGCAACGCGCATGCGCCCAACTTTTGCACATTAAAAATAGAGTTTTCCCATCATCCCAGTAGTGCAGTGCTTTTTGAAAAATACCCTTTTTCATTTTTGCATTTTAGAGCATTGGGAGTCCACAGATGTCAATGGCAGTGCATCAAAACGTATATATTACATGCATTGTGATCCATTGGCATAGGTCAGTGGTTCTCAACTCCGGTCTTCGGGACCCCCCCAACAGGCCAGGTTTGCAGGATAACTGAAATACATGACAGGTGGTATCATTTGCTGCTCAGTGATTGCAGTATTCTAGTCTGCATCTCCCCAAGGTAATACTTAAAATCTGGTCTGTTGGTGGGTTCCCGAGGACCGGAGTTGAGAACCACTGGCATAGGTCAACAGCTGTTAACCCTATTGACTCCAAATTCAAAATTAAAAAATGCACATCCTAATGCATGCGCAAAGAAAATGGACGTTGGCGCGGCAAGATAGCGCATCTCTACTCATACAATCTGGAGCTGCCCCCTGTAATACTTCTTTTCTGCCACAAGATGTCCTCAGTCTTCTGGGTCAAATGGCAGCCACTGTCATCCTGTGAGTGCAGAGCCCCCCTCCCCCAAAAAAGAATGAAAGCCCAACTCCAGAAACATCAAAAGAATAAAGTATAACTATAGGCAAAACTTTTTTTTTTTAATTTTGCATATAACCCATGTCAAATTTTTGCCATCTGTGTCCCACTGGGGTGATTTACCTTTACCAAAATAGGAAGTTAGAGGAAATCCCTGCAAATTAAGGGAACCTCTTGGGGACCCCCAGGCCACCAGAACTAGTGTCCCCATTGAAAGATTTCTCCTCTATTACTTTTCTGGGGACAACCCAAAATTTGGGATTACTTTCACTTTCAATGATAATGGTAAACAGGACAAATAGAGAGAGGGTGAATCTCCCCAATGGGGGCCACAGACAGCAATAAAAACTGACAGGGGTTCTAATCCCTCTCCACTATAAAAAAAAAAGTTTTGCCTTTAGTTATACTTTAACCCTTGCAGTGGACCCTACACACTACAAGAGTCAACCCCATTTACTGTCACCTCCATGCAGCTTACGGTGCTGCCATTGGGGGGGAGGGGAATCTCACACACTCCCTGTACAATCAACAAGCCAACTGTTGGCTTTCTAATGAAGACAATCCAGTGGATGTACAGCCACCTGATCCCTTTCCGTGAGCCCCCAGACTTTGCCCCCCAATGCAACCACCCACTCTGCTATTCTTCCTATGCTCCACTGTCCTACTGCCAGTAAAATGCACTCTGAAAAGCAATCCACCACAGATCACTCTTCAGAGGACGAGGCTAATGTACACTGGGGTTGTGTTACATAACCTGTATCTCTCCCCAATGCATCCATTTCCAGTTTCCCCGGGAATATACATTTGATATTATTTTCCTTGCAGGTTTATTTCTCTGCCGCCGACTCACAGAGGTGTGCGCCCCGCGCACTCTGCGCTCTCTAATCAGAGTTAAAGAGTTTTGTCATCCAGATAATCGGGGATAAGCCACGGCTTGTTAATTATAGACACCCAAGGGCAGAAGGAGGAAGGAAAGTGTAAGTAACAAATGTATTTATCCATCCTAATGCCGTGTCAGGACGCAGAAAGATGAAGATGTAACATTTAGTGTCAGCGCTGCAATAACCCATGTCCATCCCAGTGACAGGTAGAGCCACAGTAATTACATGATATTAAGTCATTAGCACCGTGACAGCGTTTCTCAGCCAGAGACTGACAATCTATTGGGTGTTTTCCTATAATCGTTATTTACAAACATCGGTCAGAAAACGAACCAAACAAGCAGCCCTGTATGGAATGATTGTTCCAATATTTAACGCTGAAGTTTATTCTGCTTATAATTTGCCATCTCTGGTTCCTCCCCACCCCCTTCATCAACATGCTAGTGACATTTTATAAATAAAACCTTTCTGTTTTAATTAGGTCCCATTATGACATCATCACTGGGTCTCCATGCTTCTCTATGCAATGGTTCAAGAAAGGAAGGGCGACCGCTGGAAGTCGCACATCTATGGTGTTCTGCTGCAGTAAATGGATGGATTGGCAACCTCAGCCTGGACTCCGACCCCGCCACGCCCCAACACGTTTCACTCTGCCCCCGGAGCTTAATCATGGAGATCTCCATGCAATGCAGGCCGATCATGGCTGGTGGGGTGCTGTACAAGCCCAGGACCCTTTTTTTGAACCGGATCAAATTCACACCACTTTAATGTTATTAACCACTTGCCGACCGCGATCGGCATCTGATGGCGGCAAGGTGGTTCGATAGCGCGGATCGCCGTCATATGACGGCGGCCGCGAGATCGCGCATAGTGAGCGCGCGCGCGCCGCCGGAGGCGCGCCCGCACGCTCACTGTGTTTGGGGAGGGCCAGGGAGCGGGTGCATAGTCGATCTCCGCCGGCCACCCGCGATGCCCCCCCCTGTGAGAGGGGGAAGGGCTGTGATCACAGCCTTCCTCTACACGGAGGCTGTGACCACTTCCCTTCCCCAGCTAGGGCAGTCCCCCCACATTTAGAACACGCCAATGGCATTTACACAGTAATCAGTGCATTTTTATAGCACTGATCGCTGTATAAATGCCAATGGTCCCAAAAAAGTGTCAAAATGGTCCGACATGTCCGCTGAAATATCGCAGTACCGCTAAAAATCGCAGATCGCCGCCACTACTAGTAAAAAAAATAAATAAATAAAAACCCCAAAAATGAATTCTCATCATCCGTAAACGCGACCACTTTTGCGCAAACCAATCAATAAACACTGATTGCGATTTTTTTTAGCACAAATATGAGGAAGAATATAAATCGGTCAAAACCGGTGAAAAAAAATATTTTTTTTTGGATTTGTATTTTAGCAAAAAGTAAGAAATTTGTTTTTTTTTGCAAAATTGTCGCTCTTCTTTTGTTTATAGCGGCGATCAGAAATGACGCAGCGGTGATCAAATACCACCAAAAGAAAGCTCTATTTGTGGGCAAAAAAGGACGCAAATTTCGTTTGGGTACAACGTCGCACGACCGCGCAATTTTCAGTTAAAGCGACGCAGTGCCGAATCGCAAAAAGGGCTCCGGTCCTAAAGCTGGAAATCCTTCCGGTCCTTAAGTGGTTAAAGAGGAAGTAAACCCTGATGGGTTTTACTTCCTCTTCCTTGCTCTACATTACCCTGCAATGTAAAAGCATAATGGCTAGTATGCATTGCATATTAGCCCATTATGTGACACTTACCTGCAACGGAAGCCCGCGTTGTCCCCGCTCCAGAAAGCGACCATCTTCGCCCCTCTTCCTTCCGGGACCGCAGACTCCGGCTCTGTGATTTGTCGGAGTTGCGTGACGTCACTCCCGCACATGCGCACGGGAGCCGCCAATCGTGGAACGATGTCAGTAAAGAAATGGCACGGAGGCTGTTTCTTCACTGCGCATGTGCCCGATGACGTGGGCACATCACAGTACACTGTATATCTCCTAAACCATGTATAGGCTTACCTGTAGGTTAAAGTGTATGTCATGAGTTGACAACCACTTTAATAGCCATCATTGGAAATAATGCTTTTTTACATGACATGCAAATCTATGCTTTTCGGATCGCATCTGATCCACATAAGTGGACCGGGACTCATTGTCAAAGCTTAATTGAACAAGCTGAAGTTAGAAGCTGTCTACCATGCAGAGCTGCACCAGATTTTGCATTCTCCAGTTTTAGTAAATCAGCCCCTAAGACCCCTTTCACACTGAGGCAGTTTTCAGGAATTTTAGCGCCTGTAAAGCGCCTGAAAATTGCCTCTCATGCCACCCCACTGTGAAAGCCCAAGTGTTTTCACACTGGGGCGATGCACTTGCGGGACGGGAAAAGAAGTCCTGCAAGCAGCATCTTTGGGGCGGTTAGGGAGCGCTGTATAGAACACTCCCAACCCGTCCCTGCCCATTGGAATGAATAGGCTGCGCTTCCAAAGCATCTGAAAAGCACTTTGGAAGCACTGCAGCATGAATGCTTTTAACCCCTTGTTAACCCCTTCTTGAGGTAAAGCACTGCTGAAACAAACGGCGCTTAACTGCTACTGTGGCCCGCGTCCCAGTGTGAAAGCAGCCTAAGACCCCATACACACTATCCAACTTTTGTTGTCAGGTTTCCTTCAGATTTACCAAAACCATATAGTGTAAGGGCCTGCCTGATTGCATAAAAATTGAAACTCCTAAGGTTTGACCTCATATTATATGGTTTTGGTAAATCCGAAGGAAAAAATCTACAGAAAATTGGATAGTTTGTATGCAGCGTGTCATTTCTGTCTGTTGCCTCCTTCCTCTGCTATCAGCATGAGTCACTTCTGGCAATTTTCCTGACACCAAGAGAAAAATGGTGACAGGGGAGGAGGGAGCTCCAGCTGATTGACAACTTCAGCTCTGTTCCTGTGTGCTGTGTGAACGGGGGTCCTTTTCCTCCAATCAGCTCTCAGAGCTCTCCCCACTGAGCTCTGAGGGGTGTAATTTTAGCTCTCTGCCCCCCTTTTTTCTGAACTCTCAGAGAAGCTTTTAAAATTCCACACTTTGGATGGAGAGAAGATTGCAGATAAACAGGTACAACTTATGTAGGAGGATTTGTTTCCTCTCCGTGTATCACCTGAGACCAGTCACCTCACTGGGTAGCTGTAAGGGTTTACAACCACTTTCAGTGGGTGGATATCAGTCTGGAGTTGTGGAAGTTCCTAGGAAGACTGCTTTTGCATGCAGATCACCCTTAGTGTTGCAGAACCTCCATGACTGAAATAACTGAAATCCAATAGATGAGAGCAGTGGGTCACGGGCAGTAAAGCTGGCCATAGATAGGTTGTTTTTTTTGTTTTTTTAATTGGCCAGCGGGCCATTTTTTAAAAATGTAGAGATTCCCCCATCTATCCAACCAGGTCAATTGAGGAATCTGCCCTCCAAGACATTGTATTCTGACAGCAGGACTCTCTGCTATGAGAATACACTGATCATTGGCTGCAACATGCTGATGGAGGAAAAGAAGGATGACAGTGACATAGGTGCATTGGTCTGCTGCTTCTACTTTTACGTTCGAGCTGTAGGACAGGGGTGAGGAGGAGACCTGTAAGTGAAAGTGAAATTGCAGCAGAGAAAAATCAGGTCCAATTGGTAGGCAGACAGGGGCGTAACGATAGGGGTTGCAGGGGTTGCAATTGCAACCGGGCCCCATGGTCCAGGGGGCCCATGTGCCTCCCTTGTACACCTGAATAGGAGGGATGCCGGGGGTGGCATTTAGAGGACCTAATCTCCTCCATTTTCCTCTATCCAGTTTACTTGTCTTCTGTTGTTCCCAGGGCACCTGTGTGCTTCCCTGGCCCCCTTGGGGCCTGCTGCAGACTTGTGAAAGGGCCCCACTGCAGTACCGCAATAAAGGGACCCACGCTAGGAGTAAAGGGCCCCAGGATCAGTGGGAAGAGGGAAGGCCCTGGCCAGGGGTCAGGGGGCCCTTCATAATTTCTTGCACCGGGGCCCTGAAGGTTCTAGTTACGCCTCTGTAGGCAGATCTACAGTATGTAAACCTCAGAAATGAACAGAGATACAAATCATTTACAGTTTTGCAGATAAATTATACACATGCAAAATATCCATATGTACTTCATCTGTGCATTTAGCAGTTTCCTTGGAGTTCAGCGTTAACCATTGCTGTGGATTGAAGCAGAAGGAGTAATGGAGGCCGTATGTAACAATTTGTAGAATTATTGAGCCCAGATTAAATTAAACAACTTTAGAATGAGCTTCCAAATTTAAATCATCAATATTCACTGGTGATTAATAGTCAATTGATTTTGATCAGTTTTCTATTAATATCTTTTGATTTTATTAAAAATATGCTCATATATTCAAACAATTCTCATATGATCAAACATTGTTCTATGCCACATCCAAGATCAACCAGTTATTGATTAATCAATTAACTATTGATCAAAACTGATCTTTCAAGTTAAAGCAAAATTAAGCCCAAAATTAAAAATGTATATATATTGCAGTTCACCAATTTTTAGATGTGGTGACCACATTATGTTCTTTTTATTTGGATTTTTACACCTGGTCACCTGGCCAGTGAATCTGTTATATTCCAGGCCAAGCTGTTCAGACAAAGTAGCAATTAGAAGGTTGAGACAAACCATTTAACGCTGACGGGGGTGCTTATAATGATCAGCTTTTCTTTGTGTAAAACCTTTATTCCAAAAGGAAAACACTGTTTGCTGTAATTACTTTGGCTTTAAAGTGATACTAAAGTCTTGTTTTTTTTCCCCCTCAAAATAACAAACGCGTTATACTTATCTGCTCTTTGTAGCTGGTTTTGCACAGAGCAGCCCAGATCCTCCTCTTCTCAGGTCCCTCGCCGGTGCTCTAGACCCCTCCCTCCTGTTGAGTGCCCCCACAGCAAGCAGCTTGCTATGGGGGCACCCAAGCTATTCAGACACTGAGCCATGGCCCGGCCCTGCCCCCTCTCTCTCCTCATTGGCTCACTGACTTTGACTGACAGCAACAGGAGCCAATGGCTGCGCTGCTGTCTCAGCCAATGAGGAGGGGGAGCCCCGGACAGCTGAGGCTCTAGTGCAACATCGCTGGATCATGATGGGCTCAGGTAAGTATTAGGGGGCTGCTGCACACAGAAGGCTTTTTATCTTAATGCATAGAATGCATTAAGATAAAAAAACCTTCTGACTTTACAACCACTTTAATCTTCTGGTCAAGTTCATCTAAAAATGCTAGTCTAATGCCTGGTACACACATTAAGTTATTTTTCATTTAACCCAGCAGGCTTAATAAAGAACAAATTGAGGACTGAGGATCCGGTGTTAGTACAGCAATCTACTCGCTGTGCTATTGTGTTCTGACAGAGGCCTGCCCCCCGCCAGAACAGTCCGGTCACTGCTCGCAGCCATTGGCTGTAGGTGCTGATCAGATGACGGTCAGCTGCTGGTTTTCCACCATGCTCGTTCCACAGAAGCCGGTCATGAGATTGGCTTCTGTTGGACAAGGACCTGTACACACAGGCTGAATGTCAGTCGGTTTCTACTGAACTGGCTGATTTTGGCTGATATTTGGCCCATGTGTACATGGCTTACCACTACCCTCTCCATAGACTGACAATTCTGCTGTCCAAAGGTGTCTCCATTACTCCTCTATCCAGTGTGGAGGCACCCTAAGACAGAATGTGTATTACTGGCCAGATCACCTGGTGAAATAAAGAAAAAATGCCAAAAACAAGAAAACAAATGCAATGACCACATTTAAGTAAATGGTAAGCTGCAATATATTACATTTTTGTTTTCGGGTTCACTGCCGCTCATTGATCCTGGTCCCCATCCTATCAAATTGAGAATATTTAATTAGTATTATTGGTTGTTGTAAGTAGGGTTGTCCCGATACCGATACTAGTATCGGTATCGGGGCCGATACTGAGCATTTGCCCGAGTACTTGTACTCGGGCAAAATGCTCCGATGCCTCATCCGATACTTGGGCAAGCAGGGGATGATCAGTGCAGCGCTGGAGGGGGATTTACAATCACTGATCTCCCGACTCCCTGTATATATTTCATTGTAGCAACTGACAGCCGCTTCTCCTCCCGCGGCTTTCAGCTGCTACAATGAAATGTATAGAGGGAGTCGGGAGGTCAGTGATTGTAAATCTCCCCCCAGCGCTGCACTGATCATCCCCCTTGACTGTCCCTGTATCCTCCTCCAGTCCCCCTGTCCTCGATCTGTCAGGATGGAGAGCGGAGGAAAGAGCCGGTAAATGTGTAACTTATCGGCTCTTTCCTTTTCTGAATGGACAGTCAGTGATCACTGACTGTCCATTCATAAATGTCACTGAGCATCGTAAACTGTGCTTACGATGCTTCAGTTTATGAATGGGGAGGAGCCGCTGTCTCCTCTCCATTCATCTTCAATGCAGCTGAGGCTTCTGAGAAAGTGGCTGGGGAATCTCCATCCTCTGCCCTCTTCTCCCTGTCTCAAAGAGAGATGTCAGGGGTCTTTTAAGACCCCCTTATATCTCTCCAAAGCCCCCCCCCCCCAACAGGGTTGATAAAAAAAAGAATTGTAAAAGGTTAAATTGTAAAAATAATAAAAAATAAAATAAAAAAAACACACTGACATCGTCCACTCCCCCCCCCCCCCAAAAAAAGAAAGCATTGTAAAATAGATAAATAGGTAAATAAATTGTAAAAAATAATAAAAAAATAAAATTGTAAAAAAAAAATAAAATAAAATATTCGTGCCACTGTCACATGACCTTAAAAAAAGTATCGGTAATCGGTATTGGCGAGTACTTGAAAAAAAGTATCGGTACTCGTACTCGGTCTTAAAAAAGTGGTATCGGGACAACCCTAGTTGTAAGTACAGCATGTAACATGTATGCTTTGTAGGCATTTTCTAAGCTATACAAATCTGTAATGTATCTGCTGTCTGTGTGTGACGGGTCATCGTACAGCTCCATAGCAGACGGTTCTGTAGATAGAATCATTCCGTTTGTGTGGTTCAATCCTCCAGCTTCAATTCAAAACTAAAAGAAAAACTAAAAGAAAAGTTTTCAATGTGCTTTTGAAAATCATCCTTCTATTCATAAGATGTGTAAAATGAAGGCACTTACTATGTCATCGATTTGACATAAAAGGCTTTTTTTTTTGAACAACAAAGAGTTCTTATTCCTAAGTGACCCATTACAACCAATGCAATATCACTGTGTTAAAACTCAAACCAGTAGAAGATACATTCTATTAGAATGTGTTATTGCACCTAAAGTGATAGTAAACTATATTATCCTTTGCCCCCAAAAAATAATCCATAACATCCACTAATTAATGTGATTGTAAAGTTTTGTTTTTTTTTGTAAAATAACAAACATGTCATATTTACCAGCTCTGTGCAATGGTTTTGCACAGAGTGGCCCAGATCCTTGTTTTCTGGGGTGTCCCTGCGGTGCTCCTGGCTCCTCTTCTTCATCAGGTACCCCCACGGAGAGCCGATTTCCCTGGGGGCACTCATGCAGGCACGCTCACGAGTCCTGCTGCTGTGTCCATTGAGACAGACAGCAGGACATGGCCCTGCCTCCGGCCCCCGTGTCACTGGATTTGATTGACAGCAGGGAGAGCCAATGGCTCCTGCTGCCATTAGTCTATCCAATGAGGACCCAAGACAGTGGCTGGAGCTGCTGGGCTCATGCTCATCGCTGAAATGATCAAGTTCAGGTAAGAAAAAGGCGGGCTCTAGGGGACAGCTGCAGTGCAGAATGCATTAAGGTGAAAAACCTTGAGGGTTTACAACTCCTTTAATGTTCCTGTAATCTATATTTCATAAAAGCATTAATTGCTGTGTTTTTCTGGCTCCTTGTAATGTCATCCATGAACTCCCAAACCTCTCCTCCCCCCGCACCCCCCCAACTTCCAATTGTTTGGAACAAGCAGTGCGCGTTAGTTGCGGTCATATACTCTCTGTGTGCACTTCAAATCCATTCCTACATACTGTGGGAGCAGAGAGAACGACTGTAGCCACCCTCTAACAGGGAGATCACAGCAGCAAAAAAGTTATTTGGAGATTTGAAGGAGGCTGAGAGCAATACAAGGGACGTTTCTGAGTTAAGAATACATACTAGAATAAAATATATTTTTTTAAACCAGAGTTTAGTGTCACTTTTAGGACACCCAATCCTCGGAAGCTTTTTCCTGGATCTCATTTCATTTGCTCCCTCCCTATCAATGGCATACCTTGGAATATTGTTTCTATCCTGTGTGAACAAAACACTCTCCTTTCGCTCATGGGCATTTCCATCTTGGTTCCAATGTCAGCTAGCACGTAAGCGGTATAATCCCAGCTGATGGAGATAACACAGGGATGTGTTGGGTGCTGAAAAAAAAACATCATCTCATTAATGGGAAACCTCACCTGGCTCTCCAAAAATAAAAGTTGGCAGCTACAGGTACCTTGTACATGATGAGTTTGAGTATTATCTTTGGATAGCCAGATAAAATTCCTCTTCAAAGAGACGCTGTCACCCTGCCTATGTGGGGCAAAGAACCACTTATGCTCACCCTACCCCACTACCCTTTTCTGTTTTTTTATGCTGCAGTCTGCATTAAAGTAAGTTGTGTCAATGACCATGGGGAGTGATGACATTACGTCACCAATCATGTAATGATTGCTGCCCTGTCACAGGGGAGGAGGTCACATGCCCCTTCATACCCAGATGTGCCAGGCATTGTGACAAGATCTGTATGGCTGTTTAGAAGGAAGGTGAGTATAAGGAGAATGAGGTTGGCATTCCGAGACGCTGTCAATTTGCCCTGCATGGACAGTATGCCCAAAGGATCCAAGTACTATATATGGAAGCTGATATTGCTGACCTCTTCTGGTTCAGTGGCTGCCATGCCAATCCAATAGCTTTGGTACTATCTAAGATTTGCTTCAACATTCCTGATTCTAATGCTGGTTTTAGGTCAATGACTCAAGGAATTGAAGCCAGACACATGGAGGCCAACTAGCAAAAGGAGGTCAGCAATGACAGCCTCCATATTTCTGAATTAGCATGAAAAGATCAGTGGATCTCTTGCTATTCATTTCAAAACATTTAAAGAATATGTTTGCAGAGAGGAGCATATTAGCTATATGGAACTCTTTAATTGGATATTGCATAGTATTTGTAAAGGGTCAGTCTAACCAAAAGTGAAATTTTAGTAATAAGTAGAACCTGTCGGGCTGAGCTAGCCTCTGGCTTTGTATATGGCTCTGATGATACAATAGTGAGATCTCCATGCAACCATTTCCAAGTGTTTCTTTTCAGCAGTTCGCACCCACCCTTGCATGCTGCAGCTTCTTTTATTACATTCTCCATAATATAAAAATAAAAGATTCAACAGGGAGTCCCCTGAAGGTATAGGAAACTGTCTGGTGGTTTTATAATCCAACTTCTTCCATAAACTGAAATATCAGCTTTGGGTGGACTTACCCTTTAATGCAATACTGTAATCTATATCTGGGGGATTTGGTATAACATAAAGTAGCTGGACAACTGCAGTGAATGTCCAAATTTGGGGATACAGTATAATAACGAACAAAAATGTTGGCTGCTGGTGTGAATCTCCAAAATCTGAGGGTCCAGTATTACACTGTTAGTGGCTGCTGATAGAATATTCTTCTAGTTTAAAGTGGATTTATCACACTGGACACAACAAAATAAATATTCCCAAGTAAACTATTTGGTAAAAGTCTTACCCCAGCACTTTTACAGCCTTTAATGCTGCTGGCCCTTGCTCCGTCAGTGCTGCTTCCCTGAACTTCCGATTTTCACAGAAAATGGTTAACAGTCGACAGTGCAGTCTCCAGCCGGTTTTGTAGCTTGGAGAAGGGGGATGGAGGAAATAGGAGGGCCAGGGGTGTGGCATGCCATCTTAGGCTATGGGGCTTTGTGTTTCTATTGGTGCAAGCAATGGTGGCCCCATAGGATACTGCAAGAGAGAGGAGCCACCCGGAAACAGGAAACCTGGGGCAGTGGCCACTGCACAAGCATAAGCTGGAATGTAGTCAAGGAATTAAAGATAAAGAAGCTGCATACTCAATAAATGATTTAATAGGCAGATTAAAAATGTCACTTTATTTCTTCATCTAGCAGAGATGGAAAGAGGAATCCTACCTTCTAAGGCCCCTTTAACACGGGCTGTCCAATCACTGTCAGTTTTTCAGACGGACCTTATCAGACTCTCCAGTCTCTTCTATGGAGCGGATGACACATGTCCACTGACACCGACCGCTATCTGATCCTGTCCACCAAAAACAGACAGATGGTGGTCCTATTCCCCATCCATCCGGCGGACCGGATGGAAACGGACATGCAGTTCATTTCCATCCGATTGCCCCATAGAGGAGAGTGGGACTGTGTCCGCAGGGCAGACACAGACATGTCATCTGCCTGCTCAGCGGGGATCAACGGAGAGATCCCCCTCTGAGCAAGCAAATTCCGCTTAGCGGAGGCGCCCGTGTGAAAGGGAGCTAAGGACAATAAGCTAAACTGGTCTTGTTTAGTATATGCAGTGGTATAGCCATTAGGCTGGGGCTGTGCCTTTGATTTTGCCGAGTGTCCTGCTTCCAGAGACCAGAACACATACCCAATTGTAGAAGACTGTGTCCTCCAAAGGACGCGGACAGAAAATATTATTGTAATGAGATGGATATATGGATTTTGTCAGATTTAGCAAAAAAAATTTGCTTTGACTCATTTTTGAACTTCTGCTTCTCCTGGCTTCTTTTATAGCAACAGATTAACTTTAACAAGAATAAAAATCTTAAAGCAGAGTTCCACTCGTTTTTTTGTTTAAAAAGTGTAGCTGCTGACTTTTAATAAACTGTAACTTACCTGTCTCCCGGTCCAGCGATGGCTGTGCCCGAAGTCTCGCTCGTCTCCCCCCTCCTCCCGACGGCCCTGCCATTCCTAGTGTGGGCACCCGGCCGGCTTCACGGCCGGGCACCCACTGCGCATGCGCGAGTCGCGCTGCGCATTACTAGTGGCCAGGCAATTTTCTGGGACCTGTGACGTGTCCCAGACGATTGCCAGGAGGGAGGGGCTGCCTAGGAGGAGAGGAGGAGTCGCCAAGGCGGCCCAGAGGCGGAAGGTGGAAGAGGGACAGGAAGTCCCTCTGAAACCTGGGGACACACTCCCCCCCAAAAAATTACATGCCAAATGGCATGTAAGGGTGTGAAGAGTGCTTAAAGCGGAAGTTCCATTTTTGGGTGGAACTCTGCTTTAAGAAATGTAAACAATATAGCCCACCCTGTGCTCAGTTTTATGTGCCTCCCACACTGCATGACTGCCATGCTTTGGAGACTGCGTCAGTAGGGTTGCCACCTGTCCGGGTTTTGAATCATGTGTTCGGGTTTCAGTCCACCTGAAACCCGGACACACTATTCAGACAGTAATATAGCTAAGAAAAGGACCAGATAGGAGGGTGAGGGGGCCCAAAGGTGTCCAAGTTCTGTTACAATCCTATAGTGTATGCTAAGAAAAAAATGTTTTTGCTGTGAGCTGATAAAGTGTTCGGGTTTGGCTTGAAGAAAAAGTGGCAACCCTATGCGTCAGCATTTTCTGAGCTTGCAGTTATTTCTCTGATATATGGTCCATGCCATGCCTTCTTCTTTCATGTCTAAACTCTGCCTGAACTCTGTGTTTTAAACAAATGTATCTCCCAGAGTTGAGCCATATAGCCTTTAAGTTTGCGTACATCAGCAAATCCCAGAATGGGACTGGCAGGGACTGAATGTCTGTCTTCCCCCTCATCAGCCATTGTAGTCACATTTACTGTCAGCTGCTGGATACGGAATGATGGGACTTTATTATAAAGGATTACAGAGAATTACACATTGCACAATTTAAAAATAAGCTTTCCAAATTTCCAGTAAATATACATGTGGACCTTTTTTTACACAATGCCCAGAGTTCTTCCACAAGGAACTGGCTGGAGTATGAGATGCATCAGGACACTTCCGATTTTGTTCACATCTGAATAAAGTAAAATGAAGAAAAAAAAGTAGATTTGCATTGAACCCCCAATCTTTATCTTTGTTGTTTTCTGGGTAACCAGCAGACAGGAGGGCTCTAGTCATCATAATGAGAAGTCTGTCTGTCCAATCCAACATTTGGTCGTCTAGGTGGGGGCTCTATTGGACAGATAGGCAATCAGTGCCACCACAGCACCCACATAGGTGCAAATGCCCAGGAAGATCGAGAGAACTGCCAACAAGAATGTCTGTCGGGAGGCCACGATGGCCCCATGGTAGTCACCTTGAGCTGAAGCTTTGTTGGTCTGTAGAGAAGAGAAAAACTGGTTACAAAAACAGAATTACACAGACTTTTCCTTAAATCACAGCTAAAGTGTTACTAAACCCTGGACCCTGCATTCACTATATCTGGTCTACCCCAGTACACAGAACATGGAGATGCAATTCTTTTAGTAAATATAAACTGCTAAATACATAGTTACATGGTAGGTAAGGTTGAATAAAGACAACAGTTCATCCAGTTCAACCTGTGTAAGTGTACAAGTCTCAGTGTCTATAATTATTTCCCATATCCCTGTATGTTGTGTTCTTTAAGATGCACATCCAATATGAGTCTTTTAAAAATATCCATACTCCCCGTTGACACCACCAATTGTGGAAGAGAGTTCCACATCCTTATTGCCCAGACAGTGAAAAAACCCCTGCGCATTTTAAGGTTAAACCGCTTCTCCTCCAATCTCATTGTGTGGCCCCGTGTCCTCTTACACCCCCTAGAGAATGAATAGCTTTTTCCTATGCTGTGACCACCATTTGTAAATCTCTATCATGCTCCCTCTCAATCGTAGCTTCGCCAGCGAGAATACATTTAGTGCTTGCAGTCATTCCTTGTAATTGAGGTCCTCCAGTTCCCTTATTAGTTTCGTTACCCTTCTTTGGACTCTCTCCAGCCCCAGCACATCCCTTCTGAGAACTGGTGACCAGAACTGGACGGAATACTACAGATGGGGCCTAACCAGGGTTTTATAAAGTGGTAGGATTATCGTTATAAAGTAATATAATATCTTTTCTCATCAGCAGTATATAGCAGTCTTGTGACTTCCTGTGTGGTAAAGCTTGTAGGAGGAGTTTTCATTCTGCTCTGACTGTCCTATAAAACTTCAGGACCCCTGACCCTCTGTCTGGACAGTGCTGATTGGCTCTGTGCTGATCAGATACACTCTCCCAAGAACATAAAAAACTCTCTAGCAATACACACCAAACTGAGCATGTGCAGCCTGACTCCTTCCATTTATAATATTCGGAGAGGAGTTGGAGACACTGGAAGAAGGTGAAGATCAGAGAAGACAGGATCAAACAACCTTTTTATACAATGCAGAGGATTAACCCCTTAGGTTCCACAGTGAGTATAACAAGCATGCTTTACTGCATATACAGACTGATTTTACTGATGTGGGTTTAGTAACAGTTTAAAGTTCAGGAATCAAATATGCAATTAGATGGGCATTTTACCGTCAACCAGGGCTGCTGATAAGGCAGTACAGCCAGCCCTCCTGTACCGGGCCCAAGCCCCATCAGTCCAAAAAAAGGGCTTCACAGCCATGGCAGAAATTATACCGTCATCCTTCATATGAGTGTAAAGGCAGGCATCCCAATACTTTTGGTAAAATAGTGTATATCAATACAAAGATGCTTATACTGGACTACAAGCTGATATTATCAGAAGGGGACCCCGCTGAGAGGATTTCCTCTCACTTCCTTCTGCTCTGACACCCATCCAAGAAATGGAGGTGTGGTTGTCACCCTATCAGGAAATCACAGACAACAATAAAAAGTATTGTGAGACATGTTAACACTTCCCCACTATAATGCATATGTATTTCTGTTTTTGATAATGGGAAACCCTTAAAGAGTAACTCCACTTTTGTTGAGAAAAAACATTCCCCTCTGTGTGATCTATGTACATTACAAGGATTTTAACAAACTTTGTTGCAGATTCCTAACTTTTGTTATTCTGAAGAAATCACAGTTTTTTCCTCTATGCCTCTGTGCTGATTAAGTCTAATGGGAGTGATTTTATAATTATCAACCAGCTGCTGCAACTGCAGGCCTCTAATGAGGAAAGTTGCAGGTTCAGCATCCCTTTAGCCGTGATTTCCTATTGGGAGTATCTCATTAAAAATGACATTTTTGTTGCAGGGGATGCCTGAAATCTTATCTTAGCGCAGACTTCTAGGAAAATTGGTGAGCCAATCACACAAGCAGGAAATTATGTTTCTGGGGGGTGTTCTGTATATATTCTGTGTACAGAACACCTCCAGGTTGCCATATTGCATTTTACAGAAAATTACAGAGCTGCAGATTGAAAAGGAAAGGTCATTTTTAATAACATTCAATCACAATATCACTTGTGTCACAATTGTATACGTTATATTATTTTTTTCTTTATTTGCTATTTTTTTCCCCCCGAAAGTGGAGTTACCCTTTAACCAGTTCCCAACCGGCTACCGCATATTTACTGCGGCAGTGCTGTCTCGCGAATCACTGTATATGAGCACGGCGCCCTATCGTACCCACCGCTGGCGGCGTGCTATCGTGCCCGCCGCACTCTGGAGGAGTGTGCCCGAGGCTCGGGGGGACCCGATGTCCGCCAGCGAGCCACGCTGTCCTGCCAGAGGGAAAGAACGGGGAACCGACAATGTAAAAATGGCAGTTCCCCATTCTGTCAGGTGGGCATGTAAGATATCTAATGATCCCTGTCACTGGGATCAGTTGGATCTCTTATGCCCCTGACAGCCCAGCCCCCTCACAGTTAGAACACGCCTAGGGAACACAGTTAACCACTAGATCTCCCCCTGCAGGTTAACCCCTTCACTGCCATTGACATTTACACAGTAATCAGTGGATATTTAAATTTCTGATCGCTGTACAAATGTCATTGGTCCCAAAAAATTGTCAAAAATGTCCGACATGTCCGCTCCAATATTGCAGTCCCGATAAAAATCGCAGATCCCCACCATTACTAGTAAAAAAATAAATAAATGTAAAAACGTCAGAAATTAATTCTCATGGTTTGTAAACACAGCAACTTTTGCGTTTTTTTTTTTACCAAAAATATGAGGAAGAATATAAATCAGCCAGAACCGATGAATAAATTTGTTTTTATATATATTTTTTTTATTTGTATTTTAGCAAAAAGTAAGAAATACTGTTTTTTTTGTAAAATTGTTGCTCTTTTTTTGTGTATAGTGGTGATCAGGAATGACGCAGAGGTGACCAAATACCACCAAAAGAAAGCTCTATTTGTTGGAGAAAAAGGACGCAAATTTCATTTGGGCACAACGTTGCAAGACCACGCATTTGTCAGTTAAAGCGACGCAGTGCCGAATCGCAAAAAGTGCGCTGGTTCTACAGTGGGAAATCCTTCTGGGGGTGAAGTGGTTAAAAGAGGCTTTTCTCCTTCCTCACTCCATCCAAAACTAAATAAAATGTATTGGCTAGAGTTGGGGGAAAAGTGGGACTCCCTCATTTAAATAAGATCACTTATCAATTTCCACCTAAAACTGAAATATTGGTTTTCAGTGGACTGATCCTTTAAATCACCCCCCCAGGAATATACAGAGTGCTCCAGTTTTAGCCTCTACACGGCCTTCCATCAGCAGACCTGGGATAGGCAATGCCTGCGGCAATGTCAGCTGCCACTTACCTTTTGTGACAGGAAGAACGCAGCAATGCCCAGGGGCCAGAAACAGCAGAGCATAGAGAACACGGCTAGGCCCAAGTAATCCTGGGGGAAGAGCAGGGAAAAGTGACTCTCACTGTCTGTGTCGCTTTCGCTGGAGGAATCATTCTAGAAGAGAGGAATAAAACTCATTAGTGGAAACAGCAAAACACAAACATCCACAATGCATACTCAATCGGGCTTATCCATCGAGGATGTGCAAAGATCACAGATGTTATGCAAAGCGTAAAAACACAACGCAACCAATCGGGACTTTTTTCCTGTGCTTTTAGCTGTGAACACGGGTCAGCATTGGCACCCTGATTGGTCTGCGGCTAGGCAGCCACATACAGAACAAACTGCGATGCCCATTTTTTTCTGCTTTTAACAAATCAACTTCAGGGACAACATGTTTACTTATTGCCTAATTTATTCCACCGACTTTTAGATGCTATAATGGAGAAAATCAATGTTATTCACTTAACCTGTCAGTGATCTTATGTTATTGGTGATGGATGTATAGTACTTTATGACATATCATACTTTAGCTGTACTATCCTAATATTGACAATCACAATGCTAGAAAAATGCCATCACATTTTTACATCAAAATACATATTACACCATGAATATATTGACTTTGACATCCTAATACCTACCATAGCAGCATATTATTGAACGCTATTTGAGATATCACAATACTTACTATGGAGTCATATTAAATGCAAGATTATAGTCTGGGCTGACATAAGAATCCTGGCAGGTATATTGTAAAAAGTTAGTGTGATCGCAATGTATGACAAAAATATTGAATAGGAAAAATTATGGAAGCATACATGCTACAACTTTATTGAAAATTCTCTAAATCTGTCAGATTGCTTCCTTTTCAACGTGGTGTCAGGGAAATTGATTGAAAGTGAATCATGCCCACAAGTGGTTCCATTAGTAATACATATATGATTTATATGTGTGCGGACATCTTTACCTATATATGCTTTCTTATACCGGTCTAGCGTGTAGAGTGCAGACATCTCAAGTCTCCCACATTTGGCTGCGGGCTCACGGACACCTGCGATCGTTGGGCGATCTCCCGGCTGGGCCTGTCACTCAGCCAGGCATGTGCTAATCTCCTTCTGTGCATCTGTTTATAAAAAAAAAAAAACTTCTCCAGGTCTCCTCTGTGTTCAGTGGGTGCCGGTTGACAATAAGCGGACTATTTTATCCCTTTTGGCGGATTAATCCACAGCAGCTTGCCACATGAAGGCTGGCCTGTGCTATATCAATCCACTGGAGCCTGCCGGGAGCGCTGCTGCAGAATAATCCGCCGAAAGTAATGAAATAGTCCGCTGACTGGACAGGACAGGATTTGGGAGTCCCCACCCGCTCACCTCGCCCCCAGGCTCCCAGCTCCAGAGGGACTACCTGCAGGACAAGCACTGCAACCAGGACCTAGGAAGAAGAAGCTGCCTAGACCAGATACTGGGGGGGACTAATATTAATGGGCATTGGTGTGGCTGCGCTGATGGGCACTGATCAGGCTGCATTAATGGGCACTGGTGAGGCTGCATTGATGGGAACTGTAGAGGCTGCATTAATGGGTACTGATCAGGCTGCATTGATGGGCACCGGTAAAGCTGCATTAATGGGAACTGGTAAGGCTGTATTAATGGGCACTGATCAGGCTGCATTAGTGGGCACTGGTGAGACTGCATTAATGGGCACTGGTGAGGCTGCATTAATCGGAACTGGTGAGGCTGCATTAATGGGCACTGATCAGGCTGCATTGATGGGCACTGGTGAGGCTGCATTGATGGGCACTGGTGTGGTTGCATTAATGGGCACTGGTGTGGCTGCACTTAATTGGCGCTGGTAAGGCTGCATTTAATTGAGGGGGAGGGTTCGGCGCAAAGTGTCATCTCCCTGAAATGAGTTTGCCACCTCCCTGAAATTAGTTTTTGCAGGTTGAGATGTCTGAGAGTGGGGTGACCTGATGTCCCCAGTTTCCAGGGACAGTTACTGGTTTCTTTCCCACTTTAGTAATGGCGTCCCCTGCCTGGGTGGCATCCATATTATCAACATTTCTGTGATTGGCCTAGAGCAGGAGAGAAGAGAGGGGTGTGTCTGCTCCTGGCAGTGTCCGGGGTTATTGATGATGTCACATGCCAATATTACGTGGTCTTCCTATTTCCTCCTCTCTCAGCGTGCATAGACTTTGTTGTGAAGATATAGATTATTTGCCACCTTGCTCTTGCTTGTGACAATGACCTTCAGTGCACTCCTAGGCCTACACTTTTACCTATAGCAAATCAGGTGTTATTACATCGTACCACCTGAAGCCCCTCCCACTGTCAGCACAATTTGGCCACACCCAACATTTGGTGTGGTGTGCTTTGCATACCGCTATTAACCCCACCCCTTGCTCCACCCATGCCCCCCCTCCAAATGGGCATTGTCAATAAGGTGCCACTGGATATCATTTTGAAATTCTGTTCACTTAAAGTGGTTCTAAAGGCAGAAGGTTTTTTATCCTAATGCCCCCTTAATACTTACCTGAGCTCATCTCAATCCAGCCATGTGCACGAGAGACTCGCTATCTGGGACTACTTTCCTCATTGGCTGAGACAGCAGCGGGGAGCCATTGGCTCCCGCTGCTGTCAATAAGAGTCAGTGGGTCTAAATGGACACACAGAGCTGTTTTTTGGCTTGGCTGCCTCCATAGCGAGCTGCTTGCTGTGGGGGCACTCAGCAGGAGGGAGGGACCAGGAACACTGGCGAGGGACCCGAGAAGAGGAGGATTGGGGCTGAGCTGTGCAAAACCACTGCACAGAGCAGGTAAGTATAACATGTTTGTTATTTGTAAACAAAAAATGACGAGACTTTAGTATCACTTTTAGTCCCCTTTCACACAATCAGCCTGATCGGATCCGCCTGTCCATTTTTCAGACAGATCCAAGCAGGCCACCCATAGACTTCTATGGGCAGGCGGATGCCAGTGGAGATGTGTCCGCTGACACCCACTTGCCATCCAATCCGACAAGATCCGCTCAAAACAGACGGATGGCGATACGTTAGCCACCCGTCCCATGGATGGGATCGGATGAAAATGGACAGGCTGTTTTCATCCGATCTGCCCATAGAGGAGAGCGGGGCTCTGACAGGTCCATTCCTGCACAGTGTGTAGAGACGGACCTGTTATCTGCCAGGTCAGCGGGGATCAGCAGTGCGATCTCCCGCTGAGCTAGTAGAATCCGTCCAGCGGGTCCGCCCCGTGGGAAAGAGGCCTAAATGAATGTAGAGTCCATTTAGGAAAGGAAGAATTAATATTAGAAGAACAGAAGTTGGGGAGCTGGTTGGGGGGAAGGGCAAAAGCTGTTTTTTTTTAGGGGTAGGCTTTTAGAGGGGGCAGAAGCAATGTTATGAAGACCAGAGAGATCTGTGAGGTCAATGGAGGGCATTAGGGTACAGGAGGTGAACATACTTCCCAACTTTTTTGAGATGGGAATGAGGGACACCTATTAGTAAAAGTATGTAGACATAGGATATGCCCTTTGCCACGATCCTTAAAGGAGACGTGTTAAAACAAAATGATTGGTTAGAAGTTGAACCACAAGTGCTTTTTTTACCACTACTGTTCCTTTATATTGGATTTTGGAATTTACAAATGCAGTAATTTAGAAATCAGATGAAAGGTTTAGCACTGGGAAACACTTTTTGATAGATAAATAATGCATTTTATATATAACTATACAGATCAGACCAAAATGAGGGAGGAAGAAAGGGGCAGAAGGACTTTGTTCCAAATCAGGGACAGTTGGGAGTTATGAAGGTGAAGAGTAGAGAGACGGGGTCTCTTTAATGGAGACATGAAATATTGTGTTGACTGCAGTGTACCTGTCAGCCAACATGAACTATATTTAATCCTTATGCTGCTAGCATTAGTAAATAGATAACAAGGTACATTATGTTTTCTTGCTTTAAACTTTTTTTAATTTTTACATTGCTTCAGTTGCTTCCTGTTTTTTTGCCTAGGCCAAAATGGTGTCATACATCCCAGGAGTCTTCAAGAGCATTTCTTTCCCTTCATCTGGAAGAGGGGTTTTCTCAGCTAAGCACGCCCTCCTGTCTGCATGCCTGAGCTAAGGGAAGATAGATTCCATGAAGTATGCTACATGAATCATCTGCCCTTACTCAAGTTGGCCACAGCAAGAAATGCAAGGGGGTTGTTATTCAAAGTGATTTCTTAACAACATAAATCCTGGAGACAAGGATGGATGGGGGAGTTTGCTTTAAATATTTAAAAATGAATCAAATAGCACTTTCAGTTTGTGGTGCTCAGATACAGTCAAGTTCAGCTTTAATTCACTAAAATTGCCTTATTTTAGCTATTAAGTTCCATTTAAGAAATTAATTAAGATGATAAAAAAACTCTTTGTTTCTAAAATTCTAACACAGCAGGGATCCCCTGATTTAAAAGAAACCCTGTACTGGTAGAGGTATCTTTTTAAGAATATTAGCTGTCTGGCTTTCTCTATTTTCAATACTTTCTGGTTCACTAACGTGTAACACTCATATATATATATATATAGGAAAGTCAGGGCAAAGTCAGGACTCCTGATCTGCATCTTCTGATCTGCATACTTTTTCAGATTTGTGTTTCAGAGAGTGTTGAATCAACATGACATTCAGGCCAGGGCTGGCGCTACCACTAGGCAAACTAGGCAGCCACCTAGGGCGCAGCCACGGCCTCTGGCAACAAGCAACGTACCCGTACATCGCTGAACTTCAAGCAGTTATACCGGAACAATGCCTGCAGCTGCAGGGATCACCCTGGTACTGTTTTTTAGAGCCGGCAGTTGGTTCTCTTGTAAAAGCAATCCTAGCAGCTAACTAGCCGCTGAATTGCTTTTACAAGCAGCGAGAGGGGATGCCCACCGCCTTCTGTGGCTTGCTTGGGCTCTTCTGTCCCACCACAGTGATCTGGGATCAGCTTTGATCGGCTCTCCACTATGGTAACCCGGAAGCAATGAGCTGACATCACTTCTGGTTTACCCAGATGTCAACGGCACCATTTTTAAAAAATCGAAAGTCCCTATCACATGCCTATTGCTGTCACAAGTATGCAGTGGCAGCTGGTAAAGTTTTCGGATGGGGGGCGCCAGACCCCGCCCTTCCTTTTTGACCCCTCCCACCTTTCATAAGCCGCACCCATTATAGAATCCACCCACTCCATCCCCTGTATTCCACCCATAGTGTCAGGAGTATACAGCCCAGCATGACAGGAGTATACAGGCAGCATCACAGGACAAGGTATACAGCCCAGCATCACAGTACAGGTATACAGCCCCAGAATCACAGGGCAGGGTATACAGCCCAGCATCACTGGACAGGGTATACAGTCCAGCATCACAGAACAGGGTATATAGTCCAGCATCACAGAACAGGGTATACAGCCCAGCATCACAGAACATGGTATACAGCCCAGCATCACAGGACAGGGTGAACAGCCCAGCATCACAGGACAGGGTATACAGCCCAGCATCACAGGGCGATATACAGCCCAGCATCACAGGACAGGATATACAGCCCAGCATCACAGGACAGGGTATACAGCCCAGCATCACAGATAGAGTATACATCACAGCATCACAGATAGGGTATACAGCCCAGCATCACAGATAGGGTATATAGCCCAGCATCACAGATAGGGTATACAGCCCAGCATTACAGATAGGGTGTATAGGTCAGCATTACAGATACTGTAGGGTGTATAGGTCAGCATTACAGATAGGGTATATAGGTCAGCATTACAGATAAGGTATATAGGTCAGCATCACAGATAGGGTATATAGGTCAGAATCACAGATAGGGTATACAGCCCAACATTACAGATAGTGTATACAGCCCAGCATCACAGATAGTGTATACAGCCCAGCACCACAGATAGGGTATACAGCCCAGCATCACAGATAGGGTATACAGCCCAGCATCACAGAGTATACAGCACACCACCAGAGATAGGGTATACAGCACAGCATCACAGATAGGGTATATAGCCCAGCATCACAGACAGGGTATACAGCCCAGCATCACAGATAGGGTATACAGCCCAGAATTACAGATAGGGTGTATGGGTCAGCATTACAGATACTGTAGTGTGTATAGGTCAGCATTACAGATAGGGTATATAGGTCAGCATTGCAGATAAGGTATATAGGTCAGCATCACAGATAGGGCATATAGGTCAGAATCACAGATAGGGTATACAGCCCAACATTACAGATAGTGTATACAGCCCAGCATCACATATAGCATATACAGCCCAGCATCACAGATAGGGTATACAGCCCAGCATCACAGATAGGGTATACAGCCCAGCATCACAGATAGGGTATACAGCCCAGCATCACAGATAGGTATACAGCCCAGCATTACAGATAGGGTATAGAGCACCCCCTTGCCGCAGGGCTCGTGGCACTGACAGCACCCCCCACGTACCCCCCCCACGGGAGGTGTGGCACTTAACGGGCTGTGGAGAGGATCCTTCTGTGTCTCTACTCTCCTTCACGGTGTGGGCAGCAGTGGCGGCGGAGGTGTCCGCTCCTCATGCTTCCTCTGCTTGCCATAGCGCCGCTAGGCATCCAATAGGATTGCCTGGCGCTTTGGCCAGTTGGGAAACAGGTCTCACTGACCTGCCCCCTGATTGGTGGGGGAGGCAATGTAGTGTGAAAATAGCGAAAATTAATTTGCTATAGTCACACAATTTGGTGAGATCAGGGCACACGAGCCCACCCTTTATTGAAGTCTATTAGAGCCTCTGGCTCTAATCAGGTGCTTAAAAAAAAAAAACATAGGAATCCATGCACCCAGCGTCCTGAAAGGGGCTGGGCACATAGATAGGGGGGCGGCAGCAGGGATAGGGGGAACGGCGCCCGTGCACCCTCAATGCACGGACTGCCACTGCAAGGATGTTTACCTTCCATGTGACAGCAATAAAATTAACAGAGAAAAAAATGGAAAACAACAGTGTAAAAAAAAAAACAATAATTAAAAAAAAATGTAAATTTAAAGGGCTCCTGTCGGGGCTCGGGTGCAAAGGTGAATGCGCGTGTTGGTCCCGAGCACACGTACACTGTAATTGTCCCACAACATGTGAGGTAGAATGTCAGAACATGGGCAGTAATTCTAACTGCAGACCTGCTGTGTAAGGGTCCTTTCACTCGTACGGACCGTTCAGGTCTGCTTGTCAGTTTTTCAGGCGGGCCTGAACGGACACTCCATGTACTCCTATGGAGTGACGGATGTCAGCGGGGACATGTCTGCTGACATCCGATCCGCTAAATACAGACAGATGGAAACCCTATTTTCCATCCGTCTGGCGGATCGGATGAACATGGACAGACGGTCTGTGTTCATCCAATCCCCCATAGAGGAGAGCGGAGGTCTGACAGGTCCATTTCTGCACGGAGTGCAGAGGCGGACCTGTCATCCGCCGGCTCAGCGGGGATCAACGGATGGATCCCCGCTGAGCATCGGAGCCCGTCAAAACGGGCTCAGCTTGTGTGAAAGGACCCTAAATCTAAAGTTGTAACCTGTAAAGGTTCACGTTGTTTGTCACCGTTGCACGGGCATGCACAATTTTAAAGCATGACATGTTTGGTATCTATTACTTGGCGTAACATCATCTTTTATAGTTTACAAAAAAAGGCTATGCATTGTGTTTTTTTGCACATAAAAAGTGTATTTTTTCCCAAAAAATTGCGTTTAGAAAACTGCTGTGCAATTGCCATTTGGCATTTACTGATATGTTAAGAAATTTATCAGTAGTTGGACTTGGACTGGAAATCATGTTTTTTTTTTAATATAATGGTATCATCATGGTTATATATACAGTATCTCACAGAAGTGAGTATACCCCTCACATTTTTGTAAATATTTTATTATATCTTTTCATGTGACAACACTGAAGAAATTACACTTTGCTGTCCCCTCAAAATAACCCAACACACACCCCTAAGTGAAAAAGTCCAAACTGGATCCAATTAGCCATTTTCCCTCTCCGGTGTCTTGTGACTCGTTAGTGTTGCAAGGTCTCCGGTGTGAATGGGGAGCAGGTGTGTTACATTTGGTGTTATCGCTCTCACTCTCTCATACTGGTCACTGGAAGTTCAACATGGCACCTCATGGCAAAGAACTCTCTAAGGATCTGAAAAAAAGAATTGTTGCTATACATAAAGATGACCTACCCTCAAATTGAGCTGTAGCATGGTGGCCACGACCATACATCAGTTTAACAGGACAGGTTCCACTCAGAACAGGACTCGCCATGATCGACCAAAGAAGTTGAGTGCACGGGCTCAGCGTCATATCCAAAGGTTGTCTTTGGGAAATAGACGTATGAGTGCTGCCAGAATTGCTGCAGAGGTTGAAGGGGTGGGGGGGGGGGGTCAGCCTGCAGTGCTCAGACCATATGCCACACACTGCATCAAATTAGTCTGCATGGCTGTCATCCCAGAAGGAAGCCTCTTCTAAAGATGATGCACAAGAAAGCCCACAAACATTTTGCTGAAGACAAGCAGACTAAGGACATGGATTACTGGAACCATGGCCTGTGGTCTAATGAATCCAAGATAAACTTATTTGGTTTAGATGGTGTCAAGCATGTGTGGCGTCAACCAGGTGAGGAGTACAAAGTCAAGTGTGTCTTCCCTACAGTCAAGCAAGGTGGTGGGCGTGTCATGGTCTGGGGCTGCATGAGTGCTGCCGGCACTGGGGAGCTACAGTTCATTGAGGGAACCATGAATGCCAACATGTACTGTGACTTACTGAAGTAGATCATGATCTCCTCCCTTCGGAGACTGGGCCGCAGGGCAGTATTCCAACACGATAACGACCCCAAACACACCTCCAAGATGACCACTGCCTTGCTAAAGAAGCTGAGGGTAAAGGTGGACTGGCCAAGCATGTCTCCAGACGTAAACCCTATTGAACATCTGTGGGGCATCCTCAAACGGAAGGTGGAGGAGCACAAGGTCTCTAACATCCACCAACCCCGTGATGTCATCATGGAGGAGTGGAAGAGGACTCCAGTGGCAACCTGTGAAGCTCTGGTGAACTCCATGCCCAAGAGGGTTAAGGCAGTGCTGGAAAATAATTGTGGCCACCAGTGGCGGCTGGTGAAGTTTTTGGATGGGGGGGCGCCAGGCCCCGCCCTTCCCTGTGACCCCTCCTACTTTTAATAAGCCCCGCCCCTTATAGAATCCACCCACTCTAATTTTCATCCTCCCCAGTGTCCCTTCCCGCCCCGGACCGCGGGGGGGTAGGT
>BLSH010113654.1:267166-292544 GCA_018402905.1 Glandirana rugosa | reverse complement strand
TGAGGAGGGTCTGTGATGTGGGGGGATCTGTGATTAGGGAGGTCTGTGATGTGGGGGGATCTGTGATTAGGGAGGTCTGTGATAGTGGGGGGGATCTGTGAAGAGGAGGGTCTGTGATAGTAGGGGGCCTCCTGCACCCCCCGTACTGTGTACAGTCACACCTAAATACAGGCTGCTAAATGGCTTGGAGAGGCATTTATGACAGGGGTCAATGTGTACAGGGAGGGGGGTAGTTTCAAAAAGGAGTGGAAGCAGTGTGTACAGGCAAAAAGAGTCAGTGTATACAGGGGGTCAGTGTATATGGGGGGGAGGCAGTGTGTATAGGGGGCAAATTTAATTTGGGATAATTCCCTGGTTTTGTGTATTTGTTTCATAATTAAACTAAAAAGCCATGCCCAATATGTAGCATTATTTAGCCAAACGCACTCCTTGCCACCGCATGCATAGCGTGCCACAGGTCACCATCTCCCTGGTAGGGGCCCTAGTGCATTACTTTGCCCAGGGGCCGATGATTTTATTAAGATGGCCCTGCAGAGCACTATAAGCTAGCTAAAATAACAGCACACTGAGCACAGCACAGCAGTAGCAGCCCGCCTCGTGGCTGGCATTGTTTAATTAAAACCTTCAAACGAGCGGTCTAAAAAGGGATGAGCGAATTTAATCTCTAGCTGAGAGATTAAACTACTTGTTGGCAGTCACCTTAATTAGGCTAAGGATACACAGGAATTTTTTGGTAGATCAGTCATGCTATATAGGAGTAGCAATTGATCAGTGAACAGATGAGACAAACTGCTCCCTAGCATGCTGTAGAAGTTACTCACACGCATTGTTCAATCATGCTGAATTAATCTCCACTAAATGCCATTTGTGTAACTTTTTCCACAGGGGGCCATTTGTTCCATCTGTTTAGGAATCAATTGATAATCCCAGAGATTAGTCCCTAGCGATTTTAGCAGCCCGATAAAACGAATAAACATTTCCTGTGTAGGTCCAGCCAAATGAGGTGGCCTCCAGCAAGTGGTTACATATCGCAAAAGAGAGAGATGAGAAATTACTTGTGTAGCTTAAAGTGTTACTAAACCCAGGACCCTGCATTCACTATATCTGGTCTCCCACAGTACACAGAACATGGAAATGCAATAGTTTTAGTAAATATAAACCGCTAAATACCTTTTCTCACCAGCAGTATATAGCAGTCTTGTGACTTCTATCAGTTTTTGATTAAGCTTGTAGGAGTTTTCATACTGCACTGAGCTGTCCTATCAGGATGCAGGACCCCAGATCCTCTGTCTGGACAGTGCTGATTGGCCCTGTGCTGATCACATGCAAAAACATCTCTAGCAATACACACCAAACTGAGCATGTGCAGCCTGACTCCAAAGGCTCTGTCTTATCCGGACTTGTCCAGGGGGACAGTACAGGAGGGGAGGATCTGTGCATACAGGTTCAAGCAGCCTTTTTACACAATGCAGAGAATTAACACCTTAGGTTCCACAGTGAGTATAACAAGCATGCTTTACTGCATATACAGCCTGATTTCACTGTTGTTGGTTTAGTAACACTTTAACTCTAAGGGCCGATTCACACCAGAATCACATTCCTGTGCAATTTTTGCAAGTTCCTGTCCTAAACGAGACCGGAACATGGTAAAAGTAGTGCATGCACTACATTTTAAAAACGCACTGCACCAAATCACATGGTTCTGCGGTACCATGCCTTTTTGTGTCTGCAAAAGCAGTGCCATTTGGGGTGCTGTTAAAAATGTATTGGCACCTGCAGAAGATCACAAAGGCAGTGTGTTTTGAGCATGGTGCAGGAAACGCGCACAGAATGCATCTTTCCTGCACTGCAATCCTTAGGCTGCATCACAACAATGGTGGCATGACTAGACCCTCCATTGTCACCCCCTTCACAGGGGTAGAGAGTACAAGATTAATTATTTGCTATTGATAGATATAAAGTATTTATAACCACTTGCCGACCGTGCTATAGCCAAAAGATAGCTACAGCATTAGTTGTCCAGTTATGGGTGGGCGCCTAATGACATCCTCCCAGAACCCTGCCCCCTGCAAACCCTTGGGGAGCACATCGGGTGCGCTCTGTGATCCTTCAGACACAGATGATCACAGATCGAGGTACAGGGCCAATCACAGCGGCCCTTTATTATGTGATCAGCTGTGTCCAATCACAGCTCATCACATGCTGGCTTTCCTGTGACAGGGGACATTTACACTGATAATCAGTGCACTGATTATCCATGCAGCTCTTCAGAGCCAATTAGTGCCCAGCAGTGCCGTCTCATCAGTGCAGCCTCATCAGTGCCCATCAGTCCAGCCTCCTCATCAGTGCAGTCTATTAGTGCCCATCAGTGCCGTCTCATCAGCTCACATCAGAAGAAGAAAAATAACTTATTTGCAAAATTTTATAACAGAAATGTAGAAAAAGTCTTTTTTTTTTTTTTTTCAAAATGTTGTCTTTTTGCAAAAAAAAATATAAAAATACAGTGGTGATTAAATACCAGCAAAAGAAAGCTCTATCCGTCTCAAAAAATTATAAAAATGTAACTTGGGTACAGTGTTGTATGACTGCGCAATTGTCATTCAAGGTGCGACAGCGCTGAAAGCTGAAAATTGGCCTGGGTGGGGATGGGGTGAAAGTGGCCAGTAGGCAAGTGGTTAAACCCTAAGTCCCTATTCACACTATGTAGCTGTAATGAGCTTTTTTGCTTAGCGCATAGCGTAGCCCATTCATTTCCATAATTTTGAGCCTTGAGCATTTGGTAGCCGCGCGTTTTGTTTGCCATTACCAGTGAATGGCACAACAAATGCTACGTGCTTTTCATGTGCGTTTTGTGAACATGTGCAAAATTACGTGCTACTGTAGTGTGAATGCAGCCTAAATCTGTTAGTTTAGTTAGGAATTTGGAATCATGCCTTGCTATATACTTTTTTCTTAAGCACATCTCTTGCAAAGTTTCTTTTCTGGCGATCCTGCCAGTAACAACACTCCTTATTGCAGGCTGACAATGCTAAGCTAGTGTCATCAGCTTGTAATTCATGCTCCTTAAAATGACCGTTGGGCTGTCTTCCTGCTAATAAGAAAGGTGGACAATTCTGCGCTAATTGCGTGTCAGTGGCTTAGCACTATCAGCCTGCAACAGGAAGTGTTGTCACTGGCAGGATCTCCAGATAGGAAACATTTCAACGTAGTCACAAAAATATATGTGCTTAACCACATTAATACTGTGCCATTGTAAAAAAAAAGAAAAAAAAAAAAAGAAAAAATGGGTTGGTAAACTCAATTTTCTGGAGCTCAGTAAAAATGCTACAAGCTGTCAAACAGAAAGAGGCGGGGCAGCCTTGAAATGCGTAGCCATGCCCCCTTCATAGCCTCTGCCATCTGACATCACACGTGGACTTTCCCCTAGCTGTCTTACCAACTTACATCCCTGAGCATTTCTGAGCCCACCGATGCATAGAGTATCTGGACTGGATCGCTGCTGCTACTATGTACCTAAGTTGCTCATTGTTGTTTTTACTAATGAATGTAAATTTTACTGCACTTAAATGCGCCCTCTGCTGTTTTCTTTTCAATTTTCTGGAGTGCTGTTTATAAACAAAGCTGCACCGTACACCCTTTAAATCAGCATTTCTCAACCAAGGCGGTGCTGTTTGGGTTCCCCTGGGGTACTGCGAGCACAGGACCCAGTTTGCTCTGGATCAGCATCAAAAGTTGCCATGGTGCAGGTGAGGCAGCAGTGAGCACCATAAGAACCAGTGATGCTCTAGGGAAGGACAGAACATCGTTCGTTGCTCTGATGGAAAAATGGAGGCTGTCATATGCAGTGGGGACTCTGAAGTGATGAGGAACCCTTTGACGTGATGGGGGGGCCTCCTACACGAGGGGGGACCCTGATGTGAAGGGGGTGACTCTGATGTGACTGGAGGACCTCTGCTGTGAAGGGGGGTTTCTGATGTGAAGTTAATTTCATCAAGGCGGTTGTGTGTAATGTCCCAGGCTCAGGTTTCCTATTGCTTTTTACATTTTAGACTGGAATGGCTCAAGATTTTACATACTTTTAAAGAGTGCTGCGACTGAAAAATGGTTGAGAAATGCTGCTTTAAATGCTTGTGATCAAGCTGTCATTAGGCAAAGCAGATGAGAGGCACGATGTACAGAGCCGACAGGAGTCATTCTATGCCTTGTGATCACCACAAACCAGTCGCTTTACAGAGTGGGGTCATGTTGGAGGGCCTGCGTGACCATAACAGTATTTGTATCTCAGGCCCTGTTCACATCGATGCGATTCTGCCTAGGATCCAAAATCGCGTGGCAATTGCAGCACAGCGTGCTGCATGTATTTGGGTGCCATTATCCTTCAATGACACCCCAAATGTGAAGTAATTCTGCTGCGATTGTTGTGTGACAAATTGCACCTTCACAAATCGTGCGAAGCTTGTCGCCCGAAAAGGAGCAGGAGCTTCTTTGGGCGACAAAGGTACATAAGATGCATATGATCGACATGTATAAATGCATACAGTAAGTGGTCCATATAGTGAAATTGGTGGAGTTATTCACTTTAAGGTCATCACAAAGGACAAGAGGGTGCTCTTTACATCTGGAGGAAGAGATTTCATCTCCAAATACGGAAAGGCTTCTTCACAGTAAGAGTGGTGAAAATGTGGAATAGACTCTTTCCAGAGGTGGTTCTGTCCAGCTCAGTAGGTTGTTTTAAAAAAAGGCCTGGATTCTTTCCTAAATGTACATAATATAGCTAGATACTAAGTTGATCCAGGGAATAGCCGATCCCCGGGGATCAGGAAGGATTTTTTTCCCCTGCTGGAGTAAATTGGATCATGCTTTTCTGGGGTTTTTTGCCTTCCTCTGGATCAACCATGGGTATAGGATTGTGTATATGGGATTGTTTTTTTTTTCCTTTGGTTGAAGTAGATGAACTCTTTTTTCAACCTGACTAACTATGTAACTATAAGGCAGCCTATTCAAGTGAATAGGCTGCCCTATGTGGCATGCAGAATTGGGTGAAAATGGCTTGTCCCTTGAGAACGGGGCCTTAGGCTGCATTCACATTACAGCATTTTGAATCGCAGGCAGATTTGCTGTGAATCTGCCCACGATTTGACAGCGCCGATGTTTGAATGACAAAACGCGTGACTCGTATTTGAGATGCCAATCATTTGAATGACACCTCAAAACGTGGTGCAGGTCTGCTGCGATTGTCAGGCGATAAGAGCGTTGCGGGGTGCATGTCGCCCAAAAATAGTTCAGGAGTTATTTTGGGGCGACATGCGTCCCGTGATGCTGCTTGCTGCGATCGCAGCACACTTTATCGCCCGACAATTGCGGCACACCTGCACTGCGTTTTGAGGTGTCATTCAAATGCAGCCTTAGATTGTCTCAGGTTGTGCTGATCTCAGAAGTCATCTGTGGAGGTCTATAGGAGCCTGCTGGTGCCTACTATAAGGATAGCCACTTAAAGGAGAAGTACAGCCAAAGCTTGTTTGGCTGTACTTCTCCTGTGGATCACAGGCGTGCAAATCGTTCTGCACTCCTGTGATAAGTTTTCAGCAGACAGTGGGCTGAAGCCCGCTGTCAGCTAATGTCACAGAGCCGGTCCAGGCTTGGGCAAAATCGTGACAACAAAGTCGAGATCTGCCCACAAGCTGGGTCTGGCACCTGGCTCAGCCTCTCAGCGGGCCTCTGAGAGCCTGAGCCGCCCGCTCCCGCCCCCTCCACAGCTCAGCGCTCCAGTGAGAGGGGGGGAGGGTAGAGCAGAGAGCTGGTGACTGACACTCATCAGCTCTCTGCTCATGGAGTTCTGAGAACCGAGCGATTGGTGCTATTTGATCGCTCAGTTCTCAGTGTTAGAGCCAGTGGGGGACAGATGCTACATCCACCTAGGTAAGCATGATTCTGAAAAAAAGAAAAACTCCATACTTCTCTTTTAACGAATAAGATGTGCCCATGGGTTTGCTTTAATGACATATCTTTGTTTTTACCCCAGGGGGCTCTTTGTACCCCATGGGGCTCTTCTTGACACTGTTGAGTGCCATAGATAGTATAAAAGCACATAAATATTTGTGGTGAGGCATATATAGAGTTGTGTAGTAAAACTGACACAAGAGTAAGAAAATACATTAGGAGAGCGCTCAGTGCTTGTACAAGATTACATTTTACAGAGATAAAGGGCAGAAACAGGAGGTAAAGGGCATTTTATAAACAAGTCATTGTACATTGGACGTGCTGAGCTGATAATGCCATAATATTTTGGCATGCTGATTTGTTGTCGCTCAGACTCAGTGACCGCCGCCGCAGTTAGCGTTTGTCATGCTTCACTGTCCTCAGCAACAGGAAAACATGTAAGCACGGCCGTCTGGTGAAATGTCTTGTAGCCCATAGCAACCAAATCTTATACAAACCATCTGTGAACCGCGCTCTATTATTCACGAAAATAGAGGAAGCGGCAGTGCTACCCATAGTTGCTGGAGCACAGCTGTCATTTTCTGCTTTTAATTTGACTGAAGGTTTTGATTGTATGTGCGGGTTTATATTGATGGTAACTTGGGGAAAAAAAGGTGATCAGCACACCGTAGCTGGCAACTTGTGGATCACCGATGGGGGTTGTGCATAACTACACATCTTCCATAGTGTGCAGATTCAAGGAGGCCAACACTTTGGGGTTGATTTAGGCTAAATTTCCACTAGTGCGACTTTGGAGTGCGACTTTTATCTCACTTTACATTCTCTTGATCAAAGTAGCATCAAAAGTCACATCAAAGTAGTGCAGGCATCTTTTCAAAGTCGCTGCAACTCTAAGTTGCGTACATTGGAAATGGGTGCCATTGAAATCAATGGGCTGTGACTTATCCAGCGACTTTGTGTCCAAAGTTGCATGACAAGGTGCACTAATGGAAACTGAGCCTTCTTAAAAAAAGGAGAGTGCAAAATCTAGTGCAGTTCTGCAGATAAACCAATCAGCTCCCAAGTTTTTTTTGTCAAAGCTTAATTGAACAAGCTGAAGTTAGAAGCTGATTGGCTACCATACTGCACCAGATTTTGCACTCTCCAGTTTTAGCAGATCAGCACCTTTGTATATGTCCACTGAGAGCAGCATTCTACACCGATCAGCCATAACTTTAAGACCACTGACAGGTTAAGTGAATAACATTGATTCTTTTGTTACAATGGCATCTGTAAGGTGGTGGGGTATATTAGGCAGCAAGTAAATATGTTGTCCCTGAAGTTAAACTGTTAAAAAGAAAAAAAATGGGCATGTATAGTGGGGATTCCATTATGATGAGAAACCTCTGATTTGACATGGGGGGGGGGGGTTCTGACATGAAGGGGGGACTCTGATGGCTCTGATATGATTGGAGAACCTCTGCTGTGAATGGGGGCTTCTGATGTGAAATTAATTTAAAGTGTAACTCCACTTTTGTTGAAAAAAAAAGCATTCCCCTCTGGGTGATCTACATACTGTGGGGGGTTAGCTCAATGGGGATCACCTTCCCTGGAAAAAGGCAGTCCAAACTGCAGGTTTTTCTTAAAAGCTGTCTTGTAGCCAGGTTTATTAAAAAGGTTGCAAGAAAAATCAAACAAACAAAACAGAAAATAAATCCTTGCCATCCAGGCACTAACTAAACTTTTCAGGTTTCCTAACTCAGAGGTGTAGGGCTTCTCCCAGTCACCCACAGAACAAAGACAATGCAAACCTTTTGTTTCAGTCACAAAGCAAAACTTCAGTTCAGCAGCTCTCTTAGGTTCTTTGGCTTCCTGAGTCCCAGGCCACAGCAGACCTGTGCTCTACTCCTGCTTATTTATACCACCTCTTGGTGGACACAAGTAGACTGCAAAATCTGGTCCGGAACCAACCCTGCCAAGGTGGCTGGTAAAACCTGGACCGGATTCCACCTTCATTTCCTGCAAATTGACGCATGCGAGGTGAAACATAACATCCATCAATCACCTTGCTTTTCATAATGTCACAATACATTGCAAGGATTTTAACTTTTTTGCTGATTCCTACTTTTTGTTATTCTGAATAACTTACTGTTTGTTCCTCTGTGCCCCTGTGTGGAGTGAGTCTAACGGGAGTGTACAGGAGTGGTTTCATAATTATAATCCAGCTGCTGCAGCTGCAGGGTTCTAATGAGTAAAAACTGCTGGATCTGTATCCCTTTAGACGTGTTACTATTGGGAGTATTTCACCAGAAATTACATTTTTGTTGCAGGGGATGCCAAAAATCTGACTTGTATCTTAGTGCAGACTTCTGGGAAAATCAGTGAGCCAATCACACAGGCAGGAAATGATGTTTCTGGGGGCATTCTGTATACATTTTGTGTACAGAACAGCTCCAGGTAGCCATATTCCGTTTTACAGAAAATCACAGAGCTGCAGATTGAAAGGAAAGGTAATTTTTAATAACATTCAATAACAATATGACTTGTGTCGCAAATTAATGCGCTATATTATTTATTTTTTTATTTGCTATTTTTTTCCCCATGAAAGTGGAGTTACCCTGTAAGCAAGGTAAGTTTAAGCATCAATAATGTGCATTACATTCCCATCAGATCGGCCACCAGATGATGAGGTACAATGCGTCCGCTCTCTTGTTTGGATCTGTGACATAGACCTCCTTCCTTCTCTCCGGGAAGCTTCCTGACATTAACTAATTGCTGTGTACTCTTACCCTGACATGTTTTGTCATTCCGACTTCATCTGAGGGTGGAGCTATACGGCCCGGTGTTCAAGCCTTGTTGTGTGCCATGTCCTAGGTTTAAGTTTCCTATTGAAAAGTAACATTTATGCTTTGTGTTTATACTGTGGTGCCTTGAGCAGAGTAGACTGGGGAGTGAAAGTTTGCCACAATTAATTATGTACAGTATGTACTATGCTGGCAGACCACATTATCAGTTGTAAGCTAGATTTCAAAACTGTCTGTCCTCTGGGTTAAAGATCTACAGAAAATGTTCAAAGTAGCTTTCAGTCTGTCCAAGGCCTGCTCAAAAAAAACCACCTGGAAAAGTAAAAATTATTAAAAAAGGCACGCTGTGTGAATGAGAGATATAACAAACATATAGTGGGCTTTTTTCTCATTTTAACTGCAAAGTAGAAATATATCATTCAAATACCATACGTGCAAGAAGAACATAAATGGCAAGGCAGCGCTAAAAAAGAGATGTACTTATTTCAAGTAATTGCTTTCAAAACATGAGAACACAGTCCATAGTCCAAATCACACAAGACTCCAAGAGATGAATCAGGGGAGTGTAGCTGGATCAGCTGTGAAGTGTTTGGAAAGGAAACAACAACACCCGCAATGTGTCACGAAGTCCCGCTCCCATAGGGATAGGGATTGCACTCACCAAAGCCAATGGCCAAACATTCTCATGCCTGGCTGGAACATCGTTTAAAAGTCGTTGAATTCACGATTGGCAGCTCTCAGTGGTTTGAACAAATACTTGAGCAGGTGGTACATGTGAAAAAGAGAACAAGTCTCCACTAGTGCAATAGTGCAATAATGTCAGAACCATCAAACACTTTTATTTTGTTAAAAATCCTGCAGGTAGCGTCGGGTGAGATCGATTACAGCTTGTCATAAGCCGCTCTATCTCCAGCTATTTTTATGTGACTACATGCTTGTGTTTTAATTTCCTTGTGTTAGTGTGATGGCTTAAGGATTTTTAAGAAAATAAAAGTGTTTGATGGTTCTGACATTATTGCACTAGTGGAGATTTGTTCTCTTTTTCACATGTACCACCTGCTCAAGTATTTGTTCAAACCACTGAGAGCTGCCAAGCGTGAATTCAACTACTTTTAAACGCTGTTCCAGCCAGGCATGAGAATGTTTGGCCATTGGCTTTGGTGAGTGCAATCCCTATGGGAGTGGGACTTCGTGACTCATTGCGGGTGTTGTTTGTTTCCTTTCCAAACACTACACAGCTGATCCAGCTACACTCCCCTGATTCATCTCTTGGGATCTTGTGTGATTTGGACTATGGACTGTGTTCTCATGTTTTAAAAGCAATTATTTGAAATAAGTAAATCTCTTTTTTAGCGCTGCCTTGCTATTTATGTTCTTCTTGCATGTATGGCATTTGAATTATGTTACCTTAGTATATATAGGCAGCAGCTTGTGATAATCTATTTTTTTATTTTCCTGGCGCAGGGGTAGTAGGTATTGGGAAGGGCTACCGTGCACTCAGTATATACCAATAATACCTACTCTTTGCAAAGTAGAAATATGCTTTAACCGCTTGCCGACCATATAACTTATGCTGGCCGTACACTATACGAAAAATCTAACCCATTTTCGAAAAACGAACCCTCAGCCGTGAGATCAAACGATAGTGCCATCATGTAGTGACTGGTAAATCATTCAATGGACATACATGAATCCATTTTCTGTTTGTTTTTTCACATATGCTTAGTGCAAACAGTTTGGACGGGAAACACATTAAGCTTTCAATTTATCGTTCGTTCGGCAGAAAATTTCCAAACTTGTCCTTCTTTTTTTGGCTCAAATACGTCCCAACCAATTACCGATTTGTGCCCATTAACTGAGCGAAAAACAAACGAATTGTCTAAATGACCGAATTTCGGCTGATTTTTCATATAGTGTATGGCCAGCATTAGTTATATAGTGGCAGAGCGGCTCTTCTGTGCCGGATCACGTACCTAGTACATAATCCGGCACTTCTGGGTAGGGGGCACCGCGGCTGTACTGTGATTTGACACAGCACAAGCCGATCAGTGGATGCCGGCCAATAGATGTTCGTGAGAAGAGAAACGGAATGGAACTCTGTAAACAAGGCAGAGATCCATTCTGACAGGGGGAAAGTAATGGATTTTGTATTCCTGCTTAAAACCTAGCACATCCCTAAAAGCAGCACCCATAGTAAACACAAACACTGGTTAGGCACACATTTAACCCTTTGGTCACCCTAGATGTTTAACCCCTTCCCAGCCAGTGTCATTAGTATAGTGACAGTGCATATGTTTAGCACTGATCACTGTATAAGTGTCACTGGTTCCCACAAAGTGTCAGTTAGTGTCAAACTGTCCGCTGCAATATTGCAGTCCTGCTAAAAGTAGCTGATCGCCGCCATTACTAATATAAAAAAATAAATAAATAAAAATTCCAGTATATATACCATAGCTGGTATACGCTATAATTTTGCACAAACCAATTAATATAATCTTACTGCAATTCCTTTTACCAAAAATATGTAGCAAAATACATATTGACCTAAATTAATGAAGAAATGTGTTTTTTTTAATTTTTTATTGGATGTGTTTTATAACAGAAAGTAAAAATATTGTATTTTTTTCAAAAATTGCCAGGTTCTTTTTTGTTTATAGCACAAAAAAATAAAAAATGCAGTGGTGATCAAATACCACCAAAAGAGAACTCTATTTGTGGGGGAAAAATGACATAAATTCATTTGAGTACATCGTTACATGACCGCGCAATTGTCAGTTAAAGTAACGCGGTACCGTATTCCAAAAAATGTCCTGGTCATAAAGGGAATAAATCTTCCGCAGGTCAAATGATTAAACCACATGACTTGTGTAAATGTGTAAACAAAATGAATTTATCATCGCCATTATAAGCTTATTTAAATAAAAATCATTTGTGTAAAGTGTTACTAAACCCACAACAGTAAAATCAGTCTGTATATGCAACATAGCATTCTTGTTATACTCACTGTGGAACTTAAGGGGTTAATCCTCAGCATTGTGTAAAAAAGGCTGTTTTTATCCTGCATGCATAGATTCTTCCCTCCTGCACAGTCAATCTGAGCAAGTCCATATTATACACAGCAGGGTGGTAAGACTGCACATGCTCAGTTTGGTCTCTTATGCTGGAAAGTACATTTCCTGTTTCAGTTGAACTGTTCAGGTCACATGATATTGACATCACGCATGTGGGTGTGTCTTCAGGCTGTAGTGGAAAACTCCTCCTACTTGAACACACAGCTATGGACAATCTGTGCAGGTTAGCACTGACTGTGTTATACAGATGATCCCAAAAGTTTTTATAGTGGCAGTATTTTAATGTAAAAAGACGATTTATAAGCTGTGGGCACGGTGGGGGGGCAGATGAACTATTTTCATATTACTGTGTTTATTAACACTTTAAGTGTAGTACAGATGGCACACAATAATTACCATTAGCCATATGAGGAATGTACAACATTAAAAAAGCAATATGATATTGAGATTGATAATACATTGAATAAGTATTGTTATCAATTTGTTGGACTTTTTGATTCCTTTCAATTTTATATCAACAGAGGCAGTGTAAACCTGCTACAGCAGAATGGATGGAACAGTAAATGAGTGAATTAAAGGGGCCATTTGGGAAAAACAAATCACTGCCAGTAGAGTTATAAGGGATATTTGTGTTCTATTATGTTGTATTGTGTTGTTCCGAGTTGCACCACTAATAAAAGTGATTATATATCTTCCTTCTCCCCTTCACCAGCATCCACCATGGTGTGTGACAGTCAATGGGTAGAGGGAGAGGAGGAAGTTGCATGCAGTGCAGAAAAGTGAGTGCTATGCGCTGCCCATGGTGCTGGTCCTGTGTTTTAAGCTCGGTTCACATCTATGTAGTTTGTGATTGGTGCATTATACAGTGCATTTTGCGTTTTTACATGTGCAATTTTGCCACAATTTGCTTTTTCCGTTTTTGTGCTTTTTTTGGGCCGATTTGCTGTTGGGCAGATTAAAAAATGCAAATCGCAGCAAGATCATGGCAAATATGCACTACATGCTTTTCTGCAGCTTTTCTATTGAAGTTTATGGAACCAAAAAAGCACTGTTTGGCATGTAAAAAAGTAATTTGTGTGCCCTAAAATTAAAGTGGGTGTAAAGCTGCTTTGTTATGTTTATATAATTCCCTGTGATAGATAATGTTATGTGCCGCAGTGTACCGATTTGTACCTTATTTCAAAGCGCCCCTCAGTGCTCACGTGACTGCCCGCTGCTCTCCTCTCCTGATCTGATAACTACAGTGGGAGGGGATGAGAATCCCCTGCTGACGTCAGCTGGGAGGAGGGGAGGGGAGGAGGGTAGCGGAGGGCGGTCACATGAGCGCCGAGCGGTGCTCTGAAATTAGGTGCAAATCTACACATTTTCTATAAAGCACATACACTAAGACACATAACCTTATTAACACAGGGGATTGTATGAACAAAACACAGTTATTTTAGCTGCAGGAGGGGAGAGGTGAGGAGCAGACCAGGAGAGACTAGCTGACGGGCAGGGAGGGAGGGGAAGAGAGAGAACAAAGAGAGACAGTGGGATGACGGAGGCACGTAAACTGACCACGGTATCAGGGCTCAGCAGCCATAATAAATGTGGTCAGTTTACAGAGGGGAGGGCAGCACCAGGAAGGATCAATCAGGTAATTTAGATGATACAAAGGGCCAAATTACACAGCACAAGCACTGAGCTGTTATTCATGCTTTGAAGGAAAAGGATCAATTTTTTCTTTAGAGTTACAACCGCTTTAACATAGGCGTATTTTTTAATGAAAATTTGCAAAAATGTGCAAATATCATGCAAAATAAAACATTGGAAATATCACCATTTTATGCTCCATGGTCTCTACTTTCAGAAAATACACTTTATTACCAAAAATATTGGGTCATCTGCCTTTACATGCACATGAACTTTAATGGCATCCCAGTCTTAGTCTGTAGAGTTGGCCCACCCTTTGCAGCTATAACAGCTTCAACTCTTCTGGGAAGGCTGCCCACAAGGTTTAGGAGTGTGTCTATGGAAATGTTTGACCATTCTTCCAGAAACACATTTGTGAGGTCAGGCACTGATGTGGATGTGAAGGCCTGGCTCGCAGTCTCTGCTCTAATTCATCCCAAAGCTGTTCTTTTGGGTTAAGGCCAGGACTCTGTGCAGGCCAATCAAGTTCCTCCACCCCAAAATCGCTCATCTATGTCTTTATGGACCTTGCTTTGTGCTTTGGTCCAAATCATTAGATGGAGGGGGGATTATGGTGTGGGGTTGTTTTTTAGGGGTTCCTTAGTTTCAGTGAAGGGAACTCTTAGCCTGGGTTTACATATGTGCGATCTCAGAGATCGCATGTGATGGCTTGCACAGAGTCCTGACCTCATCCTGATAGAACACCTTTGGGATGAATTAGACCACGAACCAGGCCTTCTCGTGCCTGACCTCACAAATGCGCTTCTGGAAGAATGATCAAACATTCCCATAGACACTCCTACACTATGTGGACAGCCTTCCCAGAAGAGCTGAAGCTGTTATAGCTGCAAAGGGTGTTTGGGAGTTTTAACTAATATTCAGGCCTAAAATAATTTTTTAAGTGCGTGTAAAAAAATAAAAATAAATTAAAAACCCAAAAATGACTCATGAGCCAGTTATACTCTGAACCTCAAGACTTAAATTGGGAAAGAAAGGGGCAGCACTAGTAGCCATTCAGCGCCGTATATAGCTTGGCATAGTTGCAGGTTGGTGCAGTCTGGTGACCAAGCTGTATTACCTATGTGCAGAAGAGAAACCTGAGGTCAGCAACCATACCAAGCTGTCTGGCAGGGGCTCCTAAATCATTACTCTAACTGAACTGTTTTGGCAGGTAAAACCGCTCTCACAGAGACTGTATATATACAATATATCAACTGTATATTTAGCTGTTTGCCTAGAGTTCAGTTTTAATGATGAGCACTTTGATCACTTATCCATGAATGGTTCAATGAATCAAGCAATATTGTCACTAGTAATTACAACGCTTGCAATGACACTTTTTTGCATAAAATATGTGATAACTCATCTTGATGTGTCAGGCTTATATTATCTGATAGTTCCACACTACAGATGAGTATAACTACCTGGTATGCAATTAGCATCTACATTACTGCAAGGGGAAAAATAAAATACATAAACAAGTGCATTATAGGCTTAAACAAATCTGCAAAAATGCAAAAAATGTCTAATTATTTTTTAATGCAGCTAGGTTATAATTAGTGCTGATGTAGAATATCAGAAAATAAATGTACGGTATTTCTCACAAGGGTAGTCAAAAACTAAAGAGAACAGGCATATTAAAATTTAATTATACATTGGCATGACAAATACACACAAAAAACCCTGTATACATTCAACACATTAGCATACATCATTTTAGCAATGCACTGTATATGCATGGTATACTCTTCTTTTTTTTAATCATTTATAGAGATTGACCTTAAAGGAAAATCCTGGGATACATTATTTATAACATTAATTAATCGCCTTTAGCTGCTTATGTGGGTAAATCAGGGGCACATGTAGAAAGAACTACTTAAATATTTTAGAGTTTTAATTGCCATTTTAGAACTGATAAAATGGAATAACTTAGTCATATAAAATGCTCTTGAGTATAAGCACAGGGAACCATAACCTGTTGCCCATTATAATAAATTCTTTGTTTTTTTACATATAGGGGAAAAGTGACTATTAATGCCTGATTGGTTCATTTAAAGTATATCTAAATCCAAGAACAATACCAAAAACCTTAAAAAATCCCCAAGGTTCTGTGACAAATGTAACTGGGACAGGGGCTTCTGGAGGGGACTAGGGGCTAGCCTTCTGCACACTGATTAAGGCCCATGGAGGAGACCAGGGATTTTGTCTGCTTCTTCTGGTCAGATCATGGCGAAAAGCTCAGTTGTCAATGGACACACAGAACAGGGCTCGGGAGCAAGCACACATGAGTGCCCCCATAGCAAGTGGATTGCTATGGGGGCACTCTGTGAGGTGGAGGAGCCAGGAGCACCAGCGAGGGGACCCACAAAGAGGAGAAACAGACATATTATTCCTACCTGCTCCATGCAATGCTATTGCACAGAGTGGCCCCAAACCTCCTCTTCTGGGGTCCCCTGCCAGTGCTTTTGGCTCCTCCTCTTCTGTGTGTGTGTGGCCCCATAGCAAGCCCCTTTCTATTATGGCACACATGTGGGCTCCATCCTAAGCTGGGCTGTGTGCATCCATAGGCAAACACAACGTGGTTTAGCCCTGCCCCCCGCTCCCTCCTCACAGGATTTGATTGGCTCCTGCTGCTGCCCTATGAGGACATGAATCCAGACCAGCACTGCTGCAGACAGACACATTGAAATAGGACTAGGATGGGGGAGATATATAGGGAGGTGAGGGGTTAATACAATTACTGGGACAATTTTTTCCTTAACACAGGAAATGCATTAAAGTGGTTGTAAAGGCACAAGATGCATTCTATGCATGAAGGTAAAAAAAACCCTCTGTGTGCAGCAACCTCCCCCCCCCCAATACTTACCTGAGCCCCCTCTCGATCCAGTGATGTCCAGGAGAGCCTTGACTCTCAAGGGACTCGTCCTCCTGATTGGCTTTTGGCAGCAGCGGGAGCCATTGACTCCTGCTGCTGTCAACCACAGCCAGTGAGCCAATTGGGAGATTGAGGGGCCAAGCCGCAGCTCTGTGTCTGAATGGACACACAGAGCAGTGACTCAGCTGGGGGCCCCCCCAGGAGGAGGGGGGCCAGGAGTGCCAAGGAGGGACCGGAGAAGAGGGAGATCTGGGCTGCTCTGTGCAAAATCATTGCACAGAGAAGGTAAGTATAACATGTTTGTTACTTTTCTTTAACATCACTTTAAGGTACAATGTAAAAAATGTCCTGCCTTTAGAACCACTGTAAGGTACTTTGAGGGCTGCACCCAACTGTTTATTCGGATGGTCTTGTAGGGATGTGGCAATTACATTTTGTAACTTTGAGAATGTTATTAATTTTCCCAGTGATCTTCTGTGAACTACAAAACACATGCACTATATTTTATAGAGATATTGAGAGGGGAATGGATTTTCTAGAGCAAAGCAGGAGAGAAGCCTACAGTGAGAGAAAAAAGTCCTTGATCCCCTGCTGATTTTGTACTTTTGCCCACTGACAAAGAAATGATCAGTCTATCATTTTAATGGTAGGTTTATTCTAACAGCGAAAGACAGAATAACAAAAATATCCAGAAAAACACATTTAAAAAAAGTTATACATTGATTTGCATTTTAATGAATGAAATAAATATGTGATCCCCTATCAATCAGCAATATTTCTGGCTCCCAGGTGTCTTCTATGCAGATAACAAGCTGAGATTAGGAGCACTCTCTTAAAGGGAGTGCTCCTAAGCTCAGCTTGTTACCTATATAAAAGACACCTGTCCACAGAAGCAATCAATCAATCAGATTCCAAATTCTCCACCATGGCCAAGACCAAAGAGCTGTCCAAGGATGTCCGAGACAAGATTGTAGAGCTACACAAGTCAGGAATGAGCTACAAGACCATCACCAAGCAGCTTGGTGAGAGGGTGACAACGGTTGGTGTGATTATTCACAAATGGAAGAAACACAAAATAACTGTCAATCTCCCTCGGTCTGGGGCTCCACGCAAGATCTCACCTCAATGGAGTTTCAATGATCATGAGAATGGCGAGGAATCAGCCCAGAACTACACGGGAGAATCTTGTCAATGATTTCAAGGCAGCTGGGACCACAGTCACCAAGAAAACAATTGGTAACACACTACACCTTGAAGGAAATCCTGCAGTGCCCGCAAGGTCCCTCTGCTCAAGAAAGCACATGTACAGGCCCATCTGAAGTCAGCTAATGAACATGTGAATGATTCAGAGGAGAACTGTGTGAAAGCGTTGTGGTCAGATGAGACCAAAATCAAGCTCTTTGGCATCAACTCAACTCACCGTGTTTAGAGGAGGAGGAATCTTGCCTATGACCCCAAGAACACCATCCCCACCGTCAAACATAGAGGTGGAAACATTATGCTAAGGTCACAGGTCAACTTCACCTCATTAAAGGAACGATGGATGTGGCCATGTACTGTCAAATCTTGGGTGAGAACCCACAGTCAGGGCATTGACGGGTATTCCAGCATGACAATGACCCAAAACACATGGCCAAGGCAATAAAAGAGTGGGTCAGGAAAAAGAAAATGAAGGTCCTGGAGTGGCCTAGCCAGTCTCCAGACCTTAATCTCATAGAAAGTATGTGGAGGTAGCTGAAGGTTTGAGTTACCAAACGTCAGCCTTAATAAGGAGTGGGACAAAATCCCTCCTGAGATGTGTGCAAACCTGGTTGCCAACTACAAGAAATGTCTGACCTCTGTGATTGCCAACAAAGGTTTTGCCACCAAGTCATGTTTTGCAAAGGTGTCCAATACTTATTTCACTCATTAAAATTCAAATCAATGTATAACTTTTTTAAAATGTGTTTTTCTGGATTTTTTTGTTGTTATTCTGTCTCTCACTGTTATAATAAACCTACCATTAAAATTATAGGACTGATCATTTCTTTGTCAGTGGGCAAACGTGCAAAATCAGCAGGGGATCAGATACTTTTTTCTCTCACTGTAGATAACAACACTGCTCCTCCATAGATACAGTGCAGTGAGTGAGCGTTGTCACTCAATAAAAAAAAGGAACCCCCCTCATCTATGGAGTGATACCTGACATTGCCGCACCAAATCAATTCTCATCATTCTTTATCCGCAATTTCCACCTACCTTCACAATTAATACGTGAAGGTTATAAAATGCAGTCTAATCACTGTAGTGTGACTTACCTCCAGATGTGCTGATGTTAACAGTGTTAGCAAGCCGGTTATGAATTTTAACAATGAACCATTTTTAATAAGATTTAACGGCTGTGAAGCATTTGATGTATCTCGTTTGTCGTGCCCTTCATTACTAGCGCCCTATACAGCTAGGCCCTCTGGGTATTTTATTTGAACGCAGCAACAAAAATGTTTAAGTGAAAGGAACTGCGCGACGGCCGCCTCCCTCCATCTGCGTCTCCTGGGCTCCCCGCTCGCTTGGAATGAGTCTGTAAACCAGCTGACAATTGTCGGGCAGCCGAGCGTGGAAATACAGTCTGTCAGACACAACGCTGCACAACATACCGCAAAATGACATGCCAGTGCAGAGCATTACACACCAGTAACACACAAATAGATGCAGCAAGCACCGTGACACAAACATAGCATTAACACATCTAAGTGAATTAGTTTGCTGACATTCTGCTATATTATTCCTGTATGGAGAAGGACAGATATTTACAACTGGGGTAACTAGAACTAAAGAAAAGTGTCATGTTATGCAAACAGTGACCAAGCAACCAGAGTTTGCATGCTTGCACTCTGGCCTTCCCCAATTGGTCAGTTAAGCTGCCCATCATACTTAAAGCAGGGCTCACCCCAAAATTTTTTGACAGCTACCTGCTTCCCACTTACGTTCCGAGGAAGTTTCCCTTCCTCCCTCCCCCCAGCAGGTTTCTGGGAAACTGACAGGTCCCAGAAGACGCAACTCACGCATGCGTAGTGGCCACCCGACTGTGAAGCCGCAAGCTGCACCAGATTTTGCACTCTCCAGTTTTGGTAAATCAACCCCAATGTTTCAAAGGATACCTGCAAAATGCAAAACAAAATCCACCAAGGTTGCCAAGGAACACATCCCTACATCAGGAAGGCACAAGACACATACAGTGAATAGAGACTGTAAGCTGCCCTGCTCTGTTCCCACAGTTCTCTATTTTCTGAAGTCCAGCACCCGGCCGTGAAGCCGCAATCTGTCACAGCCGGGTGCCCATCGTGAAGATGCCGGCGCCGGGGACCAAAGACAGCGGGTAAGACCGACTGGGGTGAGCTCATCCAGAAACACCGCTCCAGGATGATTACCAGCCCATTGGATTCAGCTGCTTCTGTGTGGAACAGGGTGCCGGCTCTGTTTGCAAGGTATCATAGAGCAAGGAAAAGGGCTGGATGGCCGCACTCCTTAGGCAGACTCATTTATTGAAGTGAAAACAATTAAAGCATGTGTGGTGGACTACAGGTTCCTGCTAGGCTGACGCGTTTCACATCAGTTACTGGTGTTTAAGCATAGTCTGAAGATGTATAAACACATGGCACATATACAGTATCTCACAAAAGTGAGTACACCCCTCACATTTATGTAAATATTTTATTCTATCTTTTCATGTGACAACACTGAAGAAATGACCCTTTGCTACAATGTAAAGTAGTGAGTGTACAGCTTGTATAACAGTGTAAATTTGCTGTCCCCTCAAAATAACTCAACTCACAGCCATTAATGTCTAAACCGCTGGCAACAAAAATGAGTACACCCCTAAGTGAATTGCCCAAATTCGGCCCAAAGTTTCGATATTTTGTGTGGCCACCATTATTTTCCAGCACTGCCTTAACCCTCTTGGGCATGGCGTTCACCAGAGCTTTGCAGGTTGCCACTGGAGTCCTCTTCCACTCCTCCACGATGACATCACGGAGCTGGTGGATGTTAGAGACCTTGCGCTCCTCCACCTTCCATTTGAGGATGCCCCACAGATGCTCAATAGGGTTTAGGTCTGGAGACATGCTTGGCCAGTCCATCCCTTTACCCTCAGCATCTTTATCAAGGCAGTGGTCATCTTGGAGGTTATCATGTTGGAATACTGCCCTGTGGCCCAGTCTCTGAAGGGAGGGGATCATGCTCTGCTTCAGTATGTCACAGTACATGTTGGCATTCATGGTTCCCTCAATGAAATGTAGCTCCCCAGTTCTGGCAGCACTCATGCAGCCCCAAACCATGACACTCCCACCACCATGCTTGACTGTAGGTAAGACACCTTGTTATTGTACTCCTCACCTGGTTGCCGCCACACACGCTTGACACCATCTGAACCAAATACGTTTATCTTGGTCTCATCAGACCACAGGACATGATTCCAGTAATCCATGCCTTTAGTCTGCTTGTCTTCAAACTGTTTGCGGGCTTTCTTGTGCATCATCTTTAGAAGAGGCTTACTTCTTGGACCACAGCCATGCAGACCAATTTGATGCAGTGTGTGGCGTATGGTCTGAGCACTGACAGGCTGACCCTCCACCCCTTCAACCTCTGCAGCAATGCTGGCAGCACTCATACGTCTATTTCCCAATGACAACCTCTGGATATGACGCTGAGCACGTGCACTCAACTTCTTTGGTCAACCATGACGAGGCCTGTTCTGAATGGAACCTGGCCTGTTAAACCCCTGTATGGTCTTGGCCACCATGCTGCAGCTCAGTTTCAGGGTCTTGACAATCTTCTAATAGCCTATGCCATCTTTATGTAGAGCAACAAATCTTTTTTTTCAGATCCTCAGAGAGTTCTTTGCCATGAGGTTCCATGTTGACCTTCCAGTGACCAGTATGAGAGAGTGAGATCGATAACACCAAATTTAACACACCTGCTTCCCATTCACATCTGAGACCTTGTAACACTAATGAGTCACATGACACTGGGGAGGGAAAATGGCTAATTTCACATTTTCACTTAGGGGTGTACTCACTTTTGTTGCCAGTGGTTTAGACATTAATGGCTTTGTGTTGAGTTATTTTGAAGGGACAGAAAATTTACACTGTTATACAAGCTGTACACTCACTACTTTACATTGTAGCAAAGTGTAATTTCTTCAGTGTTGTCACATGAAAAGATAGGATAAAATATTTACAATAATGTGAGGGGTGTACTTTTGTGAGATGCTGTATATTATCAGCTTCCACACCGTGTGCAGTATATTTAATGTGGCAGTGTGGATGCTTCCCGCGAATTGCCGTAAATAAGCGGCAATCTGCGGGTGGCCGCTAGGGGGTGTGCGCGCGCCCGCCGTGCTCCTGAGGAGTGTGCCCGCGGCTCGGGCGGACCCGATGAGCCGCCACAGCTAAAGAACAGGGAACCGATGTAAACACGGCGGTTCCCCACTCTGCTAGTATGGGCAGGGGAGATGTACTGATCCCTGTCACTGGGATCAGTTAGATCTCTTATGCCCATGGTAGCCCAGCCCCCCCACAGTTAGAACACACCCAGGGAACACAGTTAACCCCTAGATCACCCCCTGCAGGTTAACCCCTTCACTGCCAATGACATTTATACAGTAATCAGTGGACATTTAAATTTCTGATCGCTGTATAAATGTCATTGGCCCCAAAAAAGTGGTACTAAAAATCGCAGATCGCCGCCATTACTGGTAAAAAAAACCCCAAAAAACCCAGAAATGAATTCTCATCATCCGTAAACGCGGCCACATTTGTGCAAACCAATCAATAGACTCTGATTGCGATTTTGTTAGGATGCAATGTTGCACGACCGCGCAATTGTCAGTTAAAGCGACGCAGTGCCGAATTGCAAAAAGTGCTCTGGTCCTAAAGTAGGAAATCCTCCCGGGGCCGAAGTGGTTAAAGAGAAAGTGTGAATGGGTGTAGCCAAATTAGCAGACGGCCAACCAATAGAACATCCAGATTAAAACCAGATGAGATGATTAATGGATAATCAGCTGAAGTTAACTCCGACTACAAACACAAACTTATGTGCATCAAATACACCTTGAGGCTGGCCGTCGGTTTACAAAGACAAACCCATCGGGTAAACCTACCCGTCGGTTTACAAAGACAAATTAAAAATTGCATACAAAACAAATATATATAATGGATGTGCATAGTAAAATACAAATGGGAAAATAGGGAGACACCAATAGAACTAATGGCTCCCCATTAAAGCTGCCCCTTCACCCTGAACCTCCCTTGAAATTCATATAATCAAGTAATCAAATGGACAAATAAAGAGTCTTCACTTAATGCATCCCTCTAAATTTAATGAAATAAATATTGATCCTGGAGGCCATTAAAGTATATGTGCATTGCCCATAAGTAGATGTAAAAAAACAAGACAAAAAATTGAAGAGAGAGAAAAGGGAAGGTAACAAAGAATCCAGAAAAACGCCCAAAAATCTTGAAAAAATCATGAAAAAGAACCTGAAAAAATCCCCCAGAATAATTGAAAACCAACTATAAAACAACCATGAAAGGGCTAGCCATAGTTAAAGGAGTGCGGCCATCCAGCCTTTTTCCCCACTCTGGGGTGAGCTCATCACTGGATCGTGGCACAGGTGAGTGGCTGTTTTTTCGGGGTCGGTTCACACAGGGGCGATCCGATTTGCGGGACGACTTTGCTAGGCGATTTGAAAGCAACTTCAGCGTGACTTTGGGCAACTTATAGCGCGACTTGAGGCGACTTACACAACTTCATGCCAGGTGACTTTATTTTCACTGTGAAGTCACTTCTGTTTTGATTGGGGATATGACTTGGAGGCGACTTCCATTGAATTCTATGGGCACAAGTCGGATAGAAGTCGCCTCCAAGTAGTACAGGAATCTCTTCTGAAGTCGCCTTGAAGTCGGAGCAACTTCAGTAATGTACATAAAGACGGCTCCCATTCACTTCAATGGGATTTCTAGTGTCAAGCGACCTGGGGTGACTTGAGGCGACTCAAGTCGGATCGCAAGTCGTCCCTGTGTGAACCGGGCCTAAAAGTCAGTAGCTACAGTTTTTGTAGCTGCTGACTTTTATTTTTTTCACAGGTGGCTGGAGCTCCTCTTTAACCAGCACCTGGAGTGCTCTGCAAATCCACTGAAAATGGAGGTGCCTGATACACTAGGGGCTACCTTGAGCCCTGGTTCAGATATGTGCAATCTCAGAGATCGCATGTGATTCACACCCCCACTGCAGGTGCCGATTACATGCAATCTCTGAGCAGGGTGAGTTATGCCATACACTTGTATGGCTGAACTCGCACTAGATTCGCAAAAAAAGGGTACATGTACCTTTTTTTTCCCGCACTAGAATCGCATCACATGGCTGTTCTCGCCCATGCGATCCAATTCATGTGGCAGTTCACAGTTCACACTGTGATCTGTGAACAAAACTGGGGGGTCATTAACTATGTAATGACACCCGCCGGCGGTTCGCAGAAGGCAGTGTGAACTGCCTGTGGGAGAGATGCGATGGGGGAATCGGCCTTGTAATTGGGCTGGTTCCCGCATCGCACATATCTGAACATGGGCTAAAGTGGAAAAAGGTCTGGGGTGTTCAACCTTTGGAAGAGCAAGGGCCACATAAAGCAGAGCTCCACCCAAAAGGGGAACCTCCACTTGCCTGCGCCCCCCCCCGGGTACCTGGATTTGACGGGTGTCCGCTCCCACTTCCTGCTGAGTTTGCCGCAGCGAACTCAACCAGAAGTTTGGCCCTTGCCGCAGCCAGCCCATTGAGAAAGCACAGCGTGATTCGCGCAAGGCTTCACTGCTGGTTTCCCTTACCCAAAATGGCAGCGCCAGCACCCGAGAGCCGAACGGTGAGGACACCGTGGGATCCCTGGACAGGTAAGTGTCCTACTAGTAAAAGTCAGCAGCTACAGTATTTGTAGCTGCTGACTTTTAAAATTTTTGGTGGGGAGGCTGGAGCTCCTCTTTGAGTGATTTGGTAACCGGTCGGTTTGAAATGGTTTGAAATTTCAAATTTTTTATTTTAAATAGCACAATGAACATTTTCCTCCTGCATCCACTGAATACTGGCGGGGGAGAGGAGGAAAAGCCAGCTTTCAGCAGTTGCAGGAGGAAAATGGAGAGGACTGGTCCCTGTATATGCCGCCCCTCCTGTCCAAGTGTAAAACAGAATGTGACAGGGAGGCCGCACGGGCACCCCGGAGCAAAGGGCAGGATTACCACTGTGACCCCTGATGCTACACTAGTGGTTGAGGGTGTGTGGTAAAAACAAATCTCAACCATGGGGTTTTACTGCCCCCCAAACCACAAATGTTAACAAGCTAACTTTGTTTGCATAGATTTCTATTATATACTATATTACCAAAAGTATTGGGACACCTGCCTTTACATGCACATGAACTTTAACCACTTGCTTACTGGGCACTTAAACCCCCCTCCTGCCCAGACCAATTTTCAGCTTTCAGTGTGCTCACATTTTGAATGACAATTACTCAGTCATACTACACTGTACCCATATGAAATTTGCGTCCTTTTTTCACACAAATAGAGCTTTCTTTTGGTGGTATTTAATCACCGCTAGGTTTTTTATTTTTTGCGCTATAATTAAAAAAAGACCGAAAATGTTTAAAAAAAAAACGCATTTTTCTTCGTTTTTGTTATAAAATTTTGCAAATTAGTAATTTATCTTCAGAAATTTTGGCCAAAATTTATAATGTTACATATCTTTGGTAAAAGTTTTAAAATATTGTTTTTGCTTCTTTTTACGCAAAAAAAAAATTTGTAAAAGCCAGAAAAAAATTAATATCGCGTTTTTTATTTTTTGGATCGCCACTAATTTATGGTGGTTTTCTTTCGAGATAAACACACTTTTTTCCTGCGTTTAAAGTATACCCATGTCACATCATACTGACTCATTAACAGTAAGTTTTACACTCGTGTGACTTTCGACTTTTAACCAGACCCGTCCTCCCCCCAAATTCACGGGTCATTCGTTCA
>BLSH010113654.1:234873-255888 GCA_018402905.1 Glandirana rugosa | reverse complement strand
TACCCCCCCCCCCCCCCCACTAATAATAAGAAGGTTACACCATCACTTCACCTCATGCATTTTCAATTTCTATTTGTTTTCACCTGTATACACCACAATTGCAGTATCTCACAAAAGTGAGTACACCCCTCACATTTTTGTAAATATTTTATTATATCTTTTCATGTGACAACACTGAAGAAATGACACTTTGCTACAATGTAAAGTATTGAGTGTACAGCTTGTATAACAGTGTAAATTTGCTGTCCCCTCAAAATAACTCAAACACACAGCCATTGATATCTAAACCACTGGCAACAAAAGTGAGTACATCCCTAATTGAAAATGTCCAAATTGGGCCCAATTAGCCATTTTCCCTCCCCGGTGTCAATAGGACTTATTAGTGTTACAAGGTCTCAGGTGTGAATGGGGAGCAGGTGTGTTAAATTTGGTGATATCGCTCTCACTCTCTCATGCTGGTCACTGGAAGTTCAAAATGGCACCTCATGGCAAAGAACTCTCTAAGGATCTGAACAAAAAGGATTGTTGCTCTACATAAAGTTGGCCTAGTCTATAAGAAGATTGCCAAGACCCTGAAATGGAGCTGCAGCACGGTGGCCAAGACCATACAGCGGTTTAACAGGACAGGTTCCACTCAGAAATCGTCATGGTCGATCAAAGAGGTTGAGTGCACGTGCCACACCCTGCATCAAATTGGTCTGCATGGTTGTCATCCCAGAAGGGAGTCTCTTCTAAAGATGATGCACAAGAAAGCCTGCAAACAGTTTTCTGAAGACAAGCAGACTAAGGACATAGATTACTGGAACCAATGGTGTGTGTTCTGATGAGACCAAGATAAACTTATTTGGTTCAGATGGTATCAAGCGTGTGGGGCAGCAACCAGGTGAGGAGTACAGACAAGTGTGTCTTGCCTACAGTCAAGCATGGTGGTGGGAGTGTCATGGTCTGGGGCTGCATGAGTGCTGCCAGCACTGGGGAGCTACAGTTCATTGAGGGAACATGAATGCCAACATGTACTGTGACATACTGAAGCAGAGCATGATCCCCTCCCTTCAGAGACTGGGCCGCAGAGCAGTATTCCAACATGATAACGACCCAAAACACACCTCCAAGATGACCACTGCCTTGCTAAAGAAGCTGAGGGTAAAGGTGATGGACTGGCCAAGCAAGTCTCCAGACCTAAACCCTATTGAGCTTCTGTGGGGCATCCTCAAACCAAAGGTGTAGGAGCGCAAGGTCTCTAACATCCACCAGCTCCGTGATGTCATCATGGAGGAGTGGAAGAGGACTCCAGTGGCAATCTGTGAAGCTCTGCTGAACTCCATGCCCAAGAGGGTTCAGGCTGTGCTGGAAAATAATGGTGGCCACACAAAATATTGACACTTTGTGCCCAATTTTGACATTTTCACTTAGGGGTATATTCAATTTTGTTGCCAGCGGTTTAGACATTAATGGCTGTGTGTTGCCTTATGTTGGGGGACAGCAAATTTATACTGTTATACAAGCTGTACACTCACTACTTTACATTGTAGCAAAGTGTAATTTCTTCAGTGTTGTCACATGAAAAGGTATAATAAAATATTTACAAAAATGTGAGGGGCGTACTCACTTTTGTGAGATACTGTATATTAATTAAAAATAATATTTTTTTTCATATATTGATGACACTCCCTAATATATTCACATAATTGCTTACATTTTTAGCCAGCTACTATAATTTGCTCCTATTTTTTACATTTCCTGTAGAGCTCTACTCTGGGGATGATCTTTCTCCCATGGGCCAGCGAGACTTTACCTCACTGGATATTCCACCAGTACATTCCTGTATACTGTGTGGTCTAGTTACAAGATGCATGAAAAGAATATAAATTGACATATCTGAAAAAGTATCATATTAGATATATTGCTTTCTCTCTATCCCCCCTTCCCTGCTCTCAGTCTCTCTTTGGGGAGAGGTATTATCAGGAACCATGAATCAGACGGAGATCGAAAATGCAGTTAAAACCACACCTTTTAATAGAATGGTAAAAATGGTACAAATAGTAAACATAGTTAAAACATAGCTGGGGTCTAGTAGCCAAAGCAGATAGTCAGAACAAGCCAGTAAATCAGGAAGCCAGAGATCAACGTAGTCAGAGGCAGCAGACAAGATCAGGAACCAGAAGGGACGTCAGCCAGAAAAGTCTTCAACAGGAACACAGCAGAGAGTCTCTTGATATGTTTGACGTGAAGGCGCTGAAGGAATGAACCAGGCAGTTTAAAAACCCAGAAGGGGTTGGCTGTGTGCTGGAATTCATGAGCAGCAAAATAACCACCAGGTGAGCCAATGTGGAATGATGAGTGCTTGCAATTAACCGACAGCTGAGCAACCTAGCACTGAGAGGGGAGAGCTTAGAGCCCAGCCCTGACAAGTATTTTGTTTTTTCCACAAAATGCTCTGACTCTAGTTCCTCATCTTGAGAAACAGCTATACGTGTTTATAGTGGATAATGTTTTGCTGCTATCAGTATGCAAGCCATCACAATTTGACACGGTTTTAATATTTTATTGTTAAAATAAACATTTTGTACATATTATTTCTTACATAAGTGTACTTGTGTGATCAATGGAGGGGTATTTAAAATCTACTACCTACCTTTTGTTGCAATATATCCCCCTCAAATAAGGTTTCCCTATGCTCTGCCCTTTTGTAAGCCTGCTTAAGTATCTCCCTCTTCAACCCTCAGTGCCTGAAACATAGGTGTGCGCAGCCGATTGCATTAGGGTGTGCACCCCAAAGTTCAAAGCCACAGTGAATGCTGGGTGTGTCCAAACTGAGTTTACAGTGGGAGGGGCTTAAAGGGGCATGGTTAAATAAAACAAAAGCTTTCCTGTATCCAAAAAATATGCTTTTGGAGTTCTTTCCCCTAGAAGGGCACTTTCACACTGATGAGGTGGGGATTTCCAACATCATGGGCGCAGTGCAGTGGGTTAGCTTCATTTTGCCATAGAGTTTTATTATGCCCCATGGTTTTGGTGCATTTTCTGAAACCAAAAACTGAAAGCGTGGTTTTGGTGCACTTTCAGAAAAGCGCATCCATACTGTAGTACATATTAGAAGTCTAAGGAAAAGCGCTGCTAACCCACACGAAAATCGTGGGTACACTGCGCTGTACCCATGGTGCATCACATTAGTCTGAAAGCACCCTTACCTCTATATATATTCACTTTACTGTAAAACGGTCATAATGTTATGGCTATTGGTGTGTACTGCAAGCACTGTCTGTAGCCATAGAGCCATAGCACCCGTGATTCACAAGAAAATGTGTTTGGCATATTTTTATTTACTCCATGTGGGCAGTGTGTATCAGGTCACAATGGGCCCCCTTTCCCTCTGGGCCCGTGTTACCCACACACGCTGCACACATGGATGATACGCCACAGTTGCACAAAGTGATTAGGGTGTTACCTGGCACATCCGTCACACCCTGTGCGCACGGAAATATGTACACATGGTAGCAACAAACCAGTAAATTGCAATTGGCACTATGCTCAACCTAATTTGTGATTTTCAGGGTATAATGGAAAGTAAATCTAAGAACAGGTTGCCTTTTGTTGTGCCGTCTGATACAATTAAAGTTCTTATCCAGCTTTAAATAGTCAGTTGCCCTGCATTAGTTAAAATAAGGAAGAAGCTGCTGCTACAATATTCACCATATCTTCAGAATTGTCTCTTGATAGCTTTATGATCCAGCACTGCTTCTTTTCTCAGTTGAATAATACCCAGCATCATTCTACACACTTTCTTTAAACCCAAGGAATTTTACATGTTTACCATGTGCAACCAATAGGAGGAGCACTATGTAAGTCTCAGATGGCAGTCATTTGTAAGAATGCCATAAACAGATGCCTGAATCACTCAGAGAAGGGCCCTTCTCTAGATAGCACAGTTCTAAAGTGATATTAAAGGTTCCTCTTCTTCTCAGGTCCTCCGCTGGGGCTTCTCCCTCTTGACCACTGCACCCAATAGCAAGTTGCTTGCTATAGGGACACTGGTGCATGCTCACTCCTGAGTCCCGCTCTATGCGTCCATAAGACACAGAGCCGCAGCTCAGGCCCTGTCTCCACTCTCTCCTAATAAGCTCGCTGGCTGTGATTGAGAGTAGTGGGAGCCAATGGCTCAGCCAATGAGGAGAGAGAGACCTAGGACAGCCGAGGCTCCCGTGCACATCGCTGGATGGAGAGGGGGCTCAGGTGAGTAAGAGAGAGGTGTCTTGGGGGGAGCAGCACACGGAAAGGTGCATAGGATGCGTGAAGGTAAAAACCTTCAGCCTTCAGGACTGCTTTAATTAGTGGATTAACACAGTCTGCTAGAAAGTAAAAAACTAGTGCTGGGCTTTCTTACTTCATTGCAAACACAGGTATGTATCTTATATTGAATGCTTATTTGTAAAATAAATATTTTATACAAATAATATAAATCTGGATTATAAAATTATTATAACTGTCCTTTAAATAAGGAGCTGTTAATGTTTGTCTTTTTCCTATATAAGGACACATTTTATTGCATGGAATGTATTTAAAGTAGAAATCCCATTCATTGCTTTCTGGGTAGTTTTGTCTGTGCACTAAAGCTCTGTTTTTTTAAAATAGATTTTAAAATATTTTAGGGATTTTAAAATTTTTAACCACTTCAATATCGGGCACTTAGAACACTTCCCGCCCAGACCAATTTTCAGCTTTAAGTGCTGTTGCGCTTTGAATGACAATTGCGCGGCCGTGCAACATTGTACCCGAACAAAATTTTTATCATTTTGTTCCCACAAATAGAGCTTTCTTTTGGTGGTATTTGATCACCCCTGTGGTTTTTATTTTTTTGCGCTACAAATAAAAAAAGCGAAAATTTTGAAAAAAAAAAGTTTTTCTTTGTTTCTGTCACACTCATGGGCACTGATGAGGCTACACTAACAGGCACTGATGAGGCAGTACAGATTGGCACTGGTGAGGTGGCACTGATAAGATTGCACTGATGATGGGGCACATATATGCAGCACTGATGGGCACTGATAGTCGGCACTGATAAGCAACACTGACGGGCACTGATATGCGGCACTGATAGGCACTCATAGGCGGCACTGATAGGTGGCACTGGGCACTGATAGGTGCCACTGCTGGGCACTGATAGTTGGCACTGATAGGTGGCAATGGTGGGCACTGGTACATGACACTGGTGGGCACTGGTGCATATAGCACTGTTAGGGATGGCACTGGCAGGCATCACATATGGGCACAGTGCCATCCCTACAGTGCACTGTAGGCTTCCGATAGCCTTTTACCTCGGTTGGTAATGCGGTGGGTCAGACTGACCCACGGCACCACCGATTGCCACAATGCGTGCCCCTGTGGGCGCGCAATCGTGGGTTATCCTGAGGACGTCAATAGACGTCCAGTCAGGATAATGAACCCCCCTCCTGGCCATCATTTGTCAATAGGCCGGGCAGGACATGATTAAACATAGGATTTGTGTCATTTTTGTGTTTTTAAAGTATAACTAAAGTATAACTAAAGGCAATTTTTTAAAATTTTGGATAGAGTGGAGAGGTTTTCATTGTTGTCTGTACCCCCAATTAAGGAGATTCACCATGTGCTCTGATACATACTGCCCACAAGAAAATCCTACATTTTTGGTTGTCTTCGGAAAAGTAATAGAGGGGAAATCTTCCAATGGGGACACTAGTTCTGGTCCCCAAGGGATTCCCTTAATTTGCAGGGATTTCTTTTCACTTCTTGTTTGGCTATGGGACAGGAAATGAAGGTAAATCTTTGAAATTGGACAAAGATGGCTAACAAGAAATCTAACAGGGGCAGGCGTTATAACACTCCCTTATTCTATTAAAAAAAAAAAAGCTTTGCTCATAGTTCTACTATTCTACTAGTGTGTAAAACAGGCCATTTAAATAAGTATGGACAACTCTATGATGTATCATGTCATTTTTGGCATTTTTCTGCATCATCCCTATTCTGAACGTTTCTCCCTCACTTTATATTGTAAGGCGGCCATACACGGTGCAAATTTCTTTCCTGCAACCACGCGTTGCAGGAATTAAATTTGCATGATTCAAGACAGACAGTGTTGACCGGGGAATCAGCAATTGTTTTCTCCTGGCCAGGAGAAGATAGTGATTATTGCTAGCCGCACTAGCGATAATCGCAAGGTAATCCAGCAGGCTGGTTTTACCCACATTGATCGATCGATCATCTTGGTACACTCAGCCTGCTCATTAACGGTTGGAATCTTAGCCGGTTTCTGGTGTATGGCCGGCCTTGCCACATGTATAAAAAGGCACGTATGGGTTAATGATTCTGTGGTGTCAATGGACTGTGTGCAGCAGTCCAGGTTCATGTTAGTGTAATGAAGTGCAAAGCAAAACTAGTACTTTCCTAAATGTCCCTGTGCATTGAGCCATAAGGCTTAACACAGATCTAGTATAGCGGGTGCCAAGGAGAGCTTGGCAAGAATGTGCTCTAAACACTCTTGGCAGCATTAGGCGTAAATGCCCTAGAAATACCATCCATCAAATATTTGCATTCATGTCTGGTATATATCGCCACTTAGTTCAAAAAGAAGTTCTAGTATCCCTATTCTAACACTAAAATAACTAAAGAAAACGTGAACCACCACAACCCCAGTACTTAAAGTGAAATTCCTTTTTTTTTCCATAAACTTTTTTTCGTTTTTAATAAATACAGAGAATTACAATAAGTGCTTCAAAATAGAGAATAAATCTTTGCATATTGACAGTACAAACAAAAGAGCTACCTAAAACCACCAACAAACATCCAATGAGAGTTTAAGGAACAAGAACAAAATGTAGTCTGCAGAATAAATGTATTCATGTATAAAACATAAATGCAAAGTAAATAACTCTGGCATCTGTGCAGTATAGTTGCCTATGATAAATATCTACCTGTTCTTTCACTGGTATGGAACTTCAAAATTTGAAAAACCATGTGCAACGCACATCTGTAGTCAACATATTAGATTAGAAAGAAGAAACAAAATGGTTTCTGGACATTAGGGAGAGAACTAAAGAGATGACGGTTACCTCCACTGTGGAAATTGCCATGGAGGTAAAGGTGGAAGCCGCAGGTTAACTGTTGTAAAGCGAGAGGAAGAAACTGCACTTTGATCACGCAAAGCAATGCTATAAGATAACTTTACCAATGGGCCAACCAGCTATATAACCTCACCTACTCATCACTCCACTGCCACTCTATTTGACCATCAAAATAGAAGAGAGGGAGTCCTGTGTAAGCTCCAAGTTGCCACTTGAAGCTTGAATGGGTATGGAAACTCTCTCGCTGTCCCCAGGTAACATCACTGGGCCAATCACCAGGTACCAGTGCTAAGGCATGAGAGGAGAGTGAGTTCCCATACCCAAAAGTACCAGGCATTCCCTCTAGCTTCCAGAAGCAGCAGGGCTGAGAAGGAATGGTGCACTATATGGTGACCCTTTTAAATTATTGAGTCCAGTTGTTAAAAAGTTACTATTAATGCTACATAATTAAATATATTAAAAATGCAGCACTTTCCTCATAAACTAATATATACCGTATATAAAACGTCCTTTTATATTTCAAAAGAGACGCTCGGGCTTAAATGAACTCAAGAAGTCCCAAATCAAAAACAGAGTGGACAGAACGATGTCCTTTCTCCTTTAAGGTAAACACTCACTCCTCACCAGGCTAAAACAGGAATAGAGATCCCGGGTTGAAACCGCCACCAACACTAAAAGCAATCACAGCCTCATACTAGAAGCAATTGACCCCCCCCCCCCCATCACAGAAGGTCAAACACACATTGGTTACCTCAAAGGAACAGCTCTAACCACGGTCCCCCCTCTCTGTAAGCTCCTCAGGTGTACTCCAATTTCTGAATACTCGTACAGAGGAGTTTCCAGCAATCTAGCCCTGATCATCCGAGTCATAGATCTCAATAAAGAAAAAAATACAGCCCCTTCATAGCGCAATATGCTTGTGAAAAGTTTAATTGCATTGGTATTCTCATAGAAGTTTCTATCCCAAAGGATGGCCGCACTCCTGGCCTGAAGATGGCCAGTGAGGGGTGTGTAAGCTCCAAGTTGCCACGTGAAGCTTGAATGTGTATGGAAGCTCTCTGACTGTCCCCATGTGACAGCGCTGGGCCAATCACCAAGCACCAGTTCCAAGACATGAGAGGAGGAGAGTGAGTCCCATACACAAAAGTACCAGGCATTCCCTCTAGCTTCCAGAAGTAGCAGGGCTGAGAAGGAATGGTACATTATAAGGTCACCCCTTTGAATTATTGAGTCCAGTTGTTAAAAGTTAAGGGTACGGTTAATGCTACATAATTCAATGACATTTTAGACAACTGTGTGCTACCAACTTTTTGTCAACAGGTTGAGGAAGACCGTTTTCCATTCTAGCATGACTATATCCATGTTTTTCTTTCAGAATGACAAAGGTACCTCCATAAAGACTTGGTTAGTGGACCTGTTCACTTTAGGAATTTGTGTTCGATTGAAAGCCACATTTCAGACACACGTCAACAGCACACATTTACAGATTCCAATGTCTATGTTCAAATACCTTCTAAAGTGTTCCCGGGATCACCAAAGCCTAGGCACTCTAATATACAAACAACTTAATTGTACTTGGCTCTGCCTCCTCTCACAACTCCCCATTGGTTAAATGTTCTTCGTAATGATGATCCAGTAATGAGGCACAGTTGGGAGGTCTTGTGGACCTGAAGCTACTAATTACATATTAGGGCGCCCCTTGCATTTTCAAGCTGTTCTAAAAAAAATGTGAACATATCTCAACCTGACAAGAGAACACAGGTTTCCTTTATATTTCAATATTTTTATTATAATTAGAAAGCACAATGGTAAAAAATGCAGCAAATAAAAAAGTAAACATTTCTCAGGTCGACATCATAACTGCAGTATGAGGTCTTCAATACAGCTAACAATAATCATCAGAGAAACAAACCATAGAATGGAAATGTCCATAGATAAGGACTCTAATATGGAAAAATGGTTATGATCATTGGCAAAGGAGGCAGAAGCTATACATCTATTCCACAAGGGGAAAAGTGACAATTCACACACCGAAGGAAGAAAAGGGAGGAAGGGTGGCAGGGGACAAAGGGTGAGAGATATAGGGGAAATCTAGAGTCCACCTGCCCGAGAGTATAAACACAGTCACAGGCCCTTAGGTCAACCTGAAGAATAAAAAAATTAAACCAAGTATGAAAAACAAAGCACAGAAAGAAAAGAGACATTATAAACCAAGAAATAAAAAGAGGGTAGCCAGGAGCTTGTTGAGGTACCAACAGATATTGGATCCAGGGGTCCCATGTTTTATCAAATTTCTTACTATCATTATGAAGGATACAGGTGAGTCTGTTGTTGACCATAATCCAGTTAAGCTTGTTTTTCACATGATCAAAGGGAGCCACCGACTGCTTCCATTATTTTGCAATAGTAATCCTTGTAGCCAAGAACATATAGGTAATTTGTTTCACAGATTTCTTGGGGACCTCATCAGGAAGCTTTTCAAAGAGGGCTGACTCCGGGGATCTACGAATATTGACTCCCGTCACTGAATAAATTATTTTGAACATCTGAATTCAAAATCTGGTCACTATAGGGCTTTGCCAGCAGATATGATGCATGGTCCCCATTTGTCCGCACCTCTGAAAACAAGTAGGCAATGCGGTTGGGTGCATTTTTGCGATCCATGTAGGGACCAAATACCACCACAATAGTGTTTTATAATTACATGATATTAAGGTTGTATTAATAAAAATTTTAGACAGAGCATAAGCAATGTCTTACCAGTGGGATAATTCAAAAGTAAGATTTAGGTCCCGTTTCCATTGGATCATGTAAGGAAGCTTGGTATTTGGATTAGTGAGGGAAACATATTCCCCAGATACTCATCCCTTCAAAAAATCTGGCAGGATAATTCAAAGGTCATGAGTGTTAGAGCCCTGTTTAATGAGTTAAGTTTAGATCTTATAAAAGATATAATTTGATTATACCAAAATGTTTTGGTTGGGGACATCTACAATTTATCCTTAAAATATTGTAGGGAGTATGGTTGGTCACCATCAATATAGACCCCTATCCATAGGAGACTTTTGTTGAGCCAACATTGAAATGGTGCAGGCACCAGCCCTGGTTTAATCTCAGGATTACAAAAAAAAAAAACAGGTGCTAATGGGGTAATGCGGGGAAGACAAAGTCTTACGGTGCCTTGCCCTGCCCCAGACAGCAAGTGAGTTGAATAAATTGGGACATAAAATGGGAGGATGTAGATGGCTATGAAGCCACATCAAAGATCCAGGTTTACTGTAAATAACACATGGTTACACTGGGATACAACAAAAATTGGACATAAAACAAGGCCTATTACTATTTTATTAGAAGAGAAATGTATTCAAGGTGGTCTTGTTACACTTGTACATTAGTGCTGAGCTTCCTGGGTGGCCAGCCTTCAGATGAAAACGTGATCGGTGAGTTACATGCTACCATGCCTGATAGTATTAAGTATTTCCTTTGCTTCTGATAGCTGAATGGATTGGTTATAAGTGTGTGTGTGTGTTTGGATGGAAAGGCAAGTAAGGGATGATGAGTATGGGCTTTTCATAGCGCTGCCTTTAAAGTGAACCAGTTGCTTTGCTTTACATTGACAAAGCACATATGAGCATCATACAGGATGCCTAGCTTCATCTTAATTTCTTTTATATAATTCAGCAAGAGAAAAAAAAGTTTCTTTTTTTTTTTTTGGACTGACTGGCCAACCATCTTGTAACTATACCTGACATACTATAACACTCAAATAAAGCAACTGAGTAGGTTAGAAGATATGTTTTTATTGCTATTGTAGGGATTGTTTGCCTTCCACTGTCTGTAACTGTAAGTGGCCATACATCTTGCTTTTCATAGAGTTATTTATGTACAAACTTCCTGTCCATGCTAGCTGGGTCAGAAACCCCAGATTGAAGGACTTTGATATCTTCATAAAGTGGGATTTGCAGGAAGTAGACCATGTTCTTTCCATGGAGTTGCTGATGTTGTGTTTCCACCCAGACCCGAAAAGACTATTATGCAAGTATTCCTATGATCTAATAGTTTAAGTGTATATCTAAATCTTTGTGACAGACAGAATAACTCTGCCCTGTCTTTGTTATTATATCACATGCACAGTGCCAAATAGCGAGGTCTGTGTTACTGTACATACAGTATGTAGTGGTCACCCTTCTGTATATTAGAAAGTGAACCTGTTTATTGCGCTTTACATACCACTCTTGTTATTTTAGAAACTAGTAGGGAGGGACTAAAGCACAGAGTAGATAGGTTAACTCTGAGTCCCAGTGCCACACCATAGTCCTGCCAGTGAAAAGTTCCATTCCAGGCTGGTCAGACAACAGTTGGAGGGTCACCCTGTGACCGCTGATCTTGTCTTCAGGTTTCTGACACAGACAGACGCCGCATCATCCTCAGGGGCCCCAGCAACTGGACTTTTATGCAATGTTCGTCTAAAGGTATCTCTCTTAATAACCATATATACCCAGGTATATGTGCATGATTCCGCCCGGACTCCTATCAGGCCATTTTGCTAATATTACCGGTTTGCACATTGGATGTATGTACTATTATTAATCTCTTCTTATGTAAAACTTGTATTATTTCTTTTCTGACGTGTATCTATATGCTTTTTTGTTATATGCTGGCTGCAGTAGTTCCTCTGCTCTCAATTACATTGTTTAGATTACTGATTAATTTCCCAGAAACAGAATCTCCTCTGTTACAGAGGACCTCTTCTGGGTGGAGGCACTGCCATCTTTATTATCAAACCCACTCCCCCACAGCAAAGGTTCTGGTTCTCTTATTTACCTACAGGTTTAGCACAATATCCTGTTTGGGGAGGGCCATTTCCCATAATCTCCCAAAAGAGGGCTACTCTGTTATTCCTTCTTGTGATAATCAGTATCTGCCAGCAAGGCTATCTCTGCATAGCAACAAACATGATGATTGGCCCTGTAATGTTGTCTAATGAGTGAGGGATGACCAAAAGGGGTGCCTGAGAGCTTTCAGATCATTCATTCACATTTGACTGCCCTCAGATGCCTATAGTTCTTTTAAATAATGACCAAAGTGCAGAGGTATGCACAGTACTCCCCATCATAGGTACAAAGTAAGTGGATAACTACCACTGAGCATTCCTTTAAAACCTAAGAATAAGTAAGGGGGAGGGGTATGCCTGTATATAAAAATGACATACAAATTAATGTGAGAGATGACATTACTAGTGGATCTGGGGAGGGAGTTGAAGCCTTATGGGTAGAGCTACAAAGGGAGGATACCAGGGGGAAAGTAATACTGGGAATATGCTATAGGCCCCCTAATCAGAGGGAGGAGAGGGAGGCAGACCTCCTTTCGCAATTTGGAATAGCGGCTAGGATGGGAAGTGTTATTATAATGGGGGATTTTAATTACCCAGATATTGACTGGGAGGAAGGTACTGCACGTTCAGCCAAGGCTCACCATTTCCTAAATGTCCTGCAGGACAATTTCATAGGTCAAATGGTAAATGCACCAACAAGAGAAAAAGCATTACTGGACCTTCTGATTACTAACAATACAGACCTGGTCACAGACGTGGAAGTAAGGGGCAATCTAGGAAATAGCAATCACAGGTCAATTAGTTTCAGTATAATTACACAAATAGGAAACAAGGGGAATACAAAGACACTGACTTTTAATAGAGCCAACTTCCATAAACTACGCTCCTTACTGGAAGATGTTAACTGGGATAAAATTCTAGGAACAATGAACGCGGAGGAAAAATGGGAGTGCTTCAAGAACATACTAAACAAAGGTATTAGCCAGTGTATCCCAACAGGAAATAAATTTAAAAGAGCTAATCAAAGACCAGGGTGGCTTAACTCCGACATAAAGGCACACATAAAAGCAAAGGAGAAGGCCTTCAAACAAAACAAGGCGGATGGGTCTCAGTCAGATTTTCATATCTATAAAACACGCGACAAGGAATGGAAAGGTACAATCAGAGCAGCTAAGGTAGAACATGAAAGACACATAGCTGAGGAGAGTAAAAGGAATCCCAAGAAATTCTTTAAGTATATAAACAGCAAGAGAGGGAGGATCATATTGATCATATTGGCCCCATAAAGAATGAGGAAGGAAATCTGGTTACAAAGGATGGAGAAATGGCAAAGGTGTTAAACTCATTTTTCTCCTCAGTATTCACAAAGGAAACGGGGGGCTCAATTATTCAGAACTACAATGCTGGTCCTCATGACACGTCACAGGAAGTACCCTCATGGCTGACTGAGGATGAAATCAGGAATAGGCTTGAAAAACTGTACACTAATAAGTCACCAGGCCCAGATGGCTTACACATGAGGGTCCTTAAGGAACTTAGCCAAGTTATTGCCAGACCTCTGTACCTAATCTTTAAGAGCAGTTTTCTGACTGGTATGATACCAGCTGATTGGAGGAAAGCCAATGTAGTACCAATATATAAAAAAGGACCAAGATATATCCCTGGGAACTACAGACCAGTTAGCTTAACATCAATAATTTGCAAGCTCTTGGAGGGAATAATAAGGCATTATATACAAGATTATTGTAACGAAAACGGTATCATTAGTGGTAATCAACATGGTTTCATGAATAATCGTTCTTGCCAAGCCAATCTATTAACCTTCTATGAGGAGGTGAGCTGCCATCTAGATAAAGGAAGGCCTGTAGACGTGGTGTATCTGGATTTTGCAAAAGCATTTGATACAGTTCCCCATAAACTTTTACTGTACAAACTAAGATCCCTCAACATGGATCAAAGGGTGAATACATGGATTGAAAACTGGCTACAGGGGCGAGTCCAGAGGGTGGTGATAAATGGGGAATACTCCGAATGGTCTTGTGTAGAAAGTGGGGTTCCCCAAGGTTCTCTCTTGGGACCAATCCAATTTAATTTATTCATAAAAGATTTGGAGGACGGGGTGACCAGCTCAATCTCAATATTTGCGGATGATACCAAGCTAAGCAGGGCAATAAATTCTCCACAGGATGTGGAAACCTTGCAAGAAGATCTGAATAAATTAATGGGGTGGGCAGACAAGTGGAAAATGAGATTTAACATAGAAAAATGTAAGATAATGCATTTGGGTACCAAGATCATGAACGTGTTGGGATGCATAAGTGAAGTATAATTTTTTTTTAAAGAATATATTATTTATACAAGTCTATACGTCAAACCTCTGAAGACAAAAGAGGGACAGAGGATTTTTGTTCCAAAAGCAGAACCGTCTCTGCAAATAAGAAAAAGTTAGGAACTATGACTGAAAATAACTGCCATCTTTTTGTAAATAATGATTTCATCTCTTTTTATTGTGTATCAGGCTTTTTTAAGAGATATTCCAAGCAGCAATAAAATAAGAGACCAGATAACACTACTCGGCAAAGTCTACAACTCTATTTCCCCATTGTTTTCATCCTTTCTTTCATCTTAGTGCTAATGATCTTCTTCAGCCTCTTTCAGCTACCTGCCTACATGCAGCATAATCTGAACATCATTGCTCTGGACTGTTTTTCTTATACAGTAGTGACAACAGCGGATCATGCATGTGCAATGGGTGACAGCAGTCTCTACCAGGGTAACAACTCAGGGGTACAATCGGGAGACTGTTTCCCAGGCTCAGAACATGGGCCATACAGAAAATAGGGCTTCAAAAAAGCTACTGGGATTTAGTTAACTGAGCAGTCAGTGGCACATAGAGGATAAAAGTAAGAACTGTTCAGAAGGTAGGCTCAATTGGTTTAGATGCAGGATTGTTTGTTCTACAAACATATACCTTTTAAAATCACTTACTTCAAGGTCCAACACGTCATCCTCCTTCACATCACATGATACAGTGTGAATGTCCTTCTCTGGGGTAAACAGTAACTTCTTACACATATCAGGGCTTCGCTGAGGGTCCACAAAGGTGGTCTCGGAATAGTCTTTTTCCCGCCAGATTCGGGGATCTGTTGACCTCCAAAATGCCACATCTGCAAAACTCCCGCTTCCAGAATCTACAGTCCTGCGCAGACTTCCCGGGTCCAGGAATTGTTGGCTGAGTTCTGCTCCCTGCTGGGAACGATGTGGTAGACATTTCCAAATGAATCCTCCTCCTCCACCGTCTTTGGAGAGGAGAGGGGTCAGCATGCCTGACCCCACAGACCTGTCCAGTAGGGGGTGCTGTAACTCATGCAGACACTCCATTGCTGATCTATCCTACTCTTGCCTCCAATCGATTCTGGGAAAAGCCATTGTCCATGAAGTAAAGCTTGGGTATTGTCTGGTCTGTAAAGTGACCTCAGCTTCTACATCTTCTGTGTTCATGCCTCATGTTTCTTTACAGATTGGTCTTTGGACCAAACAACAGATAGTCACTTCAGGCTTCCCAAGCAAGCAATTCATATAATTGTTTTCTGCGAGAAAAGAATAAAAACAGTGTTAGTATTCTATTCCTATCCTAGGCACAAAGGGAGCAATTAACATGGTAGAAACAAATAAGAAGCCAAAGCTTAATCTGTCCATTGGGTTGAGCCCATTGCAGAGAGGCACAGAGTGACAGCTGGAACACTACCTGACTCTTTAAAAAGGCAGTGCAAGGAATGATAAAAATGAGGAAACCCATTAAAAACAATGAGATGTTTTAAGAAATTACTTCTGACTATGCCACCAAAGACATTGGGGTACTAACAAAAAACTTTAAAAGGAGAGGAGGGTGTTAATGGATTAGGATGGTTGGGGATAGCCAAGAAGACCAAGACATGAATTAAGGGAATTAGTCAAGGCAGAATTATGTGTGCTGCCAATGCAGACTGTTTTTTGTAAGGTGCATACTTTGGGGCTGTTATCCAATCACTGACCTGGAACAAGCTTTTTTCAACCTGTCTGAGAGCTATCTCCCTGAGAAGCCTGCATTGTTTGCAGGTATCAAGATATCAATGAAAACAGTCCGATTCTGAAACTACATATTGTATGGGCCCCTCCAAAACCGGCAAAACCTTTTAGGCTGTGGTAACCCTTCTCTCCATTGCACATGTTCTGATGAAATTTTTACCTCCCTCCCCATCCACTGCACCAATCCTCCCCTCCTTATGTAAAACTCGCCATAAACGGAGCGAATTTTGGCCGGTTCCTGATGAACTGTTTAGAATTCAAGCTGTGGGTGGCCTCGTCGGCACCCTTCCACCTGATATTTTTTCATTTGAAAATTGAAGGAACCAGGTAGAAAATTGTCAGCCAAACAGCAGCTGCATCTAAACAGATTAAGAAATTGTTGAGGTATTCCGGTGGGTATTCTGACAGCCATGGGTGCTGGCCTAACTGGCAGTGCAGATTCCTTCATCTATGTTGGTTAGCGTGGATGGGGAATCAATAGATCTCTCTCATTCAGCCCAAGGTGTGAAACAAGAGAAATCTTACAGTGTATGACCAGCCAATACTCTCTCTATTCCATCCAAAGTGTCCTCACTTTCCTGTCTGTCCTCCTCTGACACCCCTTCATCCTCTGTTGTCCTTCTCCTTCCTCCAATTCCCTATCCAATGTGATCTTACTACTGTTTCAAGAAAAGCTGCAAAGAGAAAATGTGGAGGCTACCATTATTGAACTCTCCTTTCAAAAGTGCTAGTTGTCTAGCTCTAATTGATCCAATTAGACACTTTGAGACTCTGACCCAGAAGGAGTATGCCGATCATGAGTTGTGATGTTCCCCTGACTTCAGCTTCTAGATGCTTTTTATAGATCAGTGACTACCAAGGTTCCGATTTCCCTAAGAATTTCAGAAGGTCAGAAAAGACAGCCTCCGTATTTATCTCAGTACAGGTTTCCTGTACCATTGAAGAACCAGTTATATTTTGGAAATATTTTAATTTTCATCCTACCGTTAAGGTCCAAAATTTTATTCATAATAATAATTAGACTATCTATGAGGCTAGCCAACACATCTGGTGGTAGAAGCCATGCCTGGTTGGGTCCAGAGTTCCTTCTACACCCATATTCTCCCTGTACTAAGCCATAATGCCGGGTAATGATATTCTCAGTGAGAGTGTTTTGTTCATCATGTAACAGTGGCAGCTCCACTTTTCATATTCAGGAGCACAGAGCCACAGACTATATTTAGTACACAGTGTGATTGAGATCGCCTTCATACATATGTTATGTGACGTCTGTCCCTTTTCTGCTCACGATTACAGAAACACTAGAAGAATCCATACATTAAATTGCAATGTTCCTTCTTTATATATTTAAGTGGAACTGAACTTGAAAAATGAAAATTTGCTATGTTATAGGGAACATCTAGAAATGATAATTGTGCCTGAGCAATATCCTAAAAATGTACCTTTTGTCTGGAATTTCTCCTGAAAAATAACAGTGCACATCTGGGTGGTATACAGGGGTCCCTAAGCACTTTTTTTAAGCCATACACCATACAATTGGAAAAAAAAAAAAAATTTCTACAACTCAGCATGGTATGGGCAGGAAAGCTGGAAGCAGCGTCTGCAGGAGCCTGACATTGCACCCGCGATCTACTGATCAGAAGACCGTGGGACCATTCACAATACGCAGCGTGTCTCGCGCATGCACAGTAGGAATCTGGCTGTGAAGCTGGAAGGCTTTACTGCCGGTTTCATTTACTTACAATGCACCTTAAGCCGAAGAATCAGCTCAGGTGCCGACATCACTGGATCCCTGGACAGGTAAGTGTCCTTATACTAAAATTTAGCAGCTACAGGATTTGCAGCTGCTGACTCTTAATTTTTTTTGGAGACTGGAGCTCCTCTTTAAGTGGCTCTAAATGCTGGGAGGCAGGGGCTGGCATTTTAATTATGTGACTGCTGTTATTGGCAGTCACAGCGGTCACGTGATTGGAAGGCTCCTGATTGTATCAGGAGCTTTCCGTTACCTAGGTCCAGCCCTACCATGGGTCCCAGTGGGTCCATTGGACCCAGGCAGCACTTTGAGAGGGGCAGCAAACTGAACCATGGCTGCCTCTCCCTCTCTTCTATTTACCCAGCAAATTGACAACCAAGATTTTTTTTCCAGCAGTTTTGTGTGCCATGATGACAACTGCCCCCCGGGCTGCTCCGCCTGCCCCTATACTACCCTAGCCCATCCCTATACTGCACTAGTCTGTCTATATAATACCCTAGCCTGCCCCTACACTGCTTTAGCCTGTCCATATACTACCCTAACCTGTCCATATACTACCCTAGCCTGTCTATATACTACCCTAGCCTGCCCCTATACTACCCTAGCCTGTCCATATACTACCCTAGCATGCCCATTTACTACCCTAGCCTGTCCATATACTACCCTAGCCTGTCTATATACTACCCTAGCCTGCCCCTATACTACCCTAGCCTGCCCCTATACTACCCTAGCCGGTCCATATACTACCCTAGCCTGTCCATATACTACCCTAGCGTGTCTATATTCTACCCTAGCCTGCCCCTATACTACCCTAGCCTGTCTATATACTACCCTAGCCTGACCCTATACTGCCCTAACCTACCCCTTGAAATTGAACATAATGGTATGCCATATAACTGTGCACATAGATAAGGTGCTGTTGCATGTAAATAAGTCTACCTGATAAATTACATTTTTGTTTTAATTATCATGATATAAAATAATGGATATGGGGGCCTTTTGGTAGGTGTGATGTTTTTCTTGAGCCAGCCCTGCCGGTGCCCATTGGTTACTGTGCTGGGAGCTCGCCGGGAGCGCGCTCTCAGCACAGTAAAGTGTTTACCTAGGGTCACGTATGTACCATTGCTCGACGTTAAATCCCACCCGTCAAGAGGCCACATATATAAGGTTACAATAATAAAGCTTTCTCGTAGGAAATGTACTATTATTGCCTTCCACAGAAGGCAAAAGTGAACCTTTTGGTCCCTTTGGAACCTCCTCACCGCAATGTTAATGGTTGTATTGTTCTACTTTTAATCCTAAAATATTCCATCCACAACACATAAAGGGCAATATAAACATACCTAAGAAGTGGTGGTCTTAGATGAAACCAGTATGCTTTATTCTACGGTGGAAATAAAGAGCTTACAAAGGAAATTCTGAGGTCCCTGGGGCTGCCCCTGTTAGGGGAGGGAGCGCACATGATAATCTGTCAGTCAGAGGCAGAGCACAGGAGCATAAAGAGCAAGCAAACCATGTAATAAAATATTAATAGGCTTTTAAGGCAGCTGTCTGCGTGATGGAAACTCCGGCTCCCTGGCTTCCTCAGTGCGTGGAACTGCAAGTGGGCACATAACATCTATCTCACTGCTGGAACATGACAGAGCCACGCAGGCGGAGATGGTGGGGGGATGTAGGGGACTGCTGGCCCCACACTGTCCCTGGCTCTAATACCGTTCCATGAGATAATTCAGCATTCACTCTCTCACTAGATATTCTCTTTGTTGTGTCAGCAGCGTTTAATACCTCACACATTCATCATTAGTGTGCAGGGCAGGCCATTAAATCTCTACACGGGTTCAAATCCTTGCAGGCTCCCTCAGCGTGACACGGGAGTCTGCGCCATTCTGGCCCCCAGCGATATTCATAGTGACGCGATAATTAAAGGAAAACTCCATCTTTAACCCCCTTTTCCATAATTCTTATGCTGCAAGCTCCAGAATGGCTCCTCTATAAGATTTTAGTCATTCAATGCGTCTGAGGGGGTCTATTTATCAATGTTTTCACCCAACATTCTCACAACTTTCTTACATTTTTCTAATTAAATTTTGCGTGGATCTTGGGGTGAAAGGGGTCTGAAACTTGCCTGAAAACATTGAGAAATAAACCACACGAATGGCTGCACCTCTTTAACTTTATTATCCGATTGATGTGTGATTTAATCTGTAAACAACCAGGTAGCCAGGTTCCTTTCCAATGGATTAAAGGCCCGTACACACGGTACAATTATCAGACGAAAACTGTCGTACAATAATTCGACCGTTAGTACGCTCCATTCGACGCGACAGCCGATTTTGAATTATCATTGTATGAGCAAACTAGAAAACCTTTGTCTGCCGACAAGGCGTTGTCCGGTTCTTGGCTCGTGTGTGTACAGAAGTTGGACAAACAAAAGTTGGAAGTGCAAACACGCATGCTCAGAATCCAGGAAGTGTTCGGTCGTGTATACCTGCGTCCGTAATTCACAATTCACATTCACCTGAACTTCCCCTTTATATGCTCGTAGCACGTCACTACGTTCGTCTTTTTCAAACTTTACTTTGACTATCGTCAGTACACTAGACAAAATCATGGACATCCGATTTTGGGAAAAGTTGGACGTGCGGTCGTACAACAATCGCATCGTGTGTACAAGGCTTTAGACCCGATTTAGATCAAATTGAGTCAATCAGCCAAGGCATAGAATTATGGACAGCTTTGCATTGATTGGCAGCACTGAGATACTTTGCTCTTGTAAATGATTGTATTTCAAATGATCAGATTATGAAATTGCATACTGGAAGCAGAAATGCGTTTGGTAACTTACAATTATAGCTTACAGTTACTATAAGCTGAAATCCACTTCCCTGTGTGTCGGATATCGCTCAAATGGTTTTGTCAACCATAGATCGATTATTTCTATCAGAAGAGATTGATCGGAAAATAAATTGATCATTTATCGAAGGACTTGTGCTGGGTACATACATACAGGGGCGTAACGATATGGGTTGCAATTGTAATCGGGCCCCATGGTCCAGGGGGCCTGTGTGCCTCCCTTGTACACCTGAATAGGAGGGATGGCAGGGCTGGCTTTTAGAGGACCCAATCTCCTCCATTTTCCTCTATCCAGTTTACTTGTCTTCTGCCATTCTCAGGGTCCCTGTGTGCTTCCCGGGGGGGGGGGGGGGGGGGGGGGGGGGGGGGGGGGGGGGGGGGGGGGGGGGGGGGGGGGGGGGGGGGGGGGG
>BLSH010113654.1:203481-216366 GCA_018402905.1 Glandirana rugosa | reverse complement strand
TCCTTCCTTTCTTCCTTCCCTCCTCCCTTCCTCTTTTCCTTCTCTTCTTCCCTCCTTCCTTCCTTCCTTCCTTCCTTCCTTCCTTCCTTCCTTCCTTCCTTCCTTCCACCCTTACTTCTCTCTTCCCTTCCTCTTTTCCTTCTCTTCTTCCCTCCTTCCTTTCATCCTTACTTCCCTCCTCCCTTCCTCTTGTACTTCTATTCTTCCCTCCTTCCTTTCTGCCTTCCATCCTTACTTCCCTCCTCCCTTCCTCTTTTCCTTATATTCTTACCCCCTTGCTTTCTTTCTTCCATCTTTCTTTCCTTCCCTCTGTCCTTCCTTCCTTTCTTCACTCTATCCTTCCTCCCTTACCTCCCCCCTTACCTCTTGCACCATCCCCTCTTCCCTCCTTACTTAATTTTTTCCCCCTTCTTTAAAGTGTTACTAAACCCAGTAATATGAAAATAGTGCACCCCCCGCCCTACACAGTGCCCACAGCTTATAAATCTGCTTTTTACATTAAAATACTGCCTCTATATACCTTTTGGGCTGATCTGTATTCCACGGTCATGTGATAAACTGCAGGGTCTGCTCAGTGCTGAGTATTCATGTAGGAGAAAATTTCCACTACAGCCTGTATACGCGCCCACATGTGTGATATCAATATCATGTGACCTGGCTAGCCCTGAGAACAAGGAAATGTTCTCTCCAGCAATAGAGACTAAACTGAGCATGTGCAGTTTTACTAATCTCACTGTGTATTATCTGGCCTTGCCAAGAGAGACCCTGCAGGAGGGGAGGATTTGTCCATTCGGGATCAAAGAGCCTTTTTACACAATGCAGAGAATTAACCCCTTAAGTTCCACAGTTAGTATAACAAGCGTGCTATGCTGCAAATACAGACAGGTTTTACTGTTGTGAGTTTAGTAACACTTTAATGTATCACTTTTCTTCTTTTTCAACCTTCTTCTATTTCTTCCTTCCTTTCTCCACTCCCCAGTACATTCCCCTTCTGTACTTCCTCTTGTGATGCCTCCCTTCCTTTATTCATTTTTTTGCCTAGGCAGTTTTATTCTATCTATCTATCTATCTATCTATCTATCTATCTATCTATCTATCTATCTATCTATCTATCTATCTATCTATCTATCTATCTATCTATCTATCTAGTCACCTTCATCTTTTGTCACCTCCTTCCATTTCTTCCTTCCCCAATTCCCCCTTCTTTTCCTTCCTTCTCCCTCTTCCTCGCCCACTTTTCTCCTTTTGTTTTTACTCTCTTGACAATTTTTTTTTTACTTTTTATCCTTGCCTTTCTGTAGCCACCCTTCTTTCAGGCTGGGTTGACATATATGCAAATTTGATGTGGGTTTCCCCGCATTCAATTCGCATGACAGGTGAGTGTGACCTGCTCTCAATGGAGCCGGTTCACACATGTCCGTGGTGGCCGCTGTCTGGATTGCAGAGGGGTCCTGTGCGTGTTTCTGGTTCAGGTAGGAATTCAGGCCTGAATCACAACCTGAACCGGTGAACAGACAAGCGCCGTACCCCAGGCACGCACCCGCGGCCACACAAATGTGAACCCAACATAAAGCAGAACTACACTACATCTGAGCACCACAAACCAAAAATGCAATTTAATTAATTTATAATATTCAAAGCAAACTCCCCCATCCATCCATGTCTCCATGCTTTTATAAATCACTTTGAAAAACACCCCCTTAGCATTTCTGGCTGTGGCCATTTTGAGCAAGGGCAGATGATTCATGTAGCATGTACTTCCTGGAATCCATCTGCCCTTAGCTCAGGCATGCAAGCAGGAGGGCATCCTTAGCTGAGAAAATCTCTCCTTCCCTCCTGAAGACTCATGGGATGTATGACATAATTTGCCTAGGCCTGGAAACCAGGAAGTAACTGAAGAAATGTAAAAAAAAGTTTAAAAAAAGGAAAGTAAATATGATATACTTTGCTAACTATTTACTAATGCTAGCAGCATAAGGATTAAAAATAGCCAATGTTGATTGAGAAAGTGAAATTACACATTAAATAGAACTATCTGAATGTCTATCTAAATGTAATATTTGCTAGGCTGTAGTCAGCCTGAGCTGGATTAATAGATCAGCTCTTGGGTCTCTCTTGGGCTCTGGTTATTGTTTGCTTCTGCCTGTGTTGGGAAATTTGAATATTTACATAGCTCCCAACTGTCCCTGATTTCGAGGGACTGTCCCTGATTTGGAACAAAATCCCTCTTTCCTCCTTATTTGTCCCTCATTTTGGTCTGATCTATATAGTTGTATATACAATTCACTATTTACCTTTCAAAAGTGCTATACCTTTCATCCAATTTCTAAATTGCTGCATTTGTACATTTCAAAAGCTAGGAATAGAAGTGGTAAAAAAAAACACTTGTGAATTTAACTAATAATTTTTTGGTATAATTCTCCTTTAAGGGGGCATGACAGGGGGTGTGTCCTATGCCTACATACATTTGCTAATAGGTGTCCTTTGTTCTCATCTCAAAAAGTTGGGAGGTATGTATTTATATCGCGCTGGCCAAACACTAGGTGGTATATTGCCAGTGGTGCAGACTAGAAGAGGGTAATAATATTCAGGAATGACCTTGGAAATTCAGTATCCCCCCAGGCCTCCTGCCTTGGACAGGATGTAGAAGGGTGTCAGATCAGTGGCGTATCATCTATGGGTGCAGATTGTTTACTGCACACAGGCCCCCAAAGGGAGGGCCCACTGTGACCCACCCTGCACACATGGATGGTCCCCTGGTTCACAGCCAGGGATGATCGGTGCAGTGGGAGGGACACCTGAGAGCACCAATCTCCCTGCATGGCTTTTCAGCTGAAATGTAATGCAGGGAGATCGGTGCTGTCCCTCCCACCACACAGATCATCCCCGGCTGTTCCCTGTGTCCTTCTCTGGCCGCTCCTCTGGCCCCCTGTTCTCCTTTTCCGGCTCCCCTCTGTGTCCTCCTCCAGCTCCTTGTCCTCCTCCTCTGCCTCTCCTCGTTCCCCACAGTCGGCTTCCCTCCTCTCCCACCGGCTGTTGAGGATGTGTCAGGATGGATAGCGGAGGAATTTACCGGCCCCTTCCTTTTCCGAATTGGACACAGGGAGCGATCGCTCCCAATCACTCCTGTGTCCTCTGATAACTGATGATTTTTGCAATGCCTAGGACCCACTTTTTATCTTGCACACGGGCCCACTAATTTCATGATATGCCCCTGTGTCAGATCCTCATAGGCCTGCTGCCTGAAGGAGCTGATCATGTGCTTGGAAAAAGCCCTAGGTTCGAAGCCTAGTATGCTGAAAAAGCGGACTGAAGCACCATGGAGGGACTTCAGCCAGGTTGGGACATTGGGGAGCCTGAGATATCAGACCTCAACTAAAGTGTGGTAGCTTCTCTCTAAGGAGTCTGTAGCTGAGCCAACCAGTGTCTTGTAGTTAGGAGCCCACCCTCATGTGGACTTGAAAGTATTTTATCTGTAAAGGCTGTGAGTACTTTTTGACCCTCGTCTGGAATCTGCCAAGTCCATGTTTATCCTGTGCCATAACTTAATTTCTTGCATTGAAAATGACTGGCACCCATCTGTTCAACTTGCTCCACTATTGCAGAGGACCCACCCTGCGTCTAAGGTACCTCATGTCATGAGTTACCCATGACTAAGCTGCGGGGGGCGTAGGAAAACACATTGCGGGCATGGCCTGGCAGGAGTCTAGGCTGAGGTTGTCACTTCACCACAATCAGTCGTGTGGATGTGCGGCACCAGGGGATTTTCCTTACTTTCTCTCTAAGAGGTACCTCACATACTTTGGGGGTCAGGATAATGCTACGTTTCATTTATGTATGTGCTATCTGTCTATCTATCAATCAAGATAATTGATTAAATTATCTATGCTGGTAATTGGAGTATTCAGCAATTTGATTATAAGATACAAACTTATATGTATTTTTCTCAAATGACCACTTCAATTTTTTCCTAGATAATATATGAATTTGTCTACATGCTCTGGGGGCATCGGACCCCCTCTTACGGTCCTGCTACTACATGAGATGGCTTGCGGTCTGGGTCTTTAGAAAGTAGACTTCTCGCCAAGGTTTGTGATTTTTAAATGTTGGGAGCTAATATGTAACATGGACTAAATGGAGAAGTAGAAAAAAATCAGCATAAGCTAAAATGTGGAGCAGGCTGCTTGTGTGATGATGCTATGAAGGGATTGTAAAAGGAGAGACCACAGAGATCTGGAACAGACCTCTGTCCTTCCAAATAACTAAGTAAACACACATGGACTAGAGTTTGATGCTCAAATGCTTGTTTGTATATCAAAGCCAAATGATTTTCAGTAACAAAGCAGCAAGGAGCCATACTGCACGTATGTTTGAAGATGGCAGCAAAACCAACAGCAGTACTTAGCAACTGAAACAAACATTTTTATGGTCTTCTAATTATAAAAATTCTCATCTGTTCCTGCCATTTGTATTGATGATAATTCTAGGGTTACCCATCACATTCACAGAATTATAGGGCACTTTTTTTCTTTTTATATTTAAATGTCTAATTTGTTACTAGTTTAATATACTGTACAAAGCATAAATTAACCTTTTCATCTACATTATATTTAGCTATATTCTTACTTTTACATGTATTGTATTCTTTCATATTTTTATATACCGTGCGTGGAGATACTAGTTTTCTTTGATTTGGATATCACGTGGGATTGCCTAAAGCACATCTAAACCCACAAATAAAAATATAATTCAGCTTACAAGCCAAAACCTTTTTACCCCAGAGTAACCCTTGAAATTATTTTCAGGTCTTGGGGAACTCCTGCTAAAACCTATTCAATAGGCGTTAGTGGGAAAAAATGCACCTTGCAGTGCTGGTTACTGGGAAGAAGGGGAAGAGGAAGCAGCGCCATCTAAGTGTACCAGTTACCAAGGATCCACCCTGTCTACCAGTGTGTAGGAACTCTGGCCACTCGTCCACCCGGCCAGCGGCAATGGTGACTTTATCGACTGATGAACGCTAACGTCCTTTACTTCTGTGAGGTGCTGTTATTAAATACCTATCTGCTACACTTAGATGGTGCTGCTCTTCTTCCCTTCCTTTTACAGAGTGTCTTCTAGCTCTTCAGCAGCGGCTGCCACTATTGCAGCTAATACATCCTCATTGACTTTTTCTATGCTCCTTTTGCTAGCTGTCACCTGGGACTATGTGCTTCTGGTGCGCTGGAACTCTCCTGCCTTTGCTACAGGGAAGAATGCCTCTTACAGTGGTTGTGATTATGCCACCATTACCTACAGCTAAAAAGATCATTGATGTCATGCTGATGGCTTTGCCAAGTTGCAATGGCCCTGGCACTATGCAGGCACCCTCAAATGAGAATATCGGACCAATGATCGTCCATTTTTTTTTTTTTTTTGCATGCTAGTTTCAGATCAAAAATGAAGAGGTCACTCAAGTTAAGAAAATTCTTGTATGACAGAATACAACCTTGGAAGTGATGTAATGTATTGCATTGTATTGTAATGTAGTCCTTCATTTCGGAGCATGCGTGGTCTTGGTCTTCCAATTTTTTCAGGAAGAATACTGTGCTGATTCAATGAAAATTGAATGATTTGGTATCGCACAAAAAAAAAAAATTGTATTTGTCCCTTTGGATAATTTCGCATTAACTGTCTTGATTATCTCCCGAAAAGCTGTGTACAAATGATCAGATTATTGTACAATTGTTTCAAAAGTGGTGTTTTTGTCTGTTTTTCTCATCGTGTGTAGCAAGTAGGCTTTAGCCACTGCTCAACAAACCCTCAACAACCTCTGGAGGAACGCTGGTTGGGAATGGCTGCTTAAGATGTTGGGGCTGCATTCGTTTTCTTTATTCAAGTCTTTCTCCTTAAATTCACTTGGATCTTACAAGATCAAATGTTTTTTAAGGGCCGGTTCACACTGCAGCGGGGCGGAGCGGCGCGACTTCGCGCCCCGTTCACATCTAGGCGAATTGTCAGGCGACTTGAGTCGCCTGACAATTCGCCTCAATGCTGTGCAAATGGGACCGTTCTAATAGGAGCGAATCGCTTCGCTCCGCATTAGAAAAATGGTCCCTGCACTATTTTTAGGGCGATCTCAGGCGGCTTGCATTGACTTCTATGATAGAAGTCTCCTAGCAAGCCGCTTTGAGATCGCCTGGAGCGCCGCGTCGCGCCGCTCCGCGCCGCTCCGCGCCGCTCCGCCTCGCTACAATGTGAACCGGCCCTAACTTATCAAATAGATATAACAAGATATTTAGATACAAGATATATCCAAGGTATATTTAACAGAATAAAGGGGCCAAGTAAGAGAAGGTCATTGTTAGGGTTTGTATTCTTTCATATTTTTATATACCGTGCGTGGAGATACTAGTTTTCTTTGATTTGGATATCACGTGGGATTGCCTAAAGCACATCTAAACCCACAAATAAAAATATAATTCAGCTTACAAGCCAAAACCTTTTTACCCCAGAGTAACCCTTGAAATTATTTTCAGGTCTTGGGGAACTCCTGCTAAAACCTATTCAATAGGCGTTAGTGGGAAAAAATGCACCTTGCAGTGCTGGTTACTGGGAAGAAGGGGAAGAGGAAGCAGCGCCATCTAAGTGTACCAGTTACCAAGGATCCACCCTGTCTACCAGTGTGTAGGAACTCTGGCCACTCGTCCACCCGGCCAGCGGCAATGGTGACTTTATCGACTGATGAACGCTAAGTAGGCTTTAGCCACTGCTCAACAAACCCTCAACAACCTCTGGAGGAACGCTGGTTGGGAATGGCTGCTTAAGATGTTGGGGCTGCATTCGTTTTCTTTATTCAAGTCTTTCTCCTTAAATTCACTTGGATCTTACAAGATCAAATGTTTTTTAAGGGCCGGTTCACACTGCAGCGGGGCGGAGCGGCGCGACTTCGCGCCCCGTTCACATCTAGGCGAATTGTCAGGCGACTTGAGTCGCCTGACAATTCGCCTCAATGCTGTGCAAATGGGACCGTTCTAATAGGAGCGAATCGCTTCGCTCCGCATTAGAAAAATGGTCCCTGCACTATTTTTAGGGCGATCTCAGGCGGCTTGCATTGACTTCTATGATAGAAGTCTCCTAGCAAGCCGCTTTGAGATCGCCTGGAGCGCCGCGTCGCGCCGCTCCGCGCCGCTCCGCGCCGCTCCGCCTCGCTACAATGTGAACCGGCCCTAACTTATCAAATAGATATAACAAGATATTTAGATACAAGATATATCCAAGGTATATTTAACAGAATAAAGGGGCCAAGTAAGAGAAGGTCATTGTTAGGGTTTACATACACAAAATAAAAAAATCCTTTCATGTGCTGTTTCCCTTTTCAAGCTGTTAGACTATCCATGATTGTCAGATACTTTCTGGGTAAAGTAATTCCATAAGTCATCTGCTCTGTTCACTAGTGTTGACACATCCACCATAGCATTCAGCAACATGTGATTAATTGTGTTGCCCAAGAAATATACAGCCGGGTAAAGAATGTTTGAATATATGGAAAATGTTAAGAATGTAAACTTGTACTTGTACTTCATTAGCTGTAGCACTCTAAAGTGAATGTAGACCCTAATAATGAATTTATCATATTTACTCCCTACTGGTCTATTAGTTATATCTGTTCAATATGTGCAAAAACACCTGATCCTGAGCTTGTAACTTCCTGTGATCTGTGCCTTTGCTGCACTGAAATTTCAAGCATTGCTATTAGTCTTACTCAGTTCACCTCTTCTATTCTGCACTACAGAATAATCCCCATCCCCTAGGATGGGAAGAGTGTTACTGTTAGGATCACCAGGTAAAATTGAAAGGAAACAGTCCTGAAAAGAAAAGAAAAGAAATTCAGGAACCCAGTCTAAGGTCTGGTAAGCTGCAATATTTGTATTTTTGTTATTGAGTGTAGATCATAGATGTGCGTAGTCTATTGCATTAGGGTGTGCAATCCAAAGATCAAATATGCTACCAATCACTCATTTGTTCATTTAGAAAAGGAAGGGGGCAGTAAGGTGATTCTCTGCTGCACAGAGTGATTAGGGTGTGCCTGGGCACACCTGTCACACCCGGAGCACACACCTATGGTGTAGATGTACATTGCTATATATTGTACTTTTATAAGAAACATACTGCCTAAGATAAAACATTGCAGGGTGTCTGCTACTACTTTATAAGACAAAAGCTGTTCCTTTTTGCACCTCTCTGATTTAGTTCCACTTTGTTACTGGGGGGATGACTTCCCAGATTTCTGGACTAAGCCCTGTTCATCTGTCTGCAGTTTATCCAGTAAGAGAACACTCTTACTGGATAAAGTGCCCAGCACCCTCACCCTCACCCTCAACAGCATAAAAAAGTTCCCATTTACCCACCATAGCTACATAGTTACATAGTTAGTCAGGTTGAAAAAAGACACAAGTCCATCCAGTTCAACCAAAAAAAAAAAAAAAAAAAATATATATATATGTATATATATACATATACACATATACATATACACATACACACATACAACCAAATAATCCCATATACAATACTTCACCCACAGTTGATCCAGAGGAAGGCAAAAAAACCCCAGCAAAGCATGGATCCAATTTGCTATAGCTGAATGCTCACTGTTCACCTTGCTGACTCTACCAAGATGGTCTCTTCCACACATAGACACCATGCAGAACAAAACATTGTAAGTCAGTAAAAGGAAAAGACCAGTTGCAGGGAGACCACAGGCAATACTGTTAACTAGTCCATTGCTCGCTGTCCGCCCCTTTTTGGGCACAGCTTCCACAGTACAGGTCCTCCTTAAGAGCTACTCCATATATTGGAGACATCCTGTTACTATTACAGTCAAGAGCATATTGGTTGCCACAGCAGAAAAAAAGGGGGTCTGGGGGTTTGCCTAGGGTAACATTTTTTAGACCACTCTTAAGCCTCGTACTCATGGGTGCAACGGTTGTACAACCAAATGTCCAGCTTTGGACCAAGTTGGATGTTGGCTGTTGTATCTCGCGTACTGACATGCACTAAGCGATTGTACAACCAATCCTAACGTAGTGACGTGTTACGACCATATAACGAGCAAGTTCAGGTGCATGTGATTTGTGAATTAGGAATGCAGGTTTCCCAGAACAGACACTTCCGGGCGTTCCTGACTTCTGAGCATGCCTGTTTTGCATGTACAACTTTTTGGACCAACTTCTCTGTACACACGGTACAACAGTTGTGTAACCGCTTGTTGTACAACCAAAGTTTTCTAGTCTGCTCATCCACCTTCAGTTGTGCAACCCTTGTACGACGGCTGTTGTAATCACGCGTACTAACGTTCGGATGATCGTTCAACAAGCTGGTTGTACGACCGTTGTTATACAATCGTTATACCGTGTGTACGGACCTTTATGCTTTAATAGTCATTGAAGCTTTCCCACTGGACAGTGGAATCGCAGCAGGGTAGGGCTTAACAGAGAAGTCAGGAAACTCAGACCCCATGTATAGCTAAAGCAAGGAAGCACATGGAGGAAACTTTACCGGCTGGTGAAAGTAACAATAGACACCTTGCGGTCAGTGACTGCTCTTAGGCAGGGTTTTTTTTTTAATATAAAAATGGATGATAGGTTCCTTTAACGTGCTCAAATTTTGAAGCCGAATATAAAATTTCGTTTAAACTGAAAGTTCAATTTCAGCTAGTATACAATAACACATCAATAATGAATCTTTAGTCATTTTTCAAATTCATATTCTGTAAATGAAACAAATCCCTGAAGGGTACAAATGAATGTTTTCTTGCAGCAGGGAGGGTTTACAATATTCTACATTGAAGCTGAGGCTGTTCAAAGATATTAACTGATCCTGTGCAAAGATTCCTCTAGTGGCTCCGGCACCTCTCTGAATCAAAATTTCACCTTCATATTCCAAACAAATTGGATCTTGTGTTTATCCGACAGTTTCTATATTCAAGAAGCTGAGTTAGGGCTCCGAAATTTTAATATTGGGTAAGGTTCCTAAGTATTGCTAAACAGATAGCTGAACCAAGAGGCTTTGTAGAGATTTGGGTGGGACAAAACCTTCATTCCTAAGTCCTCATCTTATCTGGTAGCCAGACCTCAATACTAGACTCTGCTGTCCACAGACCTTTATCTCTCTCCCTCTTACTTTGTTGTGGGAGCCTGCTGCCAAATGAAAATGCTGACTACTGGCAGAACACTAAAAATAAATAAATACATAAAACTGAGTATGCTGCCTTGCTGAATAAAACCTGCTTACACTGTTTCTGGGTGTCCCTGTCTTGTGCATGGTTTATTGTGGCCAATAGATTAGAATGACTGTTCTTGGAGTCCCTGCCCTTTCTTACATTGACAAGGCCATAAAAAAGGGCAGGGGCACTCAAAAGGTTTGTTCTACTGTTTCTTGTGTTTCACAAGATTAAATAAAGAATAATCAAGAGTACATGTGCCTCATCCCTTCTATTTAGGTTTATATGTTTGCCAGGGTACGGAAGCATGCCAGATGCCTGAATTGGAATACAAGTGGTTTAACACTGTTGTGTATATGTGCTACTGTGCAGAAATTTCTGGCAGGTATGAAGAAATGCTGTAAATTAAGAATGCTTTTAGAAATAGACGTGTTAATAGTTTATTTTTTATCAATTAACAAAATGGAAAGTAAATGAACAGAAGAGGAATCCAAATCAAATAAATATTTGGTGTGACCACCCTTTGCCCTTAAAACAGCATCAATTCTTCTGTGTACACGTGCACACAGTTTTGAAGGAACTCAGCAGGTAGGTTGTTCCGAACATCTCTTCTGTGAATGTAGGCTGCCTTAAATCCTTCTGTCCCTTCAGACAGACTCGATGATGTTGAGATCAGAGCTCTGCGGGAGCCAAACCATTACTTCCAGAACTCCTTGTTCTTATTTACCCTGAAGATAATTCTTAATGACATTGGCTGTATGTTTGAGGTTGTTGTCCTACTGCAGAAAGAATTTGGGGCCAACCACATGCCTCCCTGATGAAATAAGATGATGGATACGTATCTGCAGAATTGAAGACACGATTGATCCTGACTAAATCTCCAACTCCATTTGTAGAAATATAGCCCAAAACTTGAAGGAACCTCCACCATGCTTTACTGTTGCCTGCGGACACTCATTATTGCACCACTCTCCTGCCCTTCAGCAAATAAACTGCCTCCTGCAACAGCTAAATATTTCAAATTCTGACTCATCAGTCCAGAGCACCTGCTGCCATTTTTCTGCTCCACATTTCCAAGGTTTCGTGCATAGTTGAGACACTTAGCTTTGTTTCCATGTCCGAGGTATGGCTTTTGGGTGCAATTCTTCCATGAAGACCACTTCTGGTCAGACTTATCCGGGCAGTAGATGGGTGCACCTGGGTTCTGTGCTAATGGCAATACTGGACATCTTATGATGTTGAAGGGAGGTAAGCATGATGTCTCTTTCATGTGCTGCATTAAGTTTCCTTGACCAGCCACTGTGTCTATGGTCCTCAATGTTGCCCGTTTCCATGTGATTCTTCAAAAGAGCTTGAGCAACTCATCTTGAAACCCCAGTCTGCTATAAAATCTTTTCCTGGGAAAGATGTTGCTGATGCAGTATAACTACCTTGTGTCTTGTTGCTGTGCTCAGTCTTGCCTTGTTTCATGACTTGTGGTATGAAACTGTCTTCCATAACTTCCCCTTAGTAGCAGAATTTGGCTGTTCCTCACCCAGTTTTAAGCCCCCTACACAGCTCTTTCTGTTTCGGTTAATGACTGTGTTTCAACCTACAAATTGACGATCATTAGCACCTGCTTGGTAAAGCTGGTTATTCGTGATACCTGACTCTAATCATACAAAATCCTTTACCATGTTTAAGTGTACAAAGTGTGCAAGTGTAAGAATTGATGCTGGTTTGAAGCCAAAGGGTAGTCGCACCAAAACGCTTTACTTTGGATTTTGTAAATTGATAACATTTCTTCACACCTGGATAAAACTATTGCACAGTACTGTATATACTGGATGCAAAGATTTTTTTTTTCAGGCTGAAAAATCTCAATATCTTCAATACTGATTGCTTTTGTATACAGCCTCATTTTTGCAATGAATGTTTAAAATGGTAACACTAATTGCTTTTGTCAGGCCATGAATGGTCAAACATACTGGGGGTGCTGATATATATATATATATATATATATATATATATATACAGTATCTCACAAAAGTGAGTACACCCCTCACATATTTGTAAATATTTTATTATACTTTTTCATGTGATAACACTGAAGAACAGACACTTTGCTACAATGTAAAGTAGTGAGTGTACAGCTTGTATGACAGTGTAAATTTGCTGTCCCCTCAAAATAACTCAACACGCAGCCATTAAAGTCTAAACCGCTGGCAACAAAAGTGAGTACACCCCTAAATGAAAATGTCTAAATTGGGCCCAATTAGCCATGTTCCCTCCCCTGTGTCATGTGACTCATTAGTGTTACAAGGTCTCAGGTGTGAATGGGGAGCAGGTGTGTTACATTTGGTTATCGCTCTCACTCTCTCATACTGGTCACTGGAAGTTCAACATGGCACCTCATGGCAAAGAACTCTCTGAGGATCTGAAAAAAAGAATTGTTGCTCGGTAAGTGTGGACTCTGGAACATTGTGATTACTCAGTGTACTGTGTCCCCTCCCTTGTACCGATTAACCCGGGTTAAATCTGTAAAAGTAAATCCCCACATGAGTGAAAACAACGGTCGCCAAATCTGAAATTACCGACGCACAACTCAATAAAACTCCCCTGTCGTTTAAATGTGACAGTATGTTCGACATGTGAGTGATGAAATGTAACATCGTTTCACAGACAAGAAGTCACAATAGTGTACT
>BLSH010113654.1:190311-202977 GCA_018402905.1 Glandirana rugosa | reverse complement strand
CGGAGGACCGGAAGTGACGTCAGTGTTTTTTGAGTCACGGAACAGAGGGGAAAGAGGCATAAAAGCACCAGTTCCAGTGCGTTTCAAGGCTTGCCAGTGAAAGGGGAAGGAGGTATATCCTTTGCTCCAGTGTCCAGCCAGAAACCATCGGTCATCAATTTTGCGATTTCTGACCCACTGACTGCAAAGCAGTGGGTCCACTCGCTCTGGTGAGTAGGGACACCAGTGGGATCCTGGCACCTGGCACGTTTGATGTGGCACTTTTATTATCGTTTGAAGCACTGAAGAGCACTATTGTCACTTATTTATTTATGATGGACATCAATGGACTTTATATCAGTTGATTGAATTTATACCATTGGTGGACGGTCACACATTGTTTATCATTATTTAACATAAGCACTTTGATCATTATTTGTTTATTTCAACAGCAAGGTTGGCGCTTATTATTTGTTTGTGTTATTCACAGTATAGTTTGCTGGTCTATAGCAGCCTTCCTGGGGGAAGAATATTCCCTCACTTAGAAGTTTAATATAGGTTGATCCACGGCGCAATCAGTTAAAACATTTTCAACATAAAGATGGCCTAGGCTATAAGAAGATTGCCAAGACCCTGAAACTGAGCTGCAGCACGTTGACCAAGACCATACAGCGGTTTACTAGGGAAGGTTCCACTCAGAACAGGCCTCGCCATGGTCGACCATAGAAGTTGAGTGCATGTGCGCAGCGTCCTATCCAGAGGTTGTCTTTGGGAAATAGACGTATGAGTGCTGCCAGCATTGCTGCAGAGGTTGAAGGGGTGTGGGGTCAGCCTGTCAGTGCTCAGACCATACACCGCACACTGCATCAAATTGGTCTGCATAGCTGTCGTCCCAGAAGGAAGCCTCTTCTAAATATGATGCACAAGAAAGCCCACAAACAGTTTGCTGAAGACAAGTAGACTAAGGACATTAATTACTGGAACTATGTCCTGTGGTCTGATGAGACCAAAATAAAATTATTTGGTTCAGATGGTGTCAAGCGTGTGTGGTGGCAACCAGAAGAGGAGTACAAAGACAAGGGTGTCTTGCCTACAGTCAAGCATGGTGGAGTGTTATGGTCTGGGGCTGCATGAGTACTGCCGGCACTGGGGAGCTACAGTTCATTGAGGGAACCATGAATGCCAACATGTAATGTGACATACTGAAGAAGAGCATGATCCCCTCCCTTCAGAGACTGGGCCTCAGGGCAGTATTCCAACATAATAACGACCCCAAATACACCTCCAAGACTACCTCTGCCTTGCTAAAGAAGCTGAGGGTAAAGGCTCTGGACTGGCCAATCATGTCTCCAGACTTAATCCCTATTGAGCATCTGTGAGGCATCCTCAAACGGAAGATGGAGAAACGCAAGGTTTCTAACATCCACCAGCTCTGTGATGTCATTATTGAGGAGTGAAAGAGGACACCGGTGGCAACCTGTGAAGCTCTGGTGAACTCCATGCCCAGGAGGGTTAAAGCAGTGCCAAAAAATAATGGTGGCCACACAAAATATTGACACTTTGGGCCCAATTTGGACGTTTTCACTTAGGGGTATACTCACTTTTGTTGCCAGCGGTTTAGACATTAATGGCTGTGTGTTGAGTTATTTTGAGGGGACAGCAAATTTACACTGTTATGCAAGCTGAACACTCACTACTTTACATTGTAGCAAAGTGTAATTTCTTCAGTGTTGTCACATGAAAAGATAGAATAAAATATTTACAAAGATGTGAGGGGTGTACTCACTTTTGTGAGATACTGTATATATATATATTTATATATATATATATATATATATATATATATATATATATATATATATATGAGGTTCACAGTCCAAAGTCTATTACTTGATTACTTGTAAGCATCATGGTGGGTTCCCTGTCCAGTGGGCCTGAGGCTGTTTGCAAAATCAAAATAGGCTCTCTGCAGTATTGCTCGATGAAGACTGACTTTTTTTAAACCTCAAGGAAAAGTCCTCTATTTCAGTCAGATAGCAGTAAAACATAAAATGACAATGACAACATATTATTTTAAATTACCTTTTTATAGGGAGAAAAGCTATAAAAAAAAATAATTTTTGGATAAAGGAATGATATTGTACGCATGACTTCATCAGAAACACGTAATCCAAGTGTCATCTAGTGAATATATGAAATAATGGAATGTTAAAAAGACCTAAAAAAATGAGCAGAGAGAGTAGGAGTACAGAGGAATGACAAGTATCTGAGTCACAATAAATGAGAGGGGATTAAGTACTCAATAAATAATAATAGTGGGAGATGGGTAGGATATTAGAGAGATAGATGGAAGGTGACAACTGACACCCTGTAATAATATATAGAACACTTATATGATGACACACCTGAGTGAAGGGTGATGGGTGCCATGGAGAGCGGGCAGATGCATTGGCAGATGGTAGTTTGTGTCACCAGGAGATGTCTTGTCTCATATGAAAATATGATGAGTTACTTCCCAAGCTAACGCTACCTCTGCAGTCCTGAAATTCAGTATTAATGCCTTACCACTTGCTGGCAAAATCGTGCCCATTTAATGACCAGTGCCTCTTACCCTACCAATTATGTATATACCAGGATGTTGTAGTTTAAATTAACCTTAATAATTCTATCAATTATAATTTAGTAATCAAAGAGGTTCAAGACGAACTCAATGACTGTAAAGCAGGCTTGAAGGGACACATAATAAACTGAAGCCCCGGTGGCACACTCAGATGATGTGATGAAACTTTAATTAATGTGGAAAAGGCAGCACATACTAGAAGCTGGAGAATTTAAATATATAAACGGAGGGCTTGTCCATACCAGGCATGCATTGTGTTAAAGAAAACCTGTTCTGAAAGAATATGTAGGCTGCCTTTGCTGACTTCCTCCTCTGAAAATACTAGTTGTCATGCTGATTTGATGGCCTCAATAATTTCTGAGTTACAGCCTGTCTATACATGGGATAGTCTCAGCATTGTACCGCTACTTATACTATGGGTCCCCTTGTGAGCTATAACGAACCTTTACAAGCATTCATCATTGCTTGCGGAAATCTTTTAGCTTATTGGAAAATTTATGCAAACACTGAACAATTCCATTTTCTCTATCGAAAATCTGTGAAATACTTGGCAAGCATTGGAAAGACACACTCAATAAAACAAGTACAGAGGCACATCCAAAATTCCTGTTGGCTGTGAAAGGCTCATTTGGGAAGGATTAGGAAGACATATTCAGCAAAACAAAAGCAGGATTATTAAGAAGTGGATGTATGGGCAATGAGGAGGCAGAAGATATGCTAGAAAGCAGATGAGGAGACACTTGAGTAGATTGGGGTATATGAGTGAAACACTCAAAGGCTTGAGTAGATAGAATTAGGAGATGAGATGACTACCCTGAGGTCAACTTCCTTGTTTTAACTTAGTGCCGTGTTTATCCTTGAAATCCCTTGAAGTTAATTAATTGGCTCTCCTATTGGCTGGAACCCAAGTGCAGGTGTGATGTGGTACCCCAGAGGATTTTTTTTTTTTCAATTATTATTTTTATTCAAGTTTCAACTGCACATTTGCCAGAAAAGAAGATTTTTTTGTATCCTTCTCTTTCTACCTCCACTTATAATAACTCATTAGTCTGAATCTTTGTTTGAGACCTGTTTATCCAGCTGTCTTTCGCAACAACATTGCCTCTTAAGCACGGAAAATCCATAAGCATTTATTAAAACAGAAAAGGAAATGGGAAGGCATGCTCTAGTCCAGCATTTCTCAACCATTTTACCCAAGAGGAACACTTGAAATATTTTTATAGTCCCCTGCTAAAAATGTACCTACAGCTTCGGGTACATCAGCATGGCCACTAAATAGTAGAACATTTTAAATATAAAAATTGTTAATATGGCATACCTAGCATATTTGTCACCCTGGTGAGATCAATTTTAGACCCTCCTGCTCTGTGCAACAACATATTTGTAAATCAAATGAATAATGATAACAACAGAAAAGAAATGCAAAAAGTAAAAATGTTGGTGTCTCTAAAATTAATGCTCATTGTAGACGTTTTCCCTTGCAGTGATAGCCAGTGTAGGTAGGAGATCAATTCCCCATTGCTTACAGCTCAAGGAGGCACTAGCAACCTAAGAAGGGAACCCTAGGATTCCATGGAACCTTGGTTGAGAAAGGCTGTTCTAGTATATTTGGTTCTTGGTTTTGAAAAAAAAAACACTTGCGAATGACTGATGTGACACACTCACTGAAGGGAACGAGAAAGCATCAATGATAAAGATGGAAAGGGAAGGGGTGGACTATAACTGAGGCACTGAAAGTCTTCAGCTTCACACTCCAGCATATTCAATAAATCAATACAAGGTATAAAAACACCAAGTGCAAAGTTCAATAAGGATAGTAACCAGTGTGACTCTTACTTCTACTAGTTTGACATCAATAAAGTAGATTCTGGTTGCTATGGGTTGCTGTATTATGTTCCTTGAGTAAAAGCCACTTAGAGAACAAAGATGTGAAGACACACTCAGAGAGGATGGCTGTTGGCTGTTAGACACTCTGGGTGACTGTAAAGACACATTATGCAAAGGAAGACTCACTCAATGATGGTGGATGGAATCTGCAAGTGGGGTCATCAGTAAAGACTGGGAAGACACCATGAAATAAAGAAGATTGAAGAAATGCACACTCCGAGAGGATAGTTAGGGGATTTGAGTGGAAGAACTGAGCAGACAGAACACATTTGGAGATAAAAAATGAGATCCCAAAGCTGAGACAATAGCACAATACAACACCATTATTGTCCTCTAGCCAGCAATGACACAAGGGTCTACCATTTCCACATTCAGTATATCAGTGTAATGAAGACTGATGTGTACAATATAAGATAAATGAATACGAAACTATGGAATGCGAAACACATATGATCATTTATTAACACAATAAAGCAAAATAGCAGATCGTGACATCTTTGTTAGTACGCGTCTGATTCATACATAGCTGTATATTATCAGATTATAATACAAAAGAATGATCACCCCTTGTTGAAGAAGACCATTATGAATCAACAGCTTTGACACTCTTGCCATAAAACCTAATTCCGCTTCTGTTCTCAGTTGTCCCCCATTTGTGACCTTGGACGAGACAATTATTTCCTACTCTGTAACGGCTGATGAAACAAGAGTGAGCTCCACGGAACAGATACACTGACAAGAGCACACTTAGGAGGAACTGAAGTTTAACATGTAACAAGGAATCTGACATCGGAGCAGGTGCTGAATACCGGCAGATATGTTAAGACGTGCATAGTTCAAGAACAGAGGGGACCCTTGTAGAGAATGATAACCTACATAAATGAACATGAATTATATGTCAAGTGCAGTATATACTTTACAAAACAATCGATGATAACATCTTTATAAGCATCAGGTTGTAAAATAGATTAGTTGAAGAAATGTTGGGTCATCAGGTTGTAAAATGGATCAGAAGAAGAAATGTTGGGTGTAGATAAATTGTATACTAACTACTGATGTAATAAAGTACCATTAGTTATAGGTTGGGATGTGAGTTTTTTAGGTCACATAAGACTACAAATGGAGACAAATTAATTTAAATGGCAAATCTGTGGATGATTTACAGGGTCGAGGTAGACAATGCCTACACTTGCAAGATAGAGAGTTCACAATAAAGCAATATACACAATTTAGGAAGTATAATAACTTCTATACATGGTAGACAAAAGCATTATACTAAGAATTGCAGCATAAGATAATAGGATCATCTTTGATTTAAATGGTTTAAATGGAGTACTGATGGATATTGCAAAATATACAGTAGAAGTTAAGTTGGTATTTGTGTAAGGCTTGGGCAGAATAGTAATAAAATGAAGTAGCTGGATTAAGAAATACTGTCTGATTTTCACTGAAGTATAGCATCTAGGAATTAATTACCATATACTCAAGTGAATTAAGTGGATGTAACAGACGGATGTAAAATTGGAGGATATAACAATTATGTTTCATATATAAGGGCTAGGCATGGCATGGCAGGTTTTTGAAGCTGGTGTAAGTAGTGGTCATATACAAAACTATAAGATCTTAGAATATAATTCACGGCAGAAGGAAGTGGTTAAGTAGGACAACATTGTATGCAGTGGTGAGGTACGTAAGCAATGCAGGATATTGGCGTTCACATTCTAAATATTAGAGCTAAACTCATCAATGAAGCATTAACAGTCAGGTACAAACTGAGAGTTAACTGAACAAGTCTTTTCTTTATCAGTAGGGTCAAAAAGTGCAGAATATAAAGACTGTGCAGAACATTGAAGAATACATATCTAGTCCTTCTACCCAAGTCCAACTGAGTCCAAGAGAACCCAGACTCCCTCACCCCTCCTCACCTGTGTGCAGGTCCCCGTCACATACCTATATGCTGGGATCTGCTGGGCACTCTGTCCTCCTCTCTCTCACTGTCTCTGATTCTCTGCTAGCAAAGGAGGGAGGGAGTAAAAGATGCTGCGCTGGTGCTGCTGCTACTAACCCTTTCTCTACCATACTGCACTGCTGTTGACAAACACTGCAAGCTTCTGGAGGGTTCATCAAACCCTCAATGTCCTTATCTAAGTGACCTGCCCTTTAGAATTGAACACACATACTCCTAATGGATTTGTTCATCTTCTACAGCCTGTGACAACATCTTGCCTAAAAATGTCAAGTGGCTGCTTTTTAAAAGCTCTCCTACGCGCTAGAGGGTTAATCCTGCCCATACAAATCTCTTCTATTTAATCCCTTGTAATCCATATGTCAGGCACTGTATCCCCCTCTGGACAGATGTGGCACATTTACTAAGCGCCCTTGCTTAACATCATTTAATGGTAATGCCAAATAGCTCCTCCCGCTGACTGTGACATGACCGCACAACCCAAGCACATGAAGGTGGCCATGGGATGGGATTAAGGTCATAATTACAAAGACACTTGTGGGTCTTTGCCTTGACAGCCAGCATAAGAGTGGGCAACATTTAAATACAACATACGTTTTGGACATAGGTGTGCGCACAGGGTGTGCCAGGTGTGCCTGGGCACACCCTAATCAACCCGTGTGGAGCAGAGACCCCCTGTTTGGACCCCTGATATTTCATCAAAGCGCCTCCTAATGGAGATCCTAAAAAAAAATGTAAAAAAATAAAATTGTAAAAAAAATAATGGAAAGCAAAATAATAAAAATAAAAACTACTGACACCATCCACTGCCCTACTGACACCAATCTCTGCCCTACTGGCACTGTTAGTATATATACATGGACACACACACATATGTGTTTGAGCTTTGAGGTGCACACCCAAATGCAATAGGCTGCGCACACCTATGGTTTTGGAGGAGTGACAAGGCCCTCTATAGATCTAGCAGCATGTAGACATCTGCTCTTGCTCTGTAGGGCAACCTTTCTCATCTAAGGTTCTGACCCCTTCGGTTCCTCCAAAAGTTGCTATGGGTTCCTTGAGCAATGAGCAATTTCTGCCCCTCAGATAAGTCATCACTGACGCCAATGATCTTTTTAAATATTTGTAAGGGAGGAGGAAGGGGGGGGGGATTCTTTTCAGTGACCACAAATGTAATAAGCACTCTTCCTAGTGACCATCCATCACACTAATGTACCATGAGCTGTACATATAGTAATTGTTACCAATGGCTCCCTGAGACCAGAAAGTTATTCCATACACAAAGTATCAAACTTCAAATAAGGCAGTCTTCTATAACTTATACCATATTTGGTTAAAAAGGCGTGGTGTCTGTATAGACGAGTGCGTCATACATGAATGCCTAAAGCTAGCCATATATTCATCGAAATTTGGATGGCTCAGCAGGGACTGGATACATTTTGATCAATGTATGGGCATGCTGATTGCACATAAGTTGACCCATGTATCAACCTTGGGTACAACCAGCCAGTTGGATTTCTGGCATTCAATTACTACCGGTGGCTATGGCCGCTACCAGTAATCACTGTCTTCTAGCAGCTGGAAAGGTTCCAGGCGCCCCCTGCCAGCAGAATACAATGGCATCGCAGGAGGGATTCCCCCATTAACACTGACTGTGCTGATAAAGGAATCAAGCAATTATCTTTCCTTCCACCCATTGTCTAAGGAAGAAAAATCAAATCATCTATGGGCTGCCTAAGGTTTCATAAATGCTGATGTAGCCTTGGACAAATATGTCACAATTAGCAAATCATTCAGTAGTATCCCAACATATGGGGTGTGAACAGTCCTCTTAGATCAGTGATTCCCAACCTGAGTCCTCAAGTACCCCCAGCAGGCTTTGTTTTGGGAATTTTCCTTAGATAAAATAGCTTTCATAAATACCAAACTGTTGACATTCATTTGAAGAATCAATGCAAGGTGAAGGTTGGGAACCACTATGTTAGACGTGTGTGTACTAAGGCCGTATCACATTACCGGTCGGTGGCAGCAGCTCAATGACACTGCTCCCTTGGTGGCCAAAAAGCTGCAGAATCTTGCTCATCAGTAAAAGGGCAAACATGCTACAGGAGCTATTGAGTGTTCCTGATGCTCCCTTAGCCGTTCTGTCACTGGCAGAGTGTTGGCAGCAACATGAACACTGGTGTGACATGGGCTTTATGTTTGTCTTCCAAGGGACATTTTTTCAGACAATTCTACAGCTAAACCCAAAGACAGTCCCAGCATGTGTTAGGTAGCAAAAGTTTGCTGAGATGTAGGTCAAAATGATTTTCCAACCTGTTGTAATACCATTCTCTGCAAGCAGTTGGCTTTAAGATCGATGCAAAGAATTGTTTGTATTTGATTTCATGATCTTTGTTACAACAATAGAAAGCCCCATTTGAACCCTGATCCTCGTCCTCAGTAGAAATCATGTGATCTAATGCCCAGGCATTTGGTCACGTGACCAGCCACCATGCTTGTGATATTCTTTCTGTAATGTTTTAGTGCTTCTGCTACCTTTTATGACTTTAATGTGAACAAGTCAGAGCTTATGCAAGAATCTGAAAAATCAAAATATGCAGAGTGACGTATTAAAGATTTTTTTGCATTGTTATTTAGTTGTATCTACTTTGTCTGTGTTTAACTCAATGGTGGGAGATCACCTGACATCTGACAGTTGTTTCCCTACATACAGTTTTATTTTACATTCCCAGCTCCTGAGTGGGCATGCAGAATGTATGTGGTTTTGCACATATTTTGTATGTGTTTTATGTTAAAATTAGTTTTTAAATATTTTCTGTTCCAAGGTATATTTTGAAATATTGCATATGAATATTTTGTATTTTTCCAGTCAGCAGGTGGAGCTGTAGTCTCTTTTTCATATGATTCTGCTTAGCAGTCTGTTGAAAACAGCCTTTTGTTTACAGAAATCAGCAGATCAAACGTAAATCCCAATGACTCATCTCTTATCAGGACGCTTAGTCCCCAGATTCAATCAGGGAAAGCCAGCTGCAAAGCAGTCAGCTACTGCTGTGCCATCTCCCTAGATAACCCATAGCATTATGAGAATCATTGGCCATTTATTAAATGCTTAACGTTTAATGCCACTTTTGTTGAGAAAAAAACAATCCCCTCCGAGCGATCTGCGTACTTTGCATGGAGTTAAATAAACTTTGTAGCGGATTCCTACCTTCTTCTGTTCTGAAGAAAAAAGAAACTTCTGTGTAACAGAAACCCACCAGGCTGCCATATTGCATTAACAGTTTTAGAAAATCACAGCGGCTTCAGATTGAAATGGAAATTACATTTTAATAACAACATATATACAGTATAAATAAATATATATATATACCGGTATATATATATTTTTTAACAAAAGTTAAATTCGACATTAATGGTAAAAACAATATTGTATTGAAATATATAAAGATATAAGCATTTAAGATGAACATAAACAACAGGGCTCTGTTATGTGATATTGCTATGTAGACTATGGAGCTGTCAGATTTGAAGAGTAAGGGCTAGTTTACACTTGATACAAAACAAAGCTTCGGACACGCTTTGTGAACACCAGTCAAAGCTCCTATCACTAAATAAAATGGTTAGCTTACAGTCATGTTTACACCTTGCTTTTGCTTGGTGCTTCAGTGGGGCTTCAATGAGGCTTCGATGAGGCTTTGGTGGTGCTTCGATGAGGTTTTGGTGGGGCTTCAATGAGACTTTGGTGGGGCTTCGATGAGGCTTTGGTGGGGCTTGAATGAGGCTTTAGTGGAGCTTCGATGAGGCTTTGGTGAGGCTTAGTTGGGCTTCGATGAGGCTTCGGTGGGGCTTCAAGCGAGCTTTGCCATAGACTTCTATGGAGACTTTGAAGACGCTTTCAAGCCCAACTAAAGCGACATGGGGTATAATTTTTGAAGCAAAGCCAAAGCAAAGCAAAGCAAAAGCATGTGTAAACAGGACTGTAAGCTAACCATTTTATTTAGTGATAGGGGCTTTGACTAGTGCTCTCAAAGCATGTCCGAAGCCTTGTTTTGAGGCAAGTGTAAACTAGCTTTACACTTGCTTTGTAATCAACGCATATTAAAGCCCCTACTGCTTCAATAAGCTTTTATGATGTATTTTTGAGGCTTCGGTGATGCTTCAATGAGGCTTTGGTGGTCCTTCGATATTGCTTCAGTGGTGCTTTCGATGAGGCTTTGGTGGTGCTTCCATGAGGCTCTTTTGAAGCTTTGTTGAAGCTTGGCCGATGCCCTGTGTGTTTGTTGATATCTCACACCTGCAATTTTTACAAAACAAAGCGAAGCTAAAGCTGAATTACAGCCTCTGAAAAGCCGCAGGTGCTTCAAGCGAGCTTCAAACAAACTTTGTCATAGACTTCTATGGAGGTGTTGAAGAGGCTTTGAAGCATGGCTAAAGCTACATGGGGCATAATTTATGACGCAAAGATGAAGCGAAGCAAAGCTAACGCAAGGTGTAAACAGGACTGTAAGCTAACCATTTTATTTAATGACAGGAGCTTTGACTGGCGTTAAGAGAGCTTTACAAAGTGTGTCTGACGCCCTGTTTTGAAGCAAGTGTAAACGAGCCCTTAGGTAGGTTATTGATCATGCAATATTCTTTCCTGCAACCATGGGAGCTATTGTCTACTCCCACCAAGGGGAGGAGTGTGAGGAGCCATCCCTGCTGCGAGAACACAGCGATTATTCCTAGCAATAATCGTGTGCCGGAAATCCGACATGCTGGTTGTATCCAAGTTGATCGATGGATCGATTTTGGTACATTCAGCCTGCCCATAGATGATTTGAACCATCTATGGCTGGCTTTACATTCAGATAAAATAAGTAAAGCTATAAAGAGTGGAATTTATAAATCTTTCCTTACTAAAGATGGGCATAGATGGTTTACATTTAAATTGGTAGGAAATCGCGCCAAAGTTTAAAAAAAACAAAAAAAAAACACTTGTAAGGCAATTGCATAATGTGCTAGTATGCATTGCATACAAATACATTATGAAATACTTACCTTAGAATGAAGCCCTCCAGCTCAGAGGGCTGCCATCTTCCTCTGGTCTTTCTTCCGGGTTTGTGGGCTCCACCGCTGAGAGTGGCATGCGTGCAGGAGCATTCCACTTCCTTTAAAGTGTTGGTGCAACTGCTCAAGTTATAGTTTGCCTTACATTTGGGGGACAGCTTGACCCTTATGTGAATTAGGAGAAAATGTAAACTAAGCTTGTGAAATAATAATAATGATAATAAATAGAATAGTGAAGGCAGTCAATATAGGTGTAGCCATGTGCTCCCCTAAAAGTGGCTGAAAGTTGTGGTCAACCCGATTGCTGCCCTCAATCACACGAATTCCACGCGCCAAAGTCACTGAACAGTTGTTGTTTTTTTTTAGGGGTTTGAACTTGGATAGCGATTAGGGATGACTGTGGGATGCCCAGTAATTGAACCTAGGACATGCTATATACACCTCCGGTATATACACTTCTTCTCCAGCACACTACTTGCTGACTGCTACACTTCTCCTGTACTTCTCCAGTACATTACTTGCTGACCGTTACACCTGTCCTCCTGGTCCGAAGGGAAATTTATCAGACCCCTACAATACTTGTTTCTCACCACAGCTAGCACATGGTGAGGCCTGCTGCAGCCGCTGGCAAGGCCTCAGAACTACCCATTGTGGGTGAGAGCTGTAGGCAGGGCTGATGCAAGGATTTTTGACACCCTAGGCAAAACCTCATTTTGCCGCCCCCCCCTTGGCTCCACCCTGACTCCACCCCCTTTCCCCTGCCCGGCCTGATCAGCGCCAATCAAATGCCCCGCCGTTTTACTCCAAAACGGATCCCACAGTTTTTAGGAACGTAGTCGGGACGGATGTCGAGAGTGGGTGTTACCCATCAAGACTCCGGAACGGTCGCCGACGTCGTCCGGAGTGGTACACGATCGACACCACTCTTTGTTCATAACATCCCCAGACTATTTAAAGGGAAGCCTGGTCCTCCTGTCCACATTGCCAGTCGTTCATTACATGACCTCTTCATGTCCTCTTCACATCGTCAGTCGTTCATCACACGACCTCTTCTTCACATATATGGCCTCCACATATATCGTACAGGATCCAAGTTAATGACCCGTAGGGTGTCAGTAGGGATTAGCGATAGGTTCAAGTTTGGGGATTTTTTTTTGTTGTT
>BLSH010113654.1:178680-190301 GCA_018402905.1 Glandirana rugosa | reverse complement strand
CTTGGTTTTTCCTTGGATTTATTCCTTGGCTGTTTGTTTGTCTATATGCTGCCCTCCAATGCTCCTTACTTCATAGACCAGTTATAGGTGGAGGCAGTGGTTCTCTTTTTTGGACGTTTTGCATTGGTTGGGGAAACGCACTAACACCTTTGCAGTTATTTAGCTACCTGCTGGGTGTCTGGTGCGTCCCTATAACCATAGGAGGGATGGGCTACCTCCACACCACCTGCCTTCATCTATCTCATCAAGATGCATGTGCTTCCACTGTGGAGTCTCTTTCAGTTAGAGATAGGTCTGGAGGACGCAGGGAGCCTTGACGGGGCCCTCCAGCTTACACATGCATTAATTAATGTGTGTAACCAATCCCCTGCTTTTAACGCATACTGTTAGGTCAATTTGGATGGTCGCAAGCTGGTCGGTAAGTGAGCTTGGTTTTTCCTTGGATTTATTCCTTGGCTGTTTGTTTGTCTATATGCTGCCCTCCAATGCTCCTTACTTCATAGACCAGTTATAGGTGGAGGCAGTGGTTCTCTTTTTTGGACTGTTAACGACCCTGCCTGCACCCGACCATCCGATTGCCTGCTCCTCCTGTACTGCTTTGCCCGCATGTTACTGACCTGGCCTGCATCACTACTCTTCAGTCTAGCACAGACTTCTGGATGACATCTTACCATCACCTGTGTCAAATCCAGCCCTCATGCTCCCCTGTGCTTCAGCACTCCCTGTCTGCTCTATCAGGGGTTCTGGAACCAGGGCCGTAAGAGAGGTTGCCTACTGCATAAGTCAGACTCTACCATCAGGTACGTGACAGTAGGGAAAGCTTTTGGCTCCACAATCTCCTTGGACATCTTCACGTTTGGGCTCAGAACAGCCAGGTCTCATTCCACCCCTTCAGAGAGATGCCATCAGTTTGGCTGATACCTGCTCTGCTACATGCTGTTGGCATCTGTGAGTGCTTCCGGTTGGGCCTCCTCCCAGCAAGTTTGTTGTGAACTGTTTTGTCTTTACCTCAATACAAGTTCCATTATTTGTACCTGGACTGTGTGTTATTGCCACCACACCACACTGTACCAATCCACATGTGCCAAATTGTTACCCTGAAAGATATTCCTTCAGATATATAGCAGTGCACTTTAGTGCCTACAGCCTGACAGTTCTATCTGCACTGTGAGATCATCTATGTCACTGCAGCCACTGAATGCAAGCCTCACCAGATTTGTTGTGCAGAAAGCTGTACCTAAGTACCTACAATGCAAGCATGTGCTTCTGTTTCATCCATTATGTGCTTACTGGACTTCCCCTGTTGCTTCTTGACTATTCCCCCATCAATCATCAGATCACTGGGGAAAGGATAGGGGCAAATCTATTATGATGAAGGAAAGCCCTGCTTCTACAAAGATGGCTGCCTTTCCACAGATACACAGTACATAGCACAGTAAATAAGTGATGGGAAAAGAACAGTTGCTGTAAGCTTACAGACTATACTGGTGTCTATTTTTTTGCCCTCTACTTGCCACAGCTTACACGGTGCAGGTCCTTTTTAACAGCAAGCTTTTCCATATCCTAAACTTCTTACAACTATCAAATTGTATTTCACGTGAAACACACAGAGCAAAGAAACTTTAATGCTGTCCTCGCCACTGCTGATAGGAGCAGAAGACACCCCATGCAAGCTCCAAGTCAGAACCCATGTGACAGCGATGGATGCCTGTGCAGCCAATCTCAAAGCATTGGTGCTGCCACATGGAAAAAATGGGAGTAAACATTATGCAGTCCCATACCCAAAAGTGAGGAAAGGAAGGTGAGTATGTCCGGCTGGTGGGGCTAGCATAATAAGATCTACCTGTCACTATGCACTAGATGGGTAAAGCACAAGTTTACGTTAAAGTCAACCTGTCACAAACAAGAGAGTGCAGCCATTCCTTACTCTATCCAAGACAACATAAAATCTTTTGCCTTTTTTTTCATTATGCATAGAATAAGGAAGGGTTTTAACCCATTAGACTTTTTTTTTCCCTTGCCATCTGTGTCCCATTGAGGAGATTTCCGTTCACTTCCTGGCCCATAACCAAAACGACAAGTGAGAGGAAACCCCTCCAGATAAACTTCTGTTATTTCCCCCCTTTTGGTCTGTTAAATTTAGGTGCAAATAAACCTTGATTTTGCATGGGGCAGTGAAGGGGTTAACAGTGTTCCCTGGGTGTGTTCTAACTGTGGGGGGGGGTGGGCTGGTCGGGACAAAGCAGATCTAACTGATCCCAGTGACAGGGAGCAGTAGATCTCTGTCATGTCCCCTGTCACAGAACGGAGAACCGTAGTGTTTACATCGGCGGTTCCCCGTTCTGCAGCTCTGTCAGGCGATCGTGGGTCTCGAGCGGACATTGAGTCCGCCCGATCCATGGGCACGCCCGTGCGCGCCGCCTCTGCCGCCAGGGGGCGAGCTGGCATTTCAGATCCGCGCTGGAGCCGTACTTTCGCAATAGCGCGGATCTGTAGGGGTTAAGGAGGCAGACAGAAGCTCTCTGGCCCATTATGCTTAGTTGCGAAAAATTGCTGTGAGTCCTGCATTTACAGCTGCATTTACAAACTAAATAATGTGTCAAGATTGCCTTAAAGCGGGTGGCAGAAGGTCTTCCGCCCCAATATTCATAGTCACAAAGGATTGCTATGAGTCCGGGTGAAGTGGCCTTTTAAAGATAAAGAGTGTGTCAAGATTGTCTTAAAGGGGTAGACAGACGCTCTCCTGACTACTATTCATAGCTGCAGAGAATTGATGTGGGCATGGGTGAAGTTGCATTCCAATACTGTTGCTACCAACTGCATAAAGCCTCCCTTAGCAGAGAGCAGGCCAGCTGCTGGCAAGAAAGAACTGAGAGGATAAGCTGGTACTTTATGTTCAGCCTAAGGCTTTGCCCCTGCTGGCCATTCACTTTAAGGTTGGTAAGTTTATTATTATTATTATTATACAGGATTTATATAGCGCCAGCAGTTTGCCCAGCGCTTTACAAAAATGAAGGCAGACAGTACAGTTACATCACAATTTGGTACCAGGGCTGGTGCAAGGATTTTTGACACCCTAGGCGAAACCTCATTTTGCCGGCCCCCCTTGGCTCCACCCTGACTCCACCCCCTTTCCCCTGCCCGGCCTGATCAGCGCCAATCAAATGCAGCCTCACCAGCGCCCATCAAATACAGCTTCACCTGTGCCTATAAAATACAGCCTCACGGGAGGTGGGGGCGGAGGGGGGTATTTGGCAGATCAGTCACTATTTCTATATACATTTGCAAATGGCATGTGATAATACAATCTCATTATCTCAATCAGACAGTGTCAGTTTTTACATGAATCAATGCAGAGCAGCCAGTGAAAGATCAACAGTGGCCAGGCGCCCCTAGCCAGCCTAGCCTAATGGTAGAGCCGGCCCTGGCTGTAGGTTTCTCTCACTGAAACCAGACAGCCTCTCTTGTGTAGCAAAGTACGTTGGTGCTAGCCAGGCCTTTGGATGAACTACTACTCCCAGCCCATCCTCCAGACCCATCCGGTCTGTCCTGCGGTCTAATGGCTCTCCTTCCCCTTGGTTGGTTCCTCCTGGCTTCCACAGACTGCTCTCTCTCCCAGACTGTCTCAGCCGTCTCCTCCAACTCCCAGGGGCCGCCACTCACCAACTTATTGGTGGATTCCTTTAAAGAGTCTCCTTCCATGTAGACCTCAGCTGCTCTTCTGCTTCTCCTGTGCCAGTCCAGGAGCCGACTCCTGCTCCTGGCTGCAGCCATGCCCCAGGCCTCAGGTTCACCCCCCCCAGAAGGGGGATCCCCTCCCAGGTGAGGCCTGCTCCACAGCTCCTGACCACATCCTCACTGTTCCACACAAACTCTCCTGACACCTGCTGGCAGATTGCTGTATTTAAGGAGGCCTGTCCCCTGCCAATCCAGCCGCTGGATTGGTCAGAGCTCCTTGTCATACATCAGGAAGTGACACCTCCTCCATCCACCTTTCTAGAACTTTCCAAGCTCAAGGGGGAGGAATCTCCAAGGGGTGTTCCTTCCCTCTATCTTCAGCCCCTCCCTGAGCTACTCCCCTAACCCAGATCAAAACATTCAGGCCTGCACCTACAGTCAGGCCTGACTAGAATTTTCTTTTCCTATCAAAAATCTACAAAAGTAAAGCACCTATACTATGGGGGCGCTACATATGTATGACCCTCATTAAAGTGGATGTTAACCCACAGTTCATGAGCAATCTGTCCTGTGTCTGTGTTTTATAAAAAAAAAAAAGTGCAGCTATATAGCTAATTTCAGAGTGCTGCTCGGCGCTCACGTGACCCACCACCTCTCTCTTCTCCCTGTCTGACAGCTGCAGCAGGCGGGGCCGAAATTCCCCCACTGATGTCAGTCGGGAGGACAGGAGGAGAGAGGGGCCGGTCACGTGAGCACCAAGTGGTGCTCTGAAATTAGGTATATAGCTGCATTTATTTTATAAAACACAGACACAGGGCAGATTACATTATTAAACAGAGAGGATAGTGTGACTTGCAAACTATAATTTTAGCAGCAGGAGGGGAGGGAGCGGGCATGGACACAGAGCTGACAGGCAGGGAGGGAGGGGGAGAGAGCACTGAGGAAAGACAGGAGACACAGGGGATGATGGAGGCACGTAAACTGACCACAGTGTCAGGGCTCAGCAACTGTCAGCATTTCAGTTTACAAAAGGAAGGGCAGAACCAGGCAGGATCAACCAGGTATTTCAGGTGATACAGTGGGCCAAATGACACAGCACAAACAATGTGCTGTATAACATACTTTAAAGGAACAGGATCCATTTTTTTTTTTTTTTAGGGTAACAAACGCTTTAAATGATCAGAATACAACATTTATTGGCCCCCTAAAATCCGTAACTCTGCATTATTAGACAGTAATCATGTCACGCCTGTGGTTACATAAACAAAGGTACAATGCAATGGAAGTTGTGTAAATGCCAAAAAGATAAGTTGAGAGCACTCACTAAATGTATACATTAGCATATATTACAGAGCTGTGGATATCTGCATAGACAATTATCCTTCCTAAGCCTGGTAACGGAGCTTGTAAATACAGAACAACACAGAAAGTACCCACTACGTACCTTTCATCAGAGCTGTCAAGGCATGTCTGGGGACACTTTGCAACGCTTAAACATTTGTCCTTGATTTCTAACAAGTGCACTATTCCACGTCTCATGCTGGGGAACAGAAAAATACTTCAAAGTATCTCTTCTGTATGCTGAATGTGAGATACGATTACTCAGTTCAAAGCAAGGTGTTCCAAACATAGTTATACTTTATCATGATCATCAGGACCAGAGAAGATGTTCTGAGTGGAGGCTGCATCGGCTTTGTATAAAGCATAGCAATGTATTATGCGCATATCCATAGGTCATGTCTTGCTGAATATGAGAATGAAGGATTATGTAAAGTACACCTGAGCTCATCCTAAATGTGTTAAACCACTAGCAGACATGAGCACTGAGCAGCAAGTATGAAGAAGGGGCAACCAATACTGCTTCTTAGCTTCTAAAGCAGCCCTTCTGAAATAAGTTCTGTGGAACCCTAAGGTTCCTCCAGAGGTTACTAGGGCTTTGTTGAGAAATGTCTACCTCTCAGATAAGTAACCACTGACAGCCATGATCTTTTTAGCTGTCTGTAAGGGGGAATTCTTCCCAGTGACAAAAAACATAAGGAACATTCTTCCCACTGACCATCAGACTAATGTACCTTGAACGGTAGATAATTATGGGCAGTGTGGCAGACCGCCCAGCACCCAGCGTGGGTGCATCCGTCAAGATACTGCTTCCTCCATTCTGAAACCAGGTATTAAAGCTGAGCACCCAAAAACTAGATGCCACTAGCTTAGGTGCAAACTGGAACTGACTTTATTGTAAATTTACACAGAATATATACCATGCAACATCAGGGAAGAGCTTGATCACATTATCTTAGACAATTAGCACATCAAAGGAACTGCTAACATAAACATACACGGTTTGTCAATTAGCAACAAGCCTTGATTAGTCAGGGGGTGCCCAGACGATCCGGCAACAAGCTCACAACCCTGGATACACAAAGTACATTACACATTATAAGCATAAACTCATAAAAATCCCACAATGGTTCGATGACGAGGTAAAGTATTTACAAGATTAATTGCATCATGTAGGAACCCCCAGGAGGATTAGCCAACAGACAGAAACAATAGGTGACTCAGTTAACTCAATTAACAATGGAAATTCACACTTAGGAGGCACACAATGGGGCAAAGACACTTAACACATACAGTGCCTTGAAAAAGTATTCATACCCCTTGACATTTTCCAAATTTTGTCATGTTACAACCAAAATCATAAATGTATTTTATTGTGATTTTAAGTGATAGACCAACACAAAGAGGCACATAATTGTCAAGTGGAAGGAAAATGATAAATGGTTTTCAAAATGTTTTACAAATAAAAATGTGAATGGTGTGGTGTGCATCTGTATTCAGCCCCCCTGGGTCAATACTTTGGAGAACTACCCTTCTTCTTTTCAAAATAGCTCAAGCTATTGGATGGAGAGCGTCTGTGAACAGCAATTTTCAAGTTTTGTCACAGATTCTCGATTGTATTTAGGTCTGGACTTTGACTGGACCATTCTAACACATGAATGTGCTTTGATCTAAACCATTCCATTGTAGCCCTGGCTGTATGTTTAGCATTGTTGTCCTGCTGGAAGGTGAACCTCCACCCCAGTCTCAAGTTTTTTGCAAACTAACAGGTTTTCTTCTAAGATTGCCCTGTATTTTGCGCCATCCATGTTCCCATCAACTCTGACCAGCTCCCCTGTCCCTGCTGAAGAAAAGCATTTCCACAATATGATGCTGCCACCACCATGGTTCACAGTGGGGATGGTGTGTTCAGGGTGATGTGCAGGGTTAGTTTTCCACCACACATAGAATTTTACTTTTAGGCCAAAAAGTTCAATTTTGGTCTCATCTGACCAGAGCACCTTCTTCCACATGTTTGCTATGTCCCCCACATGGCTTCTCACAAACTTCAAACAGGACTTCTTATGGCTTTCTTTCAACAATGGCTTTCTTCTTGCTACTCTTCAATAAAGGCCAGATTTGTGGAGTGCATGACTAATAGTTGTCCTGTGGACAGATTCTCCCACCTGAGCTGGGGATCTCTGCAGCTCCCCCAGAGTTACCATGGGCCTCTTGACTGCTTGTCTGATTAAATGCTCTCCTTGCCTGGCCTGTCAGTTTAGGTGGACGGTCATGTCTTGGTTGGTGTGCAGTTTTGCCATTCTGTTTCCATTTTTGGATGATGGATTGAACAATGCTCTGTGAGATGTTCAAAGCCTGTCTAGTGTGTTTCTTGGCCTTCATGAAGCTGTTTGTTCACTAAGGTTCTCTAACAAACCACTGAGGGCTTCACAGAACAGCTGTATTTATACTGAGATTAAATTCCACTCAGATGGACTCTATTTACTAATTAGGTGACTTCTTAAGGCAATTGGTTCCACTAGATTTTAGTTAGGGGTATCAGAGTAAAGGGGGCTGAATACAAATGCACAACACACTTTTCAGATAATTATTTGTAAAAAATCTAGAAAAAAACATTGATCATTTTCCTTCCACTTTACAATTATGTGCCACTTTGTGTTGGTCTATCACATAAAACTCCAATTAAATATATTTAAGTTTTTGATTGTAACGTGAAAAAAATGTGGAAAAGTGCAAGGGGTATGAATACTTTTTCAAGGCACTGTAACACCTTAAACAGATTATAGCAGGGGACCTCAGCATCAGGTTGTTTTGAACTAATTATATTAACATCTGCTCTGAGTCTAGGAGGGGTTGACGCATTCAATGCTGGTTTGTACATAGAAGCCCCAAATCTGTATCTGGGTCCTCCAGTTCCCAGAGTATTTGTATTTCGGGGAGACATGAACTTGAATCTGAAGTAAAACTACCCCAAAGGTCCCCCAGGTACACACCTCCCAAAAGGTTGAGAAAGGCTGTTATAGAGAGTCCCATGCCTCTTGGTTATGCAAATACTGACTTCACATAACTACGTCGAACTTGCCCTCCACCCCCACCTCCTGCATTTCACTGTTGACCATTAAGGCCAAACATCACACAGAGGGACTAATAGTAATAGTAATTTGCATTATTGAGCCTCTGAGTGTTCCTAGGGAATCCTAGAAGCTGTAAAAGTAGGACCATAGCAGTTGCCTTTTTCACATCTGCTGGTCATTTAGGTTTAGACGGATGCAGTACTTTAAGGACAAACTTCATCCAGTAAATGGATAGCATGAGGTTAAGTTGGAATCTTTGTTAAGTTTCATTGCTCTCTATGTCTACATTATAATTTGCCAACACATCCTGTCCCATGACAAAAGGCTTTGGCTTGAGTTTAGCATTAAAGCCAAATTAAACTATCAGTTTAAATCAGTTAAATACATTAAATGTGCAACAAAGGCTTACAGTTTATTTTCTTGGCAAACAGCCACAACCCGAATAGAAAAGTATTTTCCCTGTCAAGATGCTGCAGAGAAGTACCCTTGCTCTATGTGTGGTAGCAGTGGTCTTTGTGTAGAGGTTGGAAACGATATGCATGGGCTTTGCTGATTGCTTCCCCCCAGCCCATGGCTCCCTTGTCACTGGATTTGATTGACATCGGCAAGAGCCAATGGCTCCTGCTTCTCTCACTGAGTCCAGTGAGGAGGGAGAGGGGGGCACAGCAGATAGGATAGGGCCCTGGTAAGTATAAGGGAAGGGAGGCTGGAGCTGACAATATAAGGTTTTTTCCTTAATACAGTGAAAAAACCTGACATATATTAACTGTACACACTTTAAGCTGAAATCCAGGATAAGCAAATATTGTCTCAATACAAGTATCAATTATATTCTTATTTGAATCTTGGTGTGTTTTGTGTATTTCTTTCGGTTCTATGCAGTATTCCAGTGTGAAACTTTGCCTCTAGGAGCTTCCTGTTATAAAGACCAGCCACTGCTCCTCTCTCTCTTTGTGCAGGGTGACCGGTCTTGTCTCCGCCCCCTCCTGTAGTTTTCTGCAGGCAGCCTGTAATGGGTGGAGCCAGCTGGGTCTCCCCCACAGCTTTACCCTCTGCACAGGCTATAAACAGCACAGTGATGTCATTGGTACTTTTACCAGGTAATACCCAGGTTTGTTAAAGCTTTGGTACACACAAAATGGATTTATATCTTTTTGAGACTATTTCTAAATATATTTAATTGAAAGTTTTTGTGACAGGTGTCCAGCTTTAATGCAGTACACGTGGTCACAGTGTAACACAGGGGTAGGCAACCTGCGGCCCTCCAGCTGTTGCAGAACTACGAGACCCATCATGCCTCTGGGAGTAATTGTAACTGCCAGCCTTGCAATGCCTCGTGGGAAATGTAGTTCCACAACAGCTGGAGGGTCGCAGGTTGCCTACCCCTGGTGTAACAGATCTATGATGTGTTGGCCAATAGCTGCTTTTGGACAGGATTATCCAAATGCAACCAGTGTTAGAATGAACAGGACTAGAGGATGTTGGTATTCTATGTCTTCAAGAGCGTGAGTGGTTGTCGTAGCAGTAGTCATTTGTATCCAGTAATGTTGAATTGTGTTCAGGGACAGATTTCTGCATAGTCAACATCAGCAGTGGCCCAGAGTAGCAGGGCTGTCAGTGCCAGCACACTGCCGCCTACACATCATGTTGCTGACTTTAAGTATAATGTGTATAATAAAAGGTGCAGATTGCCACCCTGCCTGCCAGTGTGCTGCCAGCCAACTTAGTTATTGTTACTGTTCTATCCCAGTTTTTGCGTGTTTTTATAGAGGAATAGTGTACTGTGTTCTTACAGTTCACCCACTCCATACACCGGAATAAAAGGGTTACCCCAGTTTACCCATTAGTGCAGATATTTTATTTGATCTATTTATTTTTGTTTATAGTGAATAGTTAAATCAATGTAATTTCTTTATCCAGAGCCATAACTTCTTTTTTCATTTTGAACAGAATAGGGAAGGGTTAAAACCACTGTCAGTTTTTTTTTTGCCATCTGTGTCTCAATAGGCCAGATTTAAATTACTTTGTTGCGGTAATGTGTTTACATTATATGCATTGGTGCTGTGCTGCTATTCATTCTGAATAGCACCTCAACACACTTCGCCAATGAATGTGCATTATGGCACAGTACAGCCTGCTACAATGTCCCAACATATGCTGTCAAGAATGCTACATGCGCCTTTCTTTGGTGCATTAGGCAGCCCATTCAATTTAATAAGATGCAGCATGTTAACTGCATTAAAGGCACTGCAAAGTTGTAAATGAGCCCTAAGGGAGATTTGCTTTTATTTCCTGTCCTGTAGACTCAACAATAAGTGAGAGATCTTTTCAAAGTAAGGAAATTCTCCTCTTAGCTTTCAAGATGTAGCGCTACCCCCCAGGAGCTGATGATTTGAGTCCCAGGTTCTTTTCCCTCTGTGTAGCAGCACTCAGGCAAATGGCAACATTTGGCTCAATGAACAGTCTAGGGGTTGCCTTTTAAAGTTTATTGCACAGTAGCTTGGATGGGCTTGAGGAAGCTGTGGGATACTCTAGAACAGTGGTTCTCAATAAGGATGGGCTCGGGCATGTTCGCAAGTGCACATGCCCGAGCCCGCCGGGAAGTGAACCCTGCACTGCGCTAATCAGAGGCAATGAGGCACTCCCCGATCGCTGCAGCTGCGCATCGGGGAAATGTCTCACGGCGGGCTCTGGCATGTGCACTTGCGAACACGCCCGAGCCCATCCTTAGTTCTCAACCCTGTCCTCAAGTACACCCAACAGGCCATGTTTGCAGATTTTCCTTTATCTTGCACAGGTTCTTTAAATCAGTTATTAGCTTGGTATTTTGGACAGCTATTTTATCTAAGAGAAGTTCACAAAACATGGTCTGTTGGGGGTACTTGAGGACAGGGTTGAGAACCACTGCTTTAGAATACTTACAAGAGGGCCTCCTTCCCTTTCTAGCTGCTTCTGAGAACAGTACCTTGAGCAGTAGGACATGAAGTGGACAGCAATGGGACACCATAAGCAATGTACCAGGCCAGCCAAGCCTTAGTACAGATGTACCAGGGGTTAACAGTAACAGCAGTCTCAAGAATCCCCCTCTCTCTCTTAGGTCTGTACTCACAGTATACTTTGGCCTTGAATGTCTCCCTCCAGACTCAGGCAGACAGAGGTTAATTTAATAAAGACAAGTAGACTGTGCACTCTGCAAGTGCGGTTGATCAGACCTCCGAGTGACTTCTCTGACACCCCAACTTAATGATTTCCGTTTCTCTGACACGTGCAACGTTTCACGTCAACGTGATACGTTCATGTCAACGAGGTCTCGAATCATTTACTCCCCTTTGAGACGACTTAAGGTAGTATCTTAGTACATATTCACTTTTACGACAAAACAAAAAAAAAATGAAAAGTGACGTAAACTAACTCATAAGAAACGTTTCACTTTGAAATGGAGTAAACGATTCGAGACCTAGTTGGCGTGAACGTCTCACGTGTCAGATGAACAGAAATAATTTAATTGGAGACAGACGGACTCAGACCTCC
>BLSH010113654.1:156313-169071 GCA_018402905.1 Glandirana rugosa | reverse complement strand
CTCCTCCCTCTCCCCCCTCTCCTCCCTCTCCCTTGTGCAGCATGCCCTTCCCCACATAGTAGGATGAAGTCATTCCCGCCTACCACCAATTTTATGGAAGCTTAGGTATAAATTCAGTGGCCATGATGTTGGATCACTGGTAAGTTTTCAGGAACAAGTTTGCTATTTTATCACTTAAAGCGGAGGTCCGCCTGCCCCTTTAAAAATGAAAAGTCAGCAGCTACACATACTGTAGCTGCTGACTTTTAACATTAGGACACTTACCTGTCCTTTGGATCGGCTGGTCGGGTGTTGTCGCAGCCATTGCTACTAAGGGAACCGGGCAGTGTAACCTTTTGGCTTCACGGCCGGGCCCCTACTGCACATGCGCAAAACACGTTGCGCTCTTTCACTGGCTGGCAGAGGAGGGCGGAGGACGAGGGGGACTGAGCTGCTGACGTAATTCTCCGTGGCCCAGTCTCCCGGAAGTGGGGACAGGATACATGTCAAAGACAGGTATCCGCTTCCCCCCCAAAAGGTGCCAAATGTGGCACCCGAGGGGGGGAGGAATCCGACGAGAGGAAGTTCCAATTGGGGGTGGAACTCTGCTTTAAGCATCTCATAGTGAAACCAACTTACCGAAATCATAGCTCCCAACTGTCCCTGATTTCGAGGGACTGCCCCTGATTTGGATGTCCCTCTGTCCCTCCCCTTTCCCCCTCATTTGTCCCTCATTTTGATCTGATCTATATAGTTGTATATAAAATGCACTATTTATCTTCCAAAAAGTGTTTCACGGTGCTAAACCTTTCATCCAGTTTCTAAATTGCTGCATTTGTAAATGTTAAACGCCAATATAAAGGAATAGCAGGGGTTAAAAAAAAGCACTTGTGGGCTCAACTATTCTTTTTTTTTTAATTTTCTTTTAAAGAGGTGTGGCGGGGGGGGGGGGGGTATAGTCCTCTATGCTACATACTTTTGCTAATAGGTGTCCCTCGTTCCCATCTCAAAAAGTTGGGAGGTATGCAAAATTAAACTAGCACTAAACAGGAGAGTAGAAAGGAGGGAGATACAAAATTGCATAAGTAAACAAGTTGTAGTGGCTGTTAACCACCACTGGATGTCAGCACATTACAGAATAATAATAACCTTACACCTTAAACTCCAGTACCCCCTAAGCATTTATATGTACAAAGATCACAGTGAAGTAATTTGAACAGCACTTTCTTATATAGACTACCTGAAGTCTCTAATTAGTGCAAACACTGCAATATAACACCTCTTGCAAATTTTGCTCTTCTCAATTTCAGGGGAGACCTGTCCATTAAGGGCTCACTGCACCGCCCCCCCCCCCCCATCCATGCGTCCGGCCCCTTTCTGGATGCAAGGGGTCCCCCCCCCCCCCCGGAAAAAAAGAACACCAGCTACCACTGCTCAATTCCCATCTCTAATATACCCCAGGGATAGCAAATTTCTTGGTCCATGTTACCCCAGGGAGACCCAAGCAAAACACACATTATTATTAATTATGTTAAACCTCTAAGGAATAAGTGTTCTCCATCTGACTTCCTCTGCAGAACTTTTCTTCCACCCAGTAACCAATGTTCTTTCTACAGTTTGGAGGAAGATTTCCTCCAATCACAGAACAGGAACCCATTCGCACACTACAGTGAGAGGGAGGAGACCAAAATGATATAAACACCCCTACATGCTGACTCAGCAAGTTTATGTTCATACAGAGAAGAAGGGGACCGCACTTCTGAAGAGGAGGCAGATCCTCAAAATGCATCAGTTTGAGGCACTTGGCATATATCCAACCTTAAAGTGATACTAAACCCTCACGTTTTCACCTATATCTGTTACTAAATAATAGCATTACATGAGAAGTCTAACGTTTTGTGTCATTTTCACTTCTAAGTTGTTTTATTCAGGCTTTTTCCCCATTTCCGGTTGTCCTGTTTGCTGGATGACCCGTGTATTGCCGATCTCATAGTGTGAAAGCACATGGGAGGCAGAGCTACAGCGTCCTCCATGCCCGGGGACACAGTGAGTGTGGGCGCAGCCAGCGTTCCTTTGCAGGGCTATAGTTATATAGGTGTGAGCGCGCATGCACAGGTGACACTATGAGGTCGGCAATACACGGGTCATCCAGCAAACAGGACAACCGGAAATGGGGAAAATGGAGCCTGAATAAAAAAACAACTTAGAAGCAAAAATGACACAAAAGGTTAAACTTCTCATGTAAGGCTATTATTTAGTAACCGATATAGGCGAAAAAACGTGAGGATTTAGTATCACTTTATTTTTTTTTTTTTTTTTTTTCCAATAAGAATTTTATTAGAAACAATGGGTTACAAAGGTGGTACAGAGTAATGAAATATCGCCGGTAGGTAGCGTCTTACATCGGGACCTTATATCTTAGGATCCAACAATAACTGAAGATATAGTATCACTTTAAAGTGATTCTAAACACACAATGTTTAATTTACATTTTCCCTTCTCATTATGTATATGGATGATGGAACTGCATTTTTTTTTTAATTTAACCAGTTAAAGTGGTAGTAAACCCTCCTATCATTTTCAGCCAAGGAAGCTGCCATCTTGGCCTCTGTTTAATCTACAACTGCCATGATGCTGCACATGTGATCAACTATGACATCAGCCATTGGATGGTTTGACAGTATGGTTTAGAGCATAATCAATGGGAGTGTTACATTATGTATAAATGTGATTGGTTTTTAACCTGTTAATTGCATGGGTTTACTACCTCTTTAAGGACCAGGCCTTTTTCTGACATTTGTTGTTTACAAGTTTAAATTAGTATTTTTTGCCAGAAAATTACTTAGAACCCCCAAATATGATATATATATATATATATATATATATATATATATATATATATATATATATATGCAGTATCTCACAAAATTGAGTACACCCCTCACATTTTTGTAAATACTTCATTCTAGCTTTTCATGTGACAACACTGAAGAAATGACACTTTGCTACAATGTAAAGTAGTGAGTGTACAGCTTGTATAACACTGTAAATTTGCTGTCCTCTCAAAATAACTCAACACACAGCCATTAATGTCTAAACCGCTGGCAACAAAAGTGAGTACACCCCTAAGTGAATTTGTCCAAATTGGGCCAAATTAGCCATTTCCCTGACCATTCTTCCAGAAGCGCAATTGGGGGTCACGCACTGATTTTGGAAGAGAAACGAGAAGTCCTGGCTCGCAGTCTCCACTCTAATTCATCCCAAAGGTGTTCTATCAGGTTGAGGTCAGGACTCTGTGCAGGCCAGTCAAGTTCCTCCATCCCAAACTCACTCATCCATGTCTTCATGGACATCCCAAAACTGTTCCCACAAAGTTGGGATCGTGAAATTGGCCAAAATGTCTTGGTATGCTGACGCCTTAAGAGTTCCCTTCACTGGAACTAAGGGGCCCAGCTCAACCACTGAAAAACAACCCCACACCATAATCCCCACTCCTCCAAATGATTTGGACCAGTGCACAAAGCAAGGTCCATAAAGACATGGATGAGTGAGTCCTGACCCTAACCCGATAGAACACCATTGGGATGAATTAGAGCGGACACTGCGGGCTACACTGGGACATTGCCACCAGATATGGTACATGGTTCCCAATTGTCCACAATGCCTAGAACAGGTAGGCAATGCAGTAGAATGCATCTTTGCAAGTTGCGTGGGAACCAAGAACCACCTGAGAATGGTCTTATAGTTGGACTCTATTCATTTCGTATTAATAGAGATCTTGGACAGAGCAAAGGCAATGCCCCGCTATTCAAGAGAAATATTTACATCTTGTTTCCAATGGAGCATATAAGGGAGGTTCGTTGTCGGATCAGTAAGAGAAGTATAGATAGTAGATATTCTACCCCTTAGCAGACCATTAGTTTGACAAGATAATTGAAAGGACGTAAGTTTAAGAGGTCCTGCTAATAAATTATGTTTAGATCGCACAAAGGACTTAATTTGATTTTACCAAAACATTTCGCTAGGTGGCATCTGTAAATTAGCGGGTTTTATGGTTTTAAATTGGAACTTTAGTCACTAACCCCCAACTAATCACTATGCTAAAAGCCCATTTTACATTCCTAAATCAATGGACACATGATGTGCTGGGTCCTTAGTTATGTATCTTCTTCCTTCTACCTTCAGGTGTTCTTTTAGCTGCCATATTTACCTCAGTACCAGATCCTTTTAAGAGGTGGGCTAGCCCAGTAGAGCTGTGCTGGTTGTAAAATTTGCAAGTTCGCCATCCTGGTGCACTAACACAATATAAGTGGTCCAATTGCTTCAGGCCTTGATGACCTCCACTGCTCAGTGCTATTTATAAACATGGAAGAAGCATGAGAGTTGGCAATATCAGAGATCTGGGCTTCTGATGGAAGCATTGTGTTGTCATGGCAGCCTAAGTTCAAGGACATTTAGAAAGGGCATTAGTAAACCATCAGTTGTGTGGTTATTTGTAAGAAAGGAGGAGGCAGAGGAAGCTGAGAGGTAATAATAAGACTTAAAAGAGGGAAAACAAGAGAGCAAATGTGGTCTGTGTAAAGAACAGAACTGATGGAAGAGAAAGAACGTGTAGTGAATAACGGGGAATGGGAAGATCAATGAGCATCACACAATGACATAGAGGCAATAAAGAAGACATCTTTTAAAAGAGGCAGTGTGATAGAACGCAAAGCTCTAGGTAACGCAAGTCCAAGAATCAGATATCATAGCTTATGAGGGTGAGGTCAAGTGGAGGCAAATGATAAGGTGGTCCTTGCAGGGTCACTAATGGAAATCATGGGGCTCTGTACAGCCTACCTGACAGTATAAGCATAGCTCCTGATTTCGAGGGACTGTCCGTCTGTCTTAACTACGGTAATCATTTTTTTTATGTATAACTCTCTTTTAAGGGGGATGTGGCAAGAGGTATGTTCTGTGCCTACATACTTTTGCCAAGAGGTATCCCTCATTCCCATCTCCAAAAGTTGGGAGGTATGGTATAAGTGATGGGCTACTAACTGAACTCCCCTTTCAGCACTGATCACAGTAGGAAGAAAGTTGCCAGAAACATTCTATACAAAGGAAATATGAATCCCTCATCCCATTCCGAGCTGTCCTTCCTCACTCAACTCTTAGTAGGCCTCAGTGCTCCTGATCCAACTACCTCTCGCCTGTCATTGATGGGGTAGAAACAGGACTGCCACTCCCAGACCTCATCTACATTAAGACTCATTCTGCTTCCAAGCTGAATCTGGGCCTCCCTGCCGACTGGATGAGGCCCTGTATGGCAGTACTGCCTGAATCCCCCTTTTGGCAGGACTGGGTCCATAATAGAAAGAATGATTGAACCCTCTGCTTCCGCTTAGATCCATTTTAGCTAGAGAAAACCATCAGCTAAATTAAAATAAAATGCAATGTTAAATGTTGCCTTTCATGAGATACAGTATTACTATATTTACAGCACAGTGTAGTAGTTAGCATGTCTGCCTTAAAGCAGACCTAACAACAAGTACAGTATACTTTTATTTTAAGCCTATGCATGTTATGTATTGTGTGAGAGTGACAAATACAGGTATCTATTATCTCTCCCAGAGATTATAGTAATCTTCCTGACAATGCCTTAAACCCTAAGCAGGTATGAAAGATTCACATTAATGCAGCTCTGTTATCATTAATACATCATTACATGCATGTTTAAATGCAAGCAGTGTCAGAACCTGAATTTGACCTGGTATCAGCCTCATGTGACCCTTGTCCTACAGGGCTGGAGTTTGAGAGGAGCAAGCAGCACAAAGATCCAATCAGTTCATGTGCTAACAAGAAGCATGCTGATAGGAGGGGAAAGCAGAGTGAAAAATAAATGAGCTCATCACTGTGCTGCTTCTTGTTTCACTTTCTAGCCATAGGCTGGACCAGGACAAGTAGGTCGAGTGATGCTGATCATCAGACTGAGTGCATTTAGTGGCAGAAAAAAAAGTGCTACAGGTTAACAGCATGGCAGGAAGTAAGTGGAAGTACAGACATAAAAAAAAAAAACTTGTGTAGGGAGATGCTTGCCTCTAGTGTTTTGACTGTAAATAGTGGATGCTTAGTAATGATAACAAAGTTAGTTGGTCATAGATAGGTTCTTCATGTCCCTGCTAACTGGGTCAGAAATCCCAGATTGGAGGACTGTGCTATTTTAAAAAGGGCAGTTTCCAGAAAGTAAGCACAGAATTGCACCAGATGATCTTCCATGCAGGAGCTACTGCTGCTGTTCTTCATCCATACCAAAAACAGAGACTTTTAGGCAAGTGTTCCTGTGTTCTTATAGTTTAACTGTTGCAGCCTCTGAGTGTATGTCATGAAACCACAGTAAACATTCTGTCATGAAACCACAGCAAACATTCATGTCTTACCTGTTGCCTACCTGACTGCATGTGTCCAGTTAAAGGGCAGGCCTCCCTCACCTGTGTGCTTTAGTAGGCCCTCCTCGGTTGGTCTTCATCCCAGGTCCTAATTGGGAACAGGATATCGACCTGGATCCAGTTGCAGCCAAATCCATCCTCACCACTAGAGGCACTGGTGAACACCCACTGGCTCTTAGACTCCAGGCCCTGGGGAAACCAATGCACTAGCTCCGTGTTTCAGTGTCCATGCTCCGGGGGCCCTCCTATCAGCCGGAACTCATTAGCAGCAGTCAGGCTTAGGTCCACAACCTTTGTGGTGCACTTCACGACCCTTGGTGAGATTCGCACTCCAGTGGTGCGCACCTGTCACCTGACCCCAGGTGTCCTGACAGTTTGATCAGCCATGAACCTTGCTGATGTGCCGCTACTTGCAGATAATCTGCTACAGGGCATACTCTGCAGACTCGAGACCTAGGAATCCAATCAGACCCAGGTGATGCAATTCCTCCAGGATTTGGCCTTCCGCTTCGAACAACTTCAGGCCTTCTTAGGACCTCCGGTGCAACAAATTCAACCGCTATCGGCGGCTGCACCTATTCCGGTCACAGCCGTAGCCACAAACTCCTTGTATTTGCCATCTCCATCCTGGTACTCTGGGGACTCCAAGGCCTGCAGGGGGTTCCTTAGCCAGTGTACCATTCATTTTGAGCTCCAGCCCCAAAACTTCCTGTCGGATCGGGCAAAGGTAGCCTATATTAAATCTCTCCTGTCTGGCGAGGCGTTAGCCTGGACCGCCCCCTTCTGGGAGAATAATGATCCAGTGGTTTCTAGCCTGTCCGTCTCCATCAAGAGTCTGTTTCTGTAGGACAATATGCCCTTCATTTTCATACACTGTCTGCTGAGCTGAGCTGGAATAATGAGGCCTTAGTTGCAATCTTTTTACATGGCCTTTCTGACAGAGTAAAGGAGGAATTAGCAGGAAGAACCATCCCCTCTGATCTGGACGGGGTAATTTTCTTGTGTAACCAGATTTACATCCGTTTTCAGGAGAGGTCCCTAGAAAAAAGATGCCAGCACTTCCCGGCCCTTAGGCAGTCTGGGCTCCCCTCTCTTCGTATCGAGGAGCATCCCATGCCAGCTGAGGAACCCATGCAGCTGGGCCAGACCAGGCTATTTCTTCCGAGGAACATGCTAGGCGCAGAACTCTGGGCCTGTGTCTCTATTGTATGGGGAAAAATCACTTTCGTGACAACTGTTCACTTCGCCCGGGAAAACGCTCAGGTCCGATACATCTGGAAGGTGGAGTATTGGACCCAGAAGTATCACCTTCACCTCCTTGTCATCTTGTTTCTGTGTCTCTCAATATTGGCGCTTCCTCTCATCCAGTCATGGCATATCTGGATTCCGGGGCTGCCAGCAATTTCATGGAATGGGGAACTGCATCTTCTTTGGGACTTACCCTTTTGCCCCTCACCACACCAGTTATGGTATCGGCGATTGAGGGCGCTGTTCTCCCAGGGGGTCCTATCTTCTTCCAGACCCTCCCTGTTAAGATGTCGGTAGGGACACTCCACTATGAGTGGATGTCCTTCTTCATTTTGCCTAAGGCCTCAACCCCCATCATACTGGGCCTTCCTTGGTTACGGCTCCATTCTCCACACGTGGACTGGACTTCTGGGCAAATCGTGGCTTGGGGTCCCTCCTGTTCCTCGTCTTGTGAAAAGGTTTCATTTGAGGCTTCACTCCAAGCCTGGACCCAAGCGGGGGTGGGGGAGGCCTTGTAAAAGGGGGAGGGGGTACTGTCATGAAACCACAGTAAACATTCTGTCATGAAACCACAGCAAACATTCATGTCTTATCTGATGCCTACCTGACTGCATGTGTCCAGTTAAAGGCCGGGTCTCCCTCACCTGTGTGCTTTAGTAGGCCCTCCTCGGCTGGTCTCCACCCCAGGTCCTAATTGGGAACAGGATATAACACCTAGCAGTGCAAGCCTGCATTACTGATCAACGTTTGTCCGTGTTTGACTATGTGTGTGGTTGTGCCTAGCGTTTGCTCTGAGTCTTTTTCCGTGTACCGATCTTTGGCTTGTCTGACTATCCCTGCCTGCCTGATACCCCGATCTTCAGCTTGTTCTCTGTTTCTCCTGTCTGCTTGTAGCTCTGACCCTTTGCTATTACCTCTGACTATTCCTTGCTGTTCAGGAACAGACACTTGGGCAGCACTCCAAGGATACTTTTAAAGCTTGCAATTTTATTCCAAAAAGGCATATGCAGGTACAGGTAAGTACAGATAAGTACAGGTAGACGCGTTTCACTCGACAACAGCGAGCTTAGTCATTACCATTCCTTGGTGTTACTGTGCTGTTGCTTCCTCTCTTTCACCTGTAGCCAGCCGAGTGTGAGCTAGGGGACCCCGGGGGCCGTGACCTGGATGCCGTTGCAGCCAATCCATCCTCACCACTAGAGGCACTGGTGAACACCCACTGGCTCTTAGACTCCACGCCCTGGGGAAACTGATGCACTAGCTCACTGTGTTTCAGTGTCCGTGCTCCAGGGGGCCCTCTTCCCGTATCAGCCGAAACTCATTAGCAGCAGTCAGCCTTAGGCCCACAACCTTTGTGGTGCGCTTCACGACCCTTAGTGCGATTTGCACTCCAGTGGTGCGCACCTGTCACCTGACCCCAGGTGTCGTGACAGTGTATCTGAAGTCCAGTGACAAAAGTGCATGGCAGAATAGCAACTGTCACACCACTGACGTTGTCGATAAGAAGCTGCTTCACAGGGTGATTGAGTGCAGACTGGAGGATCTCTGCATCTCCACTGATCCAGTATGCAACTCTTCAAAACCAGAACGGAAGCCACACCTATGATCTTCCCCAGGGACCCCTGCAATCGGACCCAGTTGCCACTTTTATCTGGAGGTATCTTTGCTAAACAACTATACAGCATACACTCACTGGCCCCTTTATTAGATACACCTTGCTAGTACCGGCTTGGACACCCTTTTGCCTTCAGAACTGCCTTTATGCTTCGTGGCATAGATTCAACAAGGTGTTGGAAACATTCCTCAGTGATTTTGGTCCATATTGACAAGATGGCATCACACAGTTTCTGCAGATTTGTTAGCTGCAAATCCGTGATGAAAATCTCCCATTCCACCACATCCCAAAGGTGCTCTATTGGATGAGATCTGGTGACTGTGGAGGCCATTGGAGTACAGTGATCTCATTGTCATGTACAAGAAACCAGTGATGAGATGATTTGAGCTTTGTGACATGGTGCATTATCCTGCTGGAAGGAGCCATCAGAAGATGGGTACACTGTAGTCATAAAGGGATGGACATGGTCAGCAACAATACTCAGGTAGGCCATGGCATTTAAACAATGCTTAATTGGCATTATTGGTACTAAGGGGCCCAAAGTGTGCCAAGAACACCATTACACCACCACCACCAGCCTGAACCATTGATACAAGGCAGGATGGATCCATGCTTTCATGTTGTTTGCTCCAAATTCTGACCCTACCATCAGAATGTCGCAGCTGAAATTGAGACTCATCAGACCAGGCAATTTTTTGCAATCTTCTGTTGTCCAATTTTGGTAAACCTGTGCAAATTGTAGCCTCGATTTCCTGGTCATAGCTGACAGGAGTGGCACCCGGTGTGGTCTTCTGCTGCTGTAGCCCATCTGCTTCAAGGTTCGATGTGTTGTGTGTTCAGAGATAGTATTCTGCATACCTTGGTTGTAACGAGTGGTTATTTGAGTTACTGTTGCCTTTCTATCATCTGGAACCAGTCTGCTAATTCTCCTCTGACCTCTGACATCAACAAGGCATTTTCACCCACACAACTACTGCTCACTGGATATTTTCTCTTTTTGGACCATTCTCTGTAAACCCTAGAGATGGTTGTGTGTGAAAATCCCAGTAGATCAGCAGTTTTTGAAATACTCAGACCAGCTCGTCTGGCACCAACAACCATGCCGCTTTCATCCCCTTTCTTCCCCATTCTGATGCTCGGTTTGAACTTCAGCAAGTCACGTTCACCACATCTAGATGCCTAAATGCATTGAGCTGCTGCCATGTGATTGGCTGATTAGCAATTTGTGTTCCCAAGCAATTGAACAGATGTACCTAATAACATGGCCTGTGAGTGTATACCAGGTATATGTATAAATTTCCACCAGGATTCCTGTTGAGCCCATTTGAAAATGTTATGTATATTGGATGTATGTACTAGTCTTTGGCATCATTTCTGTACTGCTGTGTATCTGTAAACCTATGATTATTGTTATATGCTGGTTACAGTAGTTCCTCTGCTTTGCTCAGATTACTGGATAATTTCTGAGGAAGGGAATCACCTATGCTCACATCTAGGGTTGCCACCTCATCCTTTTAAACCCGAACACATATGAATTACACAGGTTCTGTGGCTAATTTAATGCAGATAAGGCACCAAGTGAGTTTAATTACCACCTTAATCAGCCACAGAACCTGGGTAATTCATATGTGTTCGGGTTTAAAGGGATAAGGTGGCAACCTTACTCACATAGGCCCTGTCCTGGGTAGAGGCACTGCCAAATTTACTATCAAACCAACTTAGCAAAGGTTGTGCTTCTCCTAATTACCAGTCTGGTAGAGCTCCACAACCCGTTTGGGGAGGACCATTTCCTGCAACCCCCCAACCCCCAATAAGTTCCACTTTAACCAGTTCCCGAACGCGCGCCGTTTTTTCACGGCGGCAGTCGGGATGCTGAGTGCGAATCGCCCTAAAAAGGCGGCGATCTGCAATCAGCCACTAGGGGGCGTGCGCGCACGCGCCGCACTCCCGAGGTGAGCGGCCACAGGGAAAGAACGGGGAACTGCCGATGTAAACACGGCGGTTCCCCGCTCTGTTAGTAGGGGCATGAGAGATCTACTGATCCCTGTCACTGGGATCAGTTAGATCTCTCATGCCCATGTTAGCCCAACCCCCCCACAGTAAGAACAGACCCAGGGAACACAGTTAACCCCTAGCTCTCCCCCCCCAGGTTAACCCCTTCACTGCCAATGACATTTATACAGTAATCAGTGGACATTTAAATTTCTGATCGCTGAATAAATGTCATTGGTCCCAAAAAAGTGTCAAAAATGTCCAACATGTCCCCTGAAATATTGCATTACCGCTAAAAATCGCAGATCGCCGCCATTACTAGTAAAAAATAAAAAAAAAATAAAAACCCCAGAAATGAATTCTCATCATCCGTAAACACGGCCACTTTTGCGCAAACCAACCAATAAACGCAGATTGCGATTTTTTTTTTATCACGAATATGAGGAATTATATAAATCGGCCAAAAACGGTGAAAAAAAATGTTTTTTTATATGTTTTTTTTGGATTTGAATTTTAGCAAAAAGTAAGAAATTTGTTTTTTTTTTTGCAAAATGGTCGCTCTTCTTTTGTTTATAGCGGCGATCAGAAATGACGCAGAGGCGATCAAATACCACCAAAAGAAAGCTCTATTTGTGGGGAAAAAAGGACGCAAATTTAGTTTGGGTACAACGTCGCACGACCACGCAATTGTCAGTTAAAGCGACGCAGCGCGGAATCGCAAAAATCGCTCTGGTCCTAAAGCTGGAAAACCTTCCGGTTGGTAAGTGGTTAAGAATGTTAGTAATGTCAGATATACTGAACGAGAAAGAAAGAAAGACAAATGGGGGAGACACCGAGCTTGGAAACACATAAAACAAATACTGAGGGATGAAATCTGTTTTATGAAGGTTCTCTGGTAAAGTTTTGTACATTGTGTTCTGTCTAGGCTCTACCAAATTGTAGGCAGTCTGTGAATATACCATAGGTGACACGGTACAAATGCACCAGATGAAATAGACACTAGCTGAGCAGAGCAAAGAGATATAGAGAAAATTTAGGTGTCGTATTTATGGATATAAGTTACTGGAGACAGGGGCGTACCTAGAGCATTGGGCACCCGGGGCGGATCCTATATCTGGCACCCCCCCCCCCCCGAAAAACGCAAGGTGGTGCAGATTTTTGGGGATTAAATCGGGCCCCCCCCCACGGTCTATATCCTAGGCGGGGCCCACGGGTTACGAGATCCATGCGGGGACAGAGGTCATTGAATATAGGTATTTATGCTGTGGATTTAAAAGAGATATAGAGAAACGAGACGAGTCGATCACAGATAAAGTAGACCACGTAAACATGGCACAGTGGATACCATATAAGTGTCTGACGGATGTTAAACCATCTCGGATCTGTCTTGTGTTACATGTTTTGAAATGGTCTCTTGGAAGTATTTTGTCTAAAGTAGGGAGTCATAAACAAAATACACAAAGGTTCGAGCCACAGAGGGGGTAAACAGAAAGAAA
>BLSH010113654.1:144887-155455 GCA_018402905.1 Glandirana rugosa | reverse complement strand
AAATTTAGTTTGGGTGCAACGTCGCACGACCACGCAATTGTCAGTTAAAGCGACGCAGCGCCGAATCGCAAAAAGCGCTCTGGTCCTAAAGCTGGAAAACCTTCCGGTTGGTAAGTGGTTAAGAATGTTAGTAATGTCAGATATACTGAACGAGAAAGAAAGACAAATGGGGGAGACACCGAGCTTGGAAACACATACAACAAATACTGAGGGATGAAATCTGTTTTATGAAGGTTCTCTGGTAAAGTTTTGTACATTGTGTTCTGTCTAGGCTCTACCGAATTGTAGGCAATCTATGTATATACCATAGGTGACACGGTACAAATGCACCAGATGAAATAGACACTAGCTGAGCAGAGCAAAGGGATATAGAGAAAATTTAGGTGTCGTATTTATGGATATAAGTTACTGGAGATAATACGAAAGAAAGGCAGCTAGTAAAACATATTTGAGTGTTGGCATGAGGCTACGTTACGTTACGTTCCAAACTGGTGGAAATGCATAAATATTTATATATCTATATGGAAGGCACAGTGGTGTAGTGGGTAGCACTTTCGCCTGGCAGCAAAAGGATTGCTGGTTCGAATCCCAACCATGACACTACCTGCCTGGAATTTGCATGTTCTCCCTGTGCCTGCGTGGGTTTCCTCTGGGTACTCTAGTCTCCTCCCACACTCCAAAGACATGCTGGTAGGTAAATTGGATCCTGTCTAAATTGGCCCTAGTTTATGTATGAATGTGAGTTAGGGACCTTAGATTGTAAGCTCCTTGAGGGTAGGGACTGATGTGAATGTACAATATATATGCAAAGCACTGCATAAATTGACAGCACTATATAAGTACCTGAAATAAATAAAATAAATCTATCTCACCCTGTAGCATTGACCAGTCATCCTAAATTCAACAGCTCTGTTGTCCTCTGAAGATTTCCGGCTGCTGGTCTCTTTCAATACAATTTCTTTCTATGAGGAGTGTTAGGCCGGATTCAGATTCAAGTTTGTGTGCATTACATTGAGCAGTAAGGTGTGTTGAGGAAAGACAGCTCCTTAACTTTGAATGGGCTGCCAATTCACTACAATGCACCTATTAGCAGACCTGCGACTTTTTTCTTCCAGTGCACCACAAGGCACAGATGGTTCACATCTGTATGTTATGGTGAGCAGGTCAATTGTAATATGTGGGGTGTACTGTGTGGTGCATTGGGGATGTGTTTTGTGGTGCATTGTGGTACTGCTGTGCTATGTATAAGAGGGTGGTGGTAAAAAAATGAAAGAGGGTGCTGCGCATTGCGCTGCATATACTTCTGACTCCTAAACTATGTATGTTATATACCCCTGACCCCTCCATTGTGTTCATTACCCACTCCTGACCCCTGCACTATGTACTTTACCCGCCCAAGACCCCTGTGCTGTATGGTACTCACTCCGCACCCCTGCACTATGAACATTAACCAACCTGGACCCCTGCACTACGTACATTATCAAATCTGGACCACTGCACTATGCACGTGAGACAACTCAGACCCCTGATCTATGTGTGTTTCCCAACCTAGGCCCTAGTATATAACCTATCCCAGACCCCTGCGCTAAGTATGTTACATATTTCTGACTCTTCATGTACATAGGCTCAAGTTTTAAAGTGGTTCTAAGGGTATAAGGTTTTTAATAATGCATTCTATGCATTAAGATAAAAAAACCTTCTATGTGCAGCATCCCCCCCAATATTTACTGGAGCTCCATCTCGATCCAGCAATGTTGCACGAAAGCCTCGGTTGTCCAGGACTCTCCCTCCTGATTTGGATCCATTGGCTCCCACTGCTGTCAATCAAAGTCAGTGAGCCAATCAGGAGAGAAGGGGGTGGGGCCAAGCCACATCTCCGTGTCTGAATGGACGCACAGAGCAGCGGCTTGGCTCAGGTGCCCCATAAGAAGCTGCTTGATGTGGGGGCACTCAGCAGGAGGAAAGGGCCAGGAGCGCCAGCGAGGGGCCCAAGAAGTGGAGGATCTGGGTTGCTCTGTGCAAAACCACTGCACAGAGCACTTAAGTGTAACAAGTTTGTTATTTAAAAAAAAAAAAAAAAGACTTTAATATCACTTTAAGCCTCTCTCCATATTACTACAGTTTTAGCCTACCCACAATTTGCAGCAGCATGCTATGAGTGCCACTCTTAGCCTCGCTCCTGCTCAGAACCAATTCTCTGAAATTCTGCTTTTCAAAAGTTCCATGAATTGTTTCGGGAGTCAATCAGAGTCTAACAAAAATTAGCATCTAAAAATGATCAAACAATTTCAGAATAATCTTCCTCAATGTAAAACTGCAAAGACTTTACATATATCATCTACGGTAAATAGTATCATCAAGGGATTAAGAGAATCTGGAGAAATCTCTGTGCTCAAGAGACAAAGCCAAAATGCAACACTGGATGCTTGTGATGTCACTGCATGGGCTTGGGAGAACTTCTGGAAATCACTGTCTGTCAACACAGTTTTCTATGCCATCCAAAAATGCAAGGTAAAGCTCTATCATGCAAAGAAAAAGCCATACCCAAACATGATCCAGAAACACAGCCGTCTTCTCTGGGCCCAAGCTCATTTACAATGGTCTGTTGCAAAGTGGAAAACCGTTCTCTGGTCAGACAAATCAAAATTTGACATTCTTTTTAGCAACCATGGGCATCACATCCTCTGTACTAAAGAGGAGAGGGACCTTCCGGCTTTTTACCGCTCAGTTCAAAAGCTTGCATCTCCAATGACATGGGGGGGGGGGGGGGTGCATTAGTACCTATGGAATGGGCAGATTGTACATCTGGAAAGGCACATAAATGATTAAAGATATATCCAGAATTTAGAGCAGCATATGCTCCCATCCAGACAATGTCTTTTTCAGGGGAGGCCTTGCATATTTCAGCAGAACAATGCTAAATCACATAGTGCATCTATGAGAACAGCATGGCTTCGTAGTAGAAGAGTCCAGTTGCTTAACAGGCCTGCCTGCAGTCCAGACCTTTTCACCCATTGAAAATATTTGGACCATCTTGAAATGAAAAATAGAACAAAGACCCAGGACTGTTTAGCAGTTAAAATCCTATATCAGGCAAGAATGGGACAACATTCCTCTCCAAAAAAATATCAGCAACTGGTCCTCAGTTCCCAGACATTTACAGAGTGTTGTGAAAAGAAGAGAATATTCTACACTGTGGTAAACATGGCCCTGTGGCAACTTTTTTGAGACATGTTGCTGTCATCAATTTCAAAATGACCTTATTTGTTCTTAATATGGTACATTTTCTCAGGTTAAACATTTGATATGCTTTTTATTTTCTATTGTGAGCAAAATATGGGTTTATGAGATTTGTAAACCATTGTATTCTGTTTTTAGGTAGATTTTACACCGCAGCCCAACTTTTTTTTACAATTAGAGTTATGCACAAATCACACCACGATTCAAGTAAGAATACACATGGCTCTTGAAGACAATATTTGCTTATCTCGGAGTTCAGTTTTAATGCTTCTCAATACACAAAAATGTTGTGGTTGTCAGCCTACCACAGGATTCGGGAACTCAGTGCATTCCTGGAAGACTTGCAGGTATTTTTCCATATATGCAAGGTCTTTAACCAGTTCAGCTCTTTGAATTTACTAAGAAGCCATCAGTTTGCGTGGTTTGTGTTCAGCAAGCTCCTGGCTTGAAAGTGAACGTGATGCGGCAGCTCCATAGCCAGCAAACACTTTCATAGAGCCCCTCCCCCGTAGTTCCTGGGCTCTCCCGCTGTTATCCAAAGCCCGGGACCACAACCGCCAGCTAGTGGAGGGAGAGCGATGTGAGACTGAGGCCTTGCCTTGATTTCACTTGTAAACAATGAAACAATAATTTTGTCACATCCTTTGTTATAACCACCATTTCTTGGCTGGTAAAGCCAGGAGACACATTTAACCAAGCTAATCTGTGCTTGGTTAGATTCTGTGAAGGACAAGGGAGACCCCCCAATCTCTCCATAAGGAGTACCTGTCACCTGCCCAATGCTGTCACAAGGGGGTTTATTAACCCTTTGCTAAGGCAATCAAGTAAAAATAAATAAACAAAATGAATAAACTCTCCACAGGATGTGGAAACCTTGCAAGAAGATCTGAATAAATTAATGGGGTGGGCAGACAAGTGGCAGATGAGATTTAACGTAGAAAAATGTAAGATAATGCATTTGGGTACCAAGAACAAAAAAGCAAACTACTCACTAGGGGGACAGCCTCTGGGGGAATCTAGAATGGAAAAAGACCTAGGGGTCCTAGTGGAGAACAGGCTCAGCAGTGGCATGCAATGCCAAGCTGCTGCAAACAAAGCTAACAAAGTGTTGGCATCAGGAAAGGGATCAACTCCAGGGATAAATCAATAATTCTCCCACTATACAAGTCCCTGGTGAGGCCGCACTGGGAGTATGCCATCTAGTTCTGGGCACCAGTCCTCAGGAAGGATGTCCTGGTATTGGAGAGGGTTCAGAGAAGGGCAACAAAGCTTATTAAGGGATTGGAAGACCTTAGTTATGAGGAAAGATTACAAGCACTGAACTTATTCTCTCTGGAGAAGAGATGCTTGAGAGGGGATATGATTTCAATGTACAAGTACTGTACTGGTGACCCCACAGTAGGTACAAAACTATTCCGTGCAAGGGAGCACATAGAGACACATGGCCATTCACTAAAAATAGAAGAAAGGCGGTTTAACCTTAAAAAGCGTAGAAGGTTCTTTACAGTAAGTGCAGTGAGGATGTGGAATTCTCTTCCACAAGCAGTAGTCTCTGTGGGGAGTATAGATAATTTTAAAAAACTATTTGATGCACACCTAAGGGACCACAACATTGAGGGGTATACAATTTAATACTGATATTAAAAACACACACATAGGTTGGACTTGATGGACTTGTGTCTTTTTTCAACCTTGTTTACTATGTAACTATGTAATACGTTTTAAAAAATAAAACTATAATAAAAGTATTAAAAAAATAGCTGTAACCCCTGTTGCTCCGCACACGCATATGTAAACCGTGGTTGCATCACATGTATGACATATCACCACGAATGCCAAAGTGAGAGCAATAATTCTAGCACCAGAGTTCCTAGTTAACTCTAAACTGGTGAGCTGTAAAAACTTTGGTTTTGTGCGATATCACAGGCGCAATTTTAAGACGTGACATGTTTGATATCTATTTACTCGACACAACTGCATCATATTTTATCAAACATGGGTATTATATTGTGTGTCTGCACTAAAATTCATTTTAATGTAATTATTAATCAAAATGTGCATTCAATAAACAGTTGTACAATTATCATGTGACATAAAAATTTGCAGCTATCATCTTTTCATTCTCCAGGGCCTCTGCTTTCAGAAGATATAAAATCTTTTGGAGGTTTGGAGTAATTTTATTGTCAAAATGCTGATTTTTACATGTGTTTAAAAATTTGCTCTAGAGCCGAACTGGTTAAAGGGATAAAACATAAAAATATCTGCTCGTATTGCAGAGATGTACTGCATGTGTTTTTTTCACTTTGCCCTGACATACACTTTAAGGATTTGCAGGGAGCAGCCAGAATGTATCTTACAGCTTTATCTCCTTGCAGGGTATTAATGGCTATAATGGCCTTTTCTTTTGAAAACTCTATTGAAGTCTGGGAAACAATTTGGCCCTGTAATACAAATTTTTGTTCATCTCTAGTGGTAGGTTAATATAAGCCTTTCATTCGTCTGAGGAGAACATTAAATTCATATAATACATCCTGTGCAGAGAACAGAGTTCATGAAAGGAAACCTAAAATAGCAATATGTTCAGTGCTAGAGTTTAATATGTTCAGTGCTAGGGTTTGTTCACAGGGAATGTGGCACATTACGTCCTGGTATGAAAACTTTTCAGTATTATTTCAGCATGTTCATCAGCATCATTTCATGGATTTCCTCATTTGAAGGAGTAAATTGATATTAAACTATGGCATGTTTATGAAGGGCAATACGATGGGTTCACTTAAAGCCCTGGTGCCCAACCCGTGGCCCTTTGGCACTTTCTGTGCAGCCCTCGGTGGGCCCTTGCAGACACTGATCTGTGTTTCCCTGTTTACCTGTTATAGCAAAAATTTCTAGCAGTCTCACATAATATGTCTCCAGTCTATGACTATCTTCTGAAGCATGGCCCTAGTCTCCAAAAACTCCTACAGCGAGGGTCAGCAACCTGTAGATTGCGGACAGGGGACTGGTAGATCGCGGTCTGGGCTTGCTGACCCCCCATCTTAGAGCATCAGATTGCAATGCAGAGAGACTACTTGCAAAGTTGGAGCTGTAGTAGGGACCAAGAGTGGCATAAGCCGATACCAACTGTACTCCATCTCTTATCTCAGTTTGTGGTCTCCAGACTGGTGCCAGCAGCAGGAAAGAAGAGATCTTCAGACCAGTGTGAAGCAATACACTGGGCATTATAGTACAGGCTGCTTTCACACTGATGCACTGTGGCTTACCCACACCTCAGGTGCAGTGCAGTGTACCTGCAGCCAGGGGAGGGCTGGCAGCCTTAGGCCTGGAGGGCAAGTCCAGTCAAGTGGCCCATTGAACCACCGAATCAGCTCACCATCCATGCCCACCTGGTTTTAGAACGGATATTGATGTTATGAAGCAAGAAAATATGATACAATGTGGTAACATAATTTAATGTTAATAGCAACAAAGGAGGTTTAAAAAAATAATGCATCAATGCAGCTCATCAGTGCCCACCAATGCAGCCTCATCAATGCCTATCAGCTTAGCCTCACCAGTGCCCAGCAATGCAGCCTCACCAGTGCCCATCAAATGCAACCTGATCAGTGCCCATCATGCAGGCTCGCCAGTGCCTATTAGCATAGCTGGCCCTGGGTGCCCCCCCTTTGCCTGCAGTTAGTTGGTGACTACGCCCCGGCCCCTGCTTCCTTCCTCCACAAGAAGAAAAAAGTGTGAGCGGGCAGCGGCCGTTGGCCATTTTGAATGTAATTTAGGGTAGCCTGGGGGGCAATTGCCACCCTGCCCCCTGGCCCAGCCCTCCCCTGCCTGCAGCTTTCCTGCGCATTTGCTGTGCTTAGCCATAGACTGTTATATCCTGTATGATTGCGACACTGTAGTACAGCAATTAAAGTTTTAAATCAGGTCTGAGGAGGCGACACTGTGCTTGGTGATCTTTGACTTCTCCCATGTTGTTCAGGTAGCTCTTCACCTCTTTAACTTTGCCTACCCCTGTCCTACAGCATGTTCACTCTCTGACCACCTCCTGTGGCATGTCCCCGGTCCTGACCATCTCTTGTATCATACTGTATGTCTGCAGTCTCTGACCATCTCTTTTATCCTGTCTGTAGTCTCTCATCACCTCTTGTATCATATCCGCAGTCTCCGACTATATTCTGTTGTGTGTCTGCTGTCTGACAATTAATATTTCCCCCCTCCTTCCTTTGTAAGCTCCATCAGCGGGGCCCTCCTGTCCCTTCTGTATTGAACTGTATTGTAATTGTACTGCCCCCCTCTACATTGTAAAGCACTGCGCAAACTGTTGGCGCTATATAAATCCTGTAAAATAATTATAATAATATTTACTGAATTTTATGTCTGACCCTTTGGTGATGTTAAGTGGCTACACTTGAGGCCCTCCATATCAAGAAAGTTTACCCTCACTGACTTTAACCTCCCTGGCGGTATGATTATGTTAGATTTTTGCGTCTCAAAACGGTACATTTTTTCGCATAGAAATTTGGAGTTTTATATTGTAGGCCTGTAATTCTTAGGAATAACTCACTTAAGACAAGAGTCTAGTAGACATCCCGGGTATGATAAAGTTTGAAATAACAAAATCATAAATTATAATATATATGAAAAAAATATATATATATAATAAATAACTATAAATAATAATATAATATAATAATAATAAAATGTATTCAATAATGTAATCAAGTCAAAAACACTGAAATTTGCTAATTTGCAGAATTGTGATAAATTTCCCCAAAAATCAGTATCACCCAATTCTGCAAATGATTCTTCTTTACTATCGCTGTTTTCTAGCTGATCAAAAAACATTTTTGACGTAAAGGGACGCTTTTTTACGTTCTCAAGTTTCCAGGCAGAAAGAATGACATATATAATATAAAAGTGCATGCGGGGCACTGGACAAAGCACTAGGGACAAAGGGGATGTGAAATGATTTCTTACAGTAATGTAATCTTACAGATTACAGTGTACTGTATGTTTACTGTGTGTTTCATTTTTTGAATTTCCCGCCAGGCTCCGCAGGGAACGGAGCCCGGCACCACGCAGGTATTGGGGTGGAGGACACAGCCTGCAGACACAGCGGGGGGACATCGCTGGATCCAGGGGACATGGTAAGTAACCCAGCCTTGGATCCAGAGATGCAATCCCGAGTGTGGATTGGGGTTAACGCTATTTGCAGTGAAAACATACCCCCAGCCACGCTCAGGAATACCGTCAAGGAGGCTACGTGAGCCTCCATTTTTTTTTCAATTTTTCCATGCAGGGAAAAGTATAACTGCATCCCCTTACCTTTCTCCAGCAGGATATACATTATATTACCAAAAGTATTGGGACACCTGCCTTTACAGGCACATGAACTTTAATGGCATTCCCAGTCTATAGTGTTCAATATATTTTTTTTTTCATAATTGTATTTTTATTAAAGTTTCACAACACTTACAAAATAAGTCATATACAGAGACACCACAATTGAATGCAAAGTCCTATGTAGCAGACAATACATATGGTGAATTATAAACGAGTAGTAACTAAAATATAGAAAATGTATAAAGAAAACAAAAAGTAACATAAACATTACAGAAATTAGAGAAATACACCAGGGGTATGGATGAAGAGAGCCAGGACAAGAGATGGAGTAATAACCCAGCTAAAATAGTGATATCCCCCAAAGCCTCTATCAATCAAGACTGGGAGGGGAACCAAATTCTGAGGGCTTAATATTGAGTTGGCCCACCCTTTGCTGTTATAACAGCTTCAACTCCTATGGGAAGGCTGTGCACAAGGTTTAGGAGTATGTCTATGGGAATGTTTGACCATTCTTCCAGAAGCACAATTGTGAGATCAGGCACTGATGTCAGACGAGAAGTCCCTACTCCAATTCATCACAAATGTGTTCTATAGGGTTGAGGTCAGGACTCTGTGCAGGTCGATCAAGTTCCTCATCCCCAAACACACTCATCCATGTCTTTATGGACCTTGTTTTACATTGCTGTACATCTGCTCAGAATTAGAGGATTTTTTTGACAAAGTGAGGTGCATGTTTTGGCATGTAAGTGAGCTAAAAGATTTATCATGCAATCCTAGGGGGAAGTTGGGGTTTCTCAGTATAGGAATGAGAGGGGAAGGGCTCAACGATGTGTTGTAGGTGCTAAACACATGGATACAAATTAATTCTGTCCTGCAGTCATTGGGACCACACAAGAGAACAGTGTATTCAGGGGAGCAAGGATGGCAAATTGTTCCAAGGTTTACCCATTGTTCCGTATCTACATGTCTGGACCAGTTGAGAACCCCTAGTAAGGTTGGAACAAAGTTGTGTAGCTTCAAGTTGGATAATGCCATCCCTACAAGTTCTTTTGGTCTTCTTAATGTGGCATGTTTAATATTTTTTTACAATATTTGTGCTGCTTTTTTCAAAGGGTAAAAGACATAACATGTCAAGTACAGAATTATCAGTAAGAAAGCTCTTTAAGGCGAGAGTCGGGCCACAAATGTGGTACTGGTACACTATACAATCTATCATAAAACATCGTAAAAAGTGAACAATCAAGAAAGTTATACCAATATTAACATTTATTACCAATTGTAGCCTTCTCAGTGTTGTGCACATGTTGTATTACAGCCCCTAAACCCCCTCCCGCAGGTGGGCACCAAGGGTGAGGTGTACACTCAGTGCCACTCATGAAAAAAGGTATAAGGTCTAAATCAAAACAGAAAAGGTTAATTTTTATCCACCACCTTCCAAGCAGCACATACCTCCACTCATTCCCGACCACTCTCTTTAGCCTCCAGGAATGAAGAGAGGAGGCCCTATGTACAGTAATAGCTCGTACACACGGGACGACGATCGTGCGCACGACCGTGTTGAATCGTACGTTGACGGTCGTATGTAGCCTACTGACATGCACACGACGGTCGTGTGTGCAACGTCGCAGTAGTGCAAGCTGGCCAGCATGCAACGTGTGTGCTGGCAGCACACGTACAGTCATCCGATGTATGCTGGCAGTTGCATGCTAAGTTGTGCCAGCACGCGTGCTAGCAGCAGGGCACACATGCTCGATAATGACATGTATCCCGGAGGAGAGAAGTAAGGACCTCCGATTTCTCTCACCAGCCCTTACTCACCTCCATACACGACGAACCTTCCACCACCTATTTTTAATTGGAAAAGACAAAACTAAATCTGGAATATGGAAAAAAGTACTCACCGTGACTCACATGTGGAGTGGGAACCACGGGTGGACGCCCTCCCCCAAATCCCCGACATTATGTTGTACACGTGTTGTGACTCTTCCGAT
>BLSH010113654.1:120815-139289 GCA_018402905.1 Glandirana rugosa | reverse complement strand
AACTGAACTAATGTAATAACTTATGTAAAATAATAATAGTATAATATAATAATAAATATCAATAAATAATATAATAAATAAAAAAAAGTATATATAATATTAAATACTAAAACAATAAAGTTTGAAATAGTATGGACCCTACAGATGATCTGAGAGCAGAATTTCGCCGTCATTTGGGGGTTTCGACAAAAATGGATGTCCATTCGGATATTATTCCGAATGGACATCCATTTTTCTTATAGAGGATTTGGACGTACCAAATCCTCTATAAGCGGGACGTACGTCGGTGACTGTAATCGCCGCGTACGCGAGACTGCTGGTCCGGATCCGCAGACCGTTGAGTCTCGACCGACGGCCTCTCTTTCTTCCGGGTACGCGGCTCCGGCGCTGTGAGTGGCCGGAGCCGCGTGACGTCACTCCCGCGCATGCGTGCGGGAGCTCTTCGCTCCGGCAGCCAGCTCTGAGTTGCCAGACGCCTAGGCCTGGTCGTCAGAGCGCATGCGCCGCTAATGTCAGTGGCTGCATGCAGGGCGAATATCTCCTAAACCATGCAGGTTTAGGAGATATTCTTTTTACCTACAGGTAAGCCTTATTATAGGCTTACCTGTAGGTAAAAACAGCTTTGGGGGTTTACTGCCGCTTTAAGACGAGAGTCTAGTAGACATCCCAGGTATGATAAAGTTTGAAATAACAAAATCATAAATTATAATATATATGAAAAAAAATAAATAATATAATAAATAACTATAAATAATAATATAATATGATAATAATAAAATGTATTCAATAATGTAATCAAGTCAAAAACACAGAAATTTGCTCATTTGCAGAATTGTGATAAATTTCCCCAAAAATCAGTATCACTCAATTCTGCACTCAATTATTTACTATCGCTGTTTTCTAGCTGATCAAAAAACATTTTTGACGCAAAGGGACACTTTTTTATGTTCTCAAGTTTCCAGGCAGAAAGAATGACATATATAATATAAAAGTGCATGCAGGGCACTGGGCAAACCACTAGGGACAAAGGGGATGTGAAATGATTTCATACAGTAATGTAATCTTACAGATTACAGTGTACTATATGTTTACTGTGTGTTTCACTTTTTGAATTTCCCGCCCACCTCCGCAGGGAACGGAGCCCGGCACCACACAGGTATTGGGGCGGAGTATACAGCCTGCAGACACAGCGGGGGGACAGCCTGCAGATCCAGGGGACATGGTAAGTAACCCAGCCTTGGATCCAGAGATGCAATCCCGAGAGTGTGGATTGGGGTTACCGCTATTTGCAGTGAAAACTCACCCCGAGCCACACTCTGGAATACCGTCAAGGAGGCTACGTGAGCCTCCATTTTTTTCAATTTTTCCATGCAGGGCAAAGTATAACTGCATCCCCTTACCTCTCTCCAGCAGGATATACATTATATTACCAAAAGTATTGGGACACCTGCCTTTACACGCACATGAACTTTAATGCCATTCCCAGTCTGTAGGGTTCAATAATTTTTTTTTTTTTCATAATTGTATTTTTATTAAAGTTTCACAACACTTACAAAATAAGTCATATACAGAGACACCACAACTGAATGCAAAGTCCTATGTAGCAGACAATACATATGGTGAATTATAAATGAGTAGTAACTAAAATATAGAAAATGTATAAAGAAAACAAAAAGAAACATAAACATTACAGAAATTAAAGAAATACACCAGGGGTATAGATGAAGAGAGCCAGGACATGAGATGGAGGAATAACCCAGCTAAAATAGTGATATCCCCCAAAGCCTCTATCAGTCAAGACTGGGAGGGGAACCAAATTCTGAGGGCTTAATATTGAGTTGGTCCACCCTTTGCTGCTATAACAGCTTCAACTCCTATGGGAAGGCTGTGCACAAGGTTTAGGAGTGTCTATGGGAATGTTTAACCATTCTTCCAGAAGCACAATTGTGAGGTCAGGCACTGATGTCAGACGAGAAGTCCCTACTCTAATTCATCACAAATGTGTTCTATAGGGTTGAGGTCAGGACTCTGCGCAGGCCAATCAAGTTCCTCATTCCCAAACACATTCATCCATGCCTTTATGGACCTTGTTTTACATTGCTGTACATCTGCTCAGAATTAGAGGATTTTTTGACAAAGTGAGGTGCTTGTAGTCTGTTTTGGCATGCAAGTGAGCTAAAAGCTTTACCATGCAATCCCGGGGGGATTCCCAGTATAGGAATGAGAGGGGAAGGGCTCAACGATGTGTTGTAGGTGCTAAACGCATAGGTGCAAATTAATTCTGTCCTGCAGTCATTGGGACCACATAAGAGAACAGTGCATTCAGGGGAGCAAGGATGGCAAATTGTTCCAAGGTTTACCCATTGTTCCGTAGCTATATGTCTAGACCAGTTGAGAACCCCTAGTAAGGTTGGAACAAAGTGGTGAAGCTTCAAGTTGGATAATGCCATCCCCACAAGTTCTTTTGGTCTTCTTAATATGGCATGTTTAATATTTTTTTACAATATTTGTGTTGATTTTTTCAAAGGGTAAAAGACATAACATGTCAAGTCAAGTACAGAATTATCAGTAAGAAAGCTCTTTATGGCGAGAGTACAGCCACAAATGTGGTACTGGTACACTATACAATCTATCATAAAACATCGGAAAAAGTGAACAATCAAGAAAGTTATACCAATATTAACATTTACTACCAATTGTAGCCTTCTCAGTGTTGTGCACATGTTGTATTACAGCCCCTAAACCCCCTCCCGCAGGTGGGCACCAAGGGTGAGGTGTACACTCAGTGCCACTCATGAAAAAAGGTGTAAGGTCTAAATCAAAACTGAAAAGGTTAATTTTTGTCCACCACCTTCCAAGCAGCACATACCTCCACTCATTCCCAACCACTCTCTTTAGCCTCCAGGAATGAAGAGAAGAGGCCCTATGTACAGTAAGGGTCAGTTAGCAACTTCAATATTGCGCAGGTCTGTGGACTCTTCCCTTTCCCCCATGTGACAATGATGGGTATCTAAGTGGGCAGCTACAAGCTCTGTCCAATGTGGGTAAAGGGTCACATGCCCCTCATAACTGGGAGCAATAGGAATTTATCTTCCTGCTCAGCATCTAAACAGTAAAGGTAAAGTGAAAACAGTATGTTCTGCTGGGGAGAGAAAGTGAACCTTTGCTTTACCCAACAAGACAGGACACAGGTTCACTTTAATGCGGCCGTGTTCTGAAAATGTAATTCCTTAGTGTAGCTCCCTGTTCTTAGGCAAGGTTGCTGACAAATTTGGTTTGCTAGGTGGTGACTAGCCTGGCTAATTTTTAGGGGGTTCCACTGACTTTTCCCTAAATCTGGATTTGATGCACCTCTCTCTTCTGTCACTAGGTGACATTGTTGCCTGTGGCATTAGAATGACAAGGGGCATAGTAAATTCAGACTAGGAGTGGATAGGTTGTTTCAGGCAATTGGCAGGGTTTTTTTCCAGCCCATTGGCCTGCTTGGAGAGCCTATTTGTTTCAGAACGAAACTAACCTCACAGGTCTAGTGGGCGTGTTTCAAGGCTCCGGGTTGCTAGGCCAGAAGCCTGAGGCCTATCCCGGGAGCACCTGGCTGCTAGGCTGTCTGAGGCCTATCCAGGCTTGAGAGAAGCAACACGGGGTTGGGGCTTCAGTCCAGAAGCCCAATTAAGTTTCAAAGGTTCCGCCGGACGGGAAGCCGAATCGTTGTCAGCGGTGAGGGAGAAGCAGTTGCCATAAGGGACGACCACTCCTGTTACCAGAGGCAAGTGTATTGAAGTCTGAAGAAGTACCAGAGCAGCCTTTTCACCAGCCGGGGACGGTGAAGAAGTGGGAAAGCTTCAGCAGAGTGCCAAGTCAGGGACCCAGTGGGTTAGCAGGGGTGAAGCTTGAGTATTTTACAGCGGTTTAGCTGTGGAAGAGCTCAAGGGATCCAGTGACGACTGGGATCTTGAAGTCTAGTCAGAGATGGGAGCTCAGTGAGTGAAGATCTACAGTAGGTTACTGTGAGATGTGAGAGAAGATCTACAATGGGTTACTGTGAGTTACGTGTACAGATCTCTATTGACTGTTGAAAGTTCAGTTGCCATAGGAGACAGCAGTTCTACAAATACAGTTGCTGCAAAGAGCTTAAATGACCTTAACCTGTATAGCTGTCTACCTATTATTTTTGTCTCGGAGTCTGCCAATTGCCATTGCGTCTACCTAATGGCGTCCTGGCCCTAACCCTCTCTCCACCAGTTCTGTTTAACAGACAATAAATCTCTTTTTCTTGCATTTAAAAAGTGAGTGGTTTCCAACTTGCATTACACCCACCATGCCTAATAACCCACAGTTCGAGGAAAAATGTCAGCTCTCCCTGGAGGTCACCACTAGGCCTTTAGGGGTCTGGAAAACCGCTACATTAGTAAGCTATCCCTGCATCTTTATTGCATTCTGATACCTGTACCATGGAAAGCAGCTTAGTTGAAGAGACCTCTCAACTGAAGTGTCTACAGAAACGGACACTTCATGGGGTGCTCAGTGCTCCTGTCCACCTTTACATCACTACTGTGTCCCGTAGCCAGTGGGTGGATCCACAGAGAGCAGTGAGGGACCAGGAGAACAACACTCACAAAAGGTTTGGTTTAATGAACAAACTTCAGTGGAACATTCCTTTTTAATGTAGTTAGTTGGCAAGGGGCATCAGTAGAGGTGAGTATTTACTCCGCTCTTTTGTAGGAACAGTTTTTGGGGAAAGTTAAGGGTTTGTTATTGGGGTGGGTGCAGGTTAAGGCTAGGTTTAGTGATGGGCTTAAGGGTTGGATTGAGGTCTAAGAATTAGGATAGATTAGAAGTTGGTATTAGGTTGAGGGTAACAATAAAATGGTAATTTCATATTACATTTTTAACATTGAAAAATAGTTTTTTCGGGGGAATGAACGCATTATTCAGCTGGTTTGATGTGCAAAGTTTGTTGCTACTGAAAGTTCCAGCACCCGGAAACCAAGATGATAGGATTTCAGCAACATAGCAGCAGCAAGGACACCAAATCCTCCAAATCAACTGTCTCCAGCTTTGACCATAACACAAGAATGTGCAGGGCAGACGTCCTAGTTAATATCTTTCATGAGACTCCAGAAATATCAAGCTACGTTCCTGATAGATTTAGAGAAAATGTGAAAAATGGATGGGAGGTTGGGTGCACACTGCAGGTCAGTAAGTGCAGTCCATTATGGGTGACAGAGACCAACAAGTAGTAGATGAGGAAGAAATGAACATTTTTTGCTCCACTTCCCCTCTGTTCCTCACTGTGTGCTTAGAAGCTGCACAAAGCAGATCAGTAAAATGGTAAAATGCTGAATAAAAAAGTATAAATAATTGATTGCTTCTACCAGTTTTTCTATGTACTCCCTTGGTTTTATTCTGACACAGAGTAGTTATAATATACAATTGTATATTCTCTCTAAAAGATATCTTTTTGAAAAGCACTGTCAAAATAAATACATCTGTTTTATTTTCACTCCGTTTTATAAAATTCTAGTAAAAAAAAAAACAAAAACATAAAATCACTTCTTACACAATGTAAAAGAGACACACATTTGGCTTTCAAGAAACAGATTGGAGGTGAAAGTTGTAAATCCCTCATACTTGGGTAATTTCATCCAACTACAGTGCAGTAGACTGTTAAATAAGTAGCTGCCTTCAATTGAATAAATGTCCTGCTGAACGGCTAATGGATCAGCCAAAAAAAAAAAAAAGAAACAAGAAGAACATGTCGTAAAGCAGGTGCAGTTTAGAAAAGCGTGACAAATTTATAAATGGTTGGCTGACACTTTGGAATATCTTATACATATGGTTGTCTGTGGGTAGGGGGTATTAAAATGACATTTTTAAAAATAGAAATAAAGACATCAAAGGATTCATAGTGATATATATATATATATATATATATATATATATATATATATATGTGTGTGTTTTATATAATATAGGTTGTTTTTTAAAGCCAAGGGATATATTTACAAGAAATTTACATAGCAATTTACCTAGTGTTAAGCATGTCCATTCATGTTCTGTGCGAATGGGGCAACAAGATGAATATAATTAGGCTATTTCCTGTGCTGGATGAATGTTTTTCATTAAAAAAGGAAAATACCACATATGGCCACTAGAAGGCACAAAGTGTACTATGAAATTCTTATCAATCATATTCATTTTGCATTGATGATTGGAAGAATGGTAAGAAGAGGCATTAGGAGGGCAGACAAGCTGGTGTTAGGAATTTAACCTGGCCCCCTTGGTTTTATTATGAATTTGACAAAGACCTGGTGGGTTAAAGTTGTTGTAAACCCTTTACAACCACTTTAACCTACAGGTAAGCCTATAATAAGGCTTACCTGTAGGTACCGAGAATATCTCCTAAACTTGCACAGTTTAGGAGATATTCTCTGTATGCGCTTACGGAGACACCATTGGCGCATGCGCAGTGAAGAAACGGCCCGACATGCCGTTTCTTCACTAGGGCCGTGCCGTGACTGGCGGAGTCCCTGGCCCCAGAAGGAAGAGGGGCGAAGATGGACGTGGCCTGCACAGGGGACAGCGTGGGCGTCGATTGCAGGTAAGTGGCACATAATAGGCTAGTATGCAATGCATATTATACCATTATGCTTTTACTTTTCTAGCGGTACCCCCGAAGGAGCTGCTAATGAAATTTGTATTTGTTCCCGGGCCTCTGCTTCTCAACCCCAAATAACTGTCCCAACCCCTCTGGCACACCCAGAAACAGTGTATTTGCAATGCACAGTAAAACAGACACAAATGTAGTGAACAGGAAGTTTGTTTACTGAGAGACTTCCCACAATCAAACAAACTATATACTGATATTCAAATGTCAAAATGGCAGACTTCAAAATAATACAATCAAATGGCTTAAATTACTTTAAAGGATTAACAAAGGGGTACTGGTAAGTATCCTGGTAGGCAAAGTGGAATATAGGATGCTAGCAGTATCTTGGTAAGCAAAGTGGAATATAGGATGCTAGCAGTGTCTTGGTAGGCAAAGTGGAATGCAGTGACCATTCAGCAGGGTGTGAGTGTTCCTACCAATGCGGGCACTGGTGAGGCAATGTAGCCTGACTACTGTGTCTTTATAGATGGGCAAAGCCCCCGCTCACCCATCCTACGACCAAAAGATCAAGCGATAGGTTCCCCAACCGGCCCGAGGACCCACGTCCTCAGGAATGCCTGGGGATGTCCTCTGGGATCCCTTTCAGATAGGATATACCTCACTCTCTGACCCCAGGAGCTGTGGCAGGATCAGCACACCGACCTCTGGCACTGTTGCTGGATGGATCCCCTCTGTGGTTAACAGCAGCCTCTCAGGTCACATCTGTCTCCTTTTTTCCCTCATGGAGAACTCCCCAGCCTTCCAAAATTGAGTCCTTAGCCATCCCTCTGCTTTTGCAGAGCTCTGTGGGATTTGTAGTTCTGTGCCTTTAAAAGTCAATGGGGCAGCTCTCTCAGGGGACTTCATATTCCAGAGTCCTTTGCGGCTCCCAGGAATCCCTCTGGTCCTGCTGCTTGCAAAAAGCCTCCTTATGCACATAGAAGCATACCAGGGAAACCAGTATAATCCGATCCTCCTGTGTGTTTTACACAGCTTACATTGGGTTCAGTCTGCAAAACAAGGGGGGGGGGGGGGATTTCACCCAGGCGCTGACAGGCACATCTCTCCCTACTAAAAGAGCCTGTGTATTTATAGCGGTCTCCTGGCAAAGTTCAAAAGTAAAGGGCAGCAAAGCGGGTCCCCGCTACACTTTGAAGGTTACTAAAGAGGAAGTAAAACCCATCAGGTTTTACTTCCTCTTTAAATGTGCAGTTTTTCTGGCATGCTTTATTTTTAAATTGTTTTAATATAAACACTTGCATTTTTACCTTGGAACTGCTAATAATCTTCGCGATGTACGTATATATGCCTAATGCCCATGGTTTACAAGGACAAATTTGTTTTAAAGATTTGCTTCTGGAAATGTATTGACTTAACATAGATATGTAGTGGAATGCCCATGTGCTCACAATGTCTGGATGCGGATGCAGGCCACTTTAACTACTTTTCCTAAAACTCCCTGAGTTCCTGGACACAGTCATAGAAGATAAGTTCTTCAACTTCCCTTCCTCAACAACTTAGAAAAGCCAAACCTGATGAAGCAGAGGTAGCTGGGCATGTGATCTGCAGCCAGGTGAGAGGCCCTCCATTGTTAGAACAAGCCGAGCCAGAGCCTAACATCACACAGCTTCCAGTGGATGGCCCTTCTTCCCTGGGCCTTAGATGCCTCCAGCTATTCATCCGTGTTACCAGAGCTAACCTGAACTTCACTGTGAGGGATGCTGTCTGTGAGGATATTTCCAGGTGGAGATGTTTTGTGATCTTAAAGTGGTTATCAACTCTTGACAACCACTTTAAACCACAGGTAAGCCTGTAATCAGGCTTACCTGTAGCTTCGCTGTGTATCTACTAAACCTGTACGGTTTAGGAGATATACACTATACTGGCATGTGCCAGCGTCATTCAGCACATGCGCAGTGAATAAATGGCGCACAGTGAAGAAACGGCCTCCGTGCCGTTTCTTCACTGACATCGTGCCGTAATTGGCGGTTCCCGCGTGCACATGTGGGAGTGACGTCACGCAAGTCCGGCCAGTCACAGCGCCGGAGTTTGCGGCCCCGGAAGGAAGAGGGACGAAGCTGGACGCTTCCTTCTGAGGGGACAGCGCAGTCGTCGATGGCAGGTAAATGGCACATAATAGGCTAGTATGCGATGCACACTAGCCTATTTTGCTTCTATATTGCAGGTGAATAAGAGGAAGTAAACCCATCAGAGGTTACATCAGGGTTTACTTCCTCTTTAATCTGTGTTCTGTGACAGCTAAAGTAATATGTGTGTTATGTTTAAAGTGAACATGTGCCAAAATAATGCACACTAAAGTATTTATATATTCTAAACAAGCACAATAAGAACTTTAAAACAATTCATCTCTGTACCTATACGCATTGTGGATAAATCCATTTTTAGATTTAACAACACATTAGCTGTTTTTAGTGAGAACAGAATCTTGGCAGGCTGTCAACTCTTTAATGTAAAGGCAAAGCAAGCATTTCTAAAGTGTTAAAACAGACTGAAATACACTTTAGAGTATTTGGGGTTGATTTACCAAAATTGGAGAGTGCAAGATCTGGTGCAGTTCTGCATAGAAACCAATGAGCTTCCATTTTTTTCTCTCACAGCTTAAAGGAGTTGTAAAGGCAGACGTTTTTTTTATCTTAATACATTCCATACATTAAGATAAAGAAAAATCTTCTGTGTGTAGCAGCCGCCCCAGCACCCCCTAATCACTTACCTGACCCCTTCTCTCTGCAGTGTTGTCTATGAGTGTCTTAGCTGTCCCAGACCTTCCTCCTGATTGGCTGAGACACAGAAATGCCGCCATTGGCTCACGCAGCTGTCAATTAAAATCAGTCAGCCAATCAGGGGAGGGGGTGGGGCCAGGTTGGGGCTCCGTGTCTGAATGGATACACGGAGCACTGACTCGCCTCAGGTGCCCCTTGTAGCAAGTTGCTGGCTAGAAGAGGGACAGGAGAAGAGGAGGATCCAGGCTGCTCTGTGCAAGTCCAATTGCACAGAGGAGGTAAGTATAACATGTTTGTTATTTAAAAAAAAAAAAAAAACGAGCCTTTACAATCACTTTAAACAAGCTGAAGTAAGAATCCGATTGGCAACCGTGCAAAGCTGCACCAGATTTTTCACTCTCAAGTTTTAGTAAATCACTCCCTTTGTTGTGATCTTTGAGAATCTTTGACTACAAGACCAGTCACCCTGCACAAGAAAAGAGCGAAGTAGTGAACGGTCTTACAGTTAGCTCCTGCACCGAGGTAAACTATCACATTGGAATACTACTGGAAGAAATACACAAAGCACACCAAGAATATACATGTTCAGTGGCGGAACTACCAGGTTTGCAAAGGTTGCACTTGTGACCGGGCCCTGGCCTTCCATCACTGTCGGGGGGCCCCAGTGGGGTGCTGGCCACAGGGCTCTGAGTTGAGAGCATCTCAGGAGGAGAGCTGATCTGCTCTTTCTCCTCCTGTGTTTGATCATTCAGCAGCTGGGCTTCACACTTCACATGGTGCACACACAGGAAGAGAGGGGTGTAAGAAGAAGGAACCGATCCGCTCTCTCCTCTCCCATCTGTGCAAGGGAGGTGGGAGGGGGAACTGTCAGTGCAGTAACTGGGCTGTATGAGAGAGAGAGAGAGAGAGACGCTCTCAGCTCAGAGTCCTGCTGAGGAGGCACTGATGAGGAGACGCTGATAGGCGGCATGATTGGGCACTGATAAGCAGCATTAATTAGCACTGACAGGTGGCACTGATAGGCAGCACTGATAGGCGGTACTGATAGGCGGCATTGATAAGCTGCACTGATGATCAGTGCCCTGATTATCAGTGTAAACAATGTACTGATAGTCTTGCCAGTTAACAGCTCTCCTTTCCACACACAGACACAAAGTGGGAGGAAAAGACTGATAACCAGAAAGTCTGTTTGCATGTGATCAGCTGATCACATGGTAAAGGACCGCTGTGATTGGCCCTTTACCGTGATCTGTGATCGTGTGATCTGGAAGCCTGGGGCTTAGATGGAATGGGTGGAGTCAGTGGGGCCTTCATAGTTTCTTGCACCAGAGCCCTAAAGGTTCTAATTATGCCTCTGTACATGTCTCTTATATTCAGACAATATTTATCAATTACAAAGTTCAGCTGTAAAGTATCAGTCCACTTAAAACTGATATTTTAGTGTAGCACCCCCTTGCCAGATTGCTAGGTTTTTGGGTTAAGCAAATTTAGTTTGCTCTCCTGTAACCAGCAGAGCTGTGTGTGTAATTATTGTAGCTTGCTCTGTGCTTTACAGGCTGCTAGTCTAGCTGCTTCCTCTGCTTTCCAGAGCATAGTGGATGGGAGAGCTGGATGGGCAACCTGAATATTTATACAGCCCCAGCCAATCCCTGGAGAGGTGTATCCAGATTGTGGTTGGGGAGTGCATAAATGGTCTGGATCTTAGAGCCTAGGGTTCTTGTCTAGGAGGAGAAGTTTCCAGCCGGGGAGGGCTGCCTACCTTGCTTGGAGCATTGCTGAATGCCCACCCAGCTTCACAGGATCCCAGCCATTGCTGAAAGGGTCTGCTCAGCCACCAAGAGGGGTATTGCGCTGAACACCTGTTTTGGGAGTACACAGGGAGAGCATGTCTGCTGGAATTGAAGTGCATTCCATATCAGAAGGACACTGTGAGTACTGGCTCAGAGGGGGAGATAGTTTCAGTGACAGTCCTCTTTAGCACCCCTGCTGCTGCACAGACTGTAAAGCCCCGTACACACGATAAGAAAATCATACGGAAAATACAGATTTCGAAGCGATTGTACGATGATCGGATCGTTAGTACAGAGCTTTTGAGAGCCGATCATGACAGTTCATCTGATGTTTTCCGTCCGGACAAGATCGGACATGCAGGAAAAATTTTCTCGCACGGTGCCCGATTGTACAATTTTCGTTTCATCAGTACAGCTGTCATTCAAAAATGCAATACGAATACACTACAACACATTTTCAACACATTTTCGTTTCATCAGTACAGCTGTCATTCGAAAATGCAATAAAAATACACTACAACACATCACATCGCTTCCGATTTTTCTATTCTGTCGTGCGAGAATTTTCGTGCCTAAAGTAAACCCTTCCGATTCGATCTGAGATTACCATGCGGAAAAAAACGGACGATCATTCGCCCGATAATCTCATCATGTGTACCGGGCTTAAGGCTTGCCTGGCCTGGGTTATTGACACTGGTGCCCCACTACCCACTTAGTGTCCCACCACTGTTCAGCAGAGCTACGAGAAGGAAGAATGTCCTCAGTTGTTCCAGGTAGTAATGTGGAGTATCCCATAGCTCCCTGAACCCTATTCAAGTTACTACAGTAATAAATGTTAAAAAGACAATCCTCGTGGACTATTTTTGACACAGTGTGTGAAGATGCTGTTTGCCTGGCTGCTGCAAAAGCAGGAATTGAACCCACAACTTTAAAACGGCAGCACTAGTCAAGGGTAGCTCTACATGAGCTTATGATAGATACAGAAGATACAGAAAAAGTAAAGCACCCAACAGCTTCTTTTACATATCTCAGGGATTCTGTTGTTGAGATATTTGGGCTTGGGTTTCTGGGTCTGCACACCTACTATGGCCATTATGCAGTAGTGGCTGTTGGTTTTTTTTTTGGTGATTGGGCGGTAAACAACTCCCCCCCCGGTAGCACCTCAACCCCCCAACCGCTTGCACGCTGACTGCCGGTGGGTCCGGCACTTACCCCATCTAGGCAATGGAAATTGGGCAGTGGGCATAGGGCAGAGAGCAGTGGACATCGGGCTCCTGTGTCCTTTCCTCCATCACGGGGGGCCGTCTCCTCCCCTCCTCCTAGGCATCCAATAGGATCGCCTGTCCTTTCAGCCAATCAGGTGATAATTTTCAGACTCGCATCCTGATTGGCCAAGAGGAGGATCAGTGTTACAATACAGAATATTCATTCGCTATTGTAACACACCTAGGTGGGCTCGTAAAGCAGTGCTCTATGTCCCAAGCCCACCCTATTTTGAAGCCTATTAGAGCCTCTGGCTCTAATCAGGTGTTTCAAACCCCCCTTCCCTTGGAATGCATGCATTCGGCGTCCTGCAAGGGGCCGGACCATGGATAGGGGGGCCACGCCTGTGTGCCCTTAATGGATGGGACGTCCTGCCATTATGAGAGAGCCCACTATCCCTGTTGGATTTCTTTATCTATTTTATATTACAGCAACTGTAATAGGAGGAGCTAAAATACACAAAGGAAAGCAGGAATACCTCATTGTTGTAGTATACAAGAAATATAAGAAACCAGGGGTTACTATACCCAGCTTTTAACTAAAATATACATTTTGGCTTGACTGATTAAAGTGGATCTTAACTCAAGTGAAGCTCTGCTATTTTATAGGCAGAACACAGAAATGTTAATTGTGCATAAGGTGTACTTTAAGGTAACATTAGCTGGATCAAAATTCGGCTGTTTCAGCAGGGACCAGACACATTTTTATCCATGTGTGGCCAGTGCAGCTGAACAGAAGTTGAACTGTTCAACCACCCTGCTGCATAAAAGCTGCTTGATTAGCGGCTGCAGCTCTGATCTGTGTATATAGACAGCAGAGGAGTCTCTCTGCTGTTAGAATACAACAGCGCAGTGGGGAAGATTCCCCCATCTATCTCAAATGTGGAATCAGTTCCATTTTTTTTTGTTTAGCCAGCCATGTATGGCCAGCTTTAAATTTTTCCCAAGGCACTCCTGTTTTGTAGCCTACTAGCTGGATATCTGCAGTGTGGGTTCATCTAGACCACTCTTTCTCAGAAGATTTGTAGTAAGATTTGGTGATGTGATTACTGTGCTGCTCATTGTTCCCTTTGCTGAAGAGGAAGCTGTCCCTTTGGACTTGCAATGCAAGAATTTCACTGCTTCTGCTTTGTTAAGTCTGTGTATTTCTCCATCTGTCCTGCTGCTTCTTGAAAATTCTCCCACCAGTCATCAAATCACCAGTCATCAGAAGGGCAGCTCTGACAGAAAAGGAAGAAAAAAAAAGTCCTGTGCCTTTACCAGGATGGTCACCTCCAGACAGAGACACAGTGCAGAACAAGGCATGGTATGTCAATAATGGGGAAAAGATCAGCTGCAGGCTCGCTACAGGCAATACTGGTGTAACACTGTGCAATGTTACTGTTATGTAGAACTGTCTTTGACCACAAGATGGCAGTGTTCCCCAGACTCATACAAACTCAAACTCATACAGAAACACTGGGGACTCTGTGACTTGTATGCTGTGAGCAGGATTCTTTCATTCAGAATCACTGAAGCTGAACAACACTGCCCAAGAGAACTGGCAAAGGGGCGGGAGCATTCAAAAATGGAAAAGCCTGGGAACATGGGGGTAGATGGTAGAGACTGTTTTGGAGGCCAGACAAGAGAGGGAGAGGGAGAGAGGATTCACGGACGCCCAGAGCAGATCGGCCTAAGCCGGGAAGTTGCAAAAGCCGCCAGAGAGTGCTGATCATTCTGAGGAGGCAGTTTAGTGGAAACCTGCGGGCAGACAAACTGGGTCATCACTATCTACACAGCCATACCAGAGGAGGAGTAAGGCCCCCCCCCCCCAAACAGAAGGTTTACTAACCCACACAACGCTGCCATTGTCTTCAAGCCTGTTTGTTGTATCCAGCTGCTAGAGTTCAGAACAGTTCACAGTACAGGCTTCTACCCTTTAGGCACAGACGCTACAACCCATCCAGTACTGTAGCCTAACATCCTTATTGTCTTTATCCACACTGCCTGCAGGATACCAGAATTCACCGTTTTGCTTCTCTGCTAGGCAGGCATTCTACACACACACTCTACTCAGACTCAAGCTATCCAAGGAAAAAAATTAACTGTTTAAGTTTTGGTTTCCATTTCATAGGACATACTTCAGCCAAAATCTGTTCTTTTCCCCCTTTTCCCTTCCAATGCAATCTTAGCTATTATCCAAAATCCCTAGTATGTGTGGTAAGTGACTCTTCACCCTACCAGTGTATAATAATAGGGAACTCCATTAGCTATTTTACCATCCCTTGGGTAACTCTGTTTCCTCAAAGAGATTGCACCCCTATTATGCATCAACCTAAGGGCCCCAACTAGCCAGCAGAAGAGTTCTTCAAGTGATCGGGGTATCTGCTGAGAATTTACTTGTCTAAATACCTGAGAGTTAAAGTGATTGTAAAGGCTCATATTTTTTTTTTTAAATAACCAACATATCATACTCACCTCCTCTGTGCAGCGGTTTTGCACAGAGTGGCCCCTAACCCCACCTTCTGGGGTCCACCAGCGGTGCTCCGGGCTCCTCCTCTTCTCGATTGACCACCATGCTTCCCTGGGGTCACCCGTGCAGGCGCACTCCTGTGTCCTGCTGTTGTGTGTATTTACACAAACAGTGGGACTCGGCCCCACCCCCGACTCCCGAGTCACTGGACTTGATTGACAGCAGCAGGAGCCAATGACTCCCCAGCTATCAATCCAGCCAATGAGAACTTGAGCAGCTTGTGTGGTTCGCAGGTTCGTTTTGGGCACAATTAAGTAAAGGGGGGCTTGGGGGGGCCTGCTGCAGGTGAAAAGGTTTTTCACCTTAATGCATAGAATGCATTAAGATGAAAAACCTTGAGGGTTTACAACCACTTTAATCCCTGACTCTTCTCACTGAGAGTCCACGAGTGAGCTAACCCAGTGTTTGTTCTTTTCTTCTCATCTCTTTTGCTCACTTGGGGAAAATTCTTTTGGTCTGGGAGCTCATGTTTAAATCTTCAGTCTTGCAGGACAGGTGGGAGTGGCTTAAAGTAGTACTGTATTGCGTTATGTTGCCTTTCTCTTGTTGGTGTTCTGCCATTTGGAAAATTTCGCCAATTGGTTTATTTTGCCGATTTGCCATTCCTGTCACATTTATACAATTTAAACTTTATCTCATCAGTGTGTATGTGTTTATCCTTTGTGTTACAGCCAGGGAGTCACCTGGTCTAGGGTATTTCGGTGGTGTCAGCAGGAGCAACACTTCCCTTTGCTTGTCTTTTTTGGACAGCTGCCACAGTTTCGATCCTCTTTAAACTAAATGGCAAATGTGAATGAGCTTGGGTTCGGTCCAAACCTAGAAGGAAGCTGTCAGTGCCTGGCCAATCAGCTATGGATGGGGAGCTCCTCACCCCATAGCTGCACTTACACAAAAGGTTGAGGACACTTGTGACCTCACTGACCTAATGTGGCCATATTAGGTCAATGACGTTGACCTATTGGACCATATTAGGTCAATGATGCCACAAGCATCCCTACACCTTCGTGTACGTTCAGCTGCAGGGCAGGGAATCCCCATGTGTAGCTAACTGGCTCAGCATTGACGGCTTTCTTATGGATTCAGGTCCAAACCCAAGCTCATCCTAATGGCAAATGCCATTGCCATTACTTACCCTTTATTTTGAAGCTAAACTATACTCAGCTCAACTCCAGTGATGTGGTGTCCTGGAGCTTCCACACCAGCTGCTGACATCTTCAGCCAGTCTCCTTCTGGGTTTCGAACTTCAGCCATTTTGACTGGCTGGGATGAGATGCACAGGGATTCATTAATCTTACCGGATGCAAACATTGCACATTGAGCTATGCTGTGCAGCTCAGGCTGGCAGATAAATATACTTCCGTCCAGTAAGTGTCCTAGCATGTCTCTTCAGTATTAAAAAGCCTGCCTGTTTGCGCATTTTTTTTTAAAATAAATGAATCTAACTTATATAACCTAACAAATATATATGTATATGAAAACAGAAGGACTGGTGGCATTGAACAGCAGAGCACAACACAAATGCAGATCTGCAGGTGGGCTTCTGTCACTGGGGAGAATGTAGGCAGGCACAGAGTTCAGAAGAGTTCAAGCATCCTTTAGAAGGCAGGTTCGTGATTCAGAGGTAAAGCTGAAGGCATTTAGAAAAAAAGAACTGTTACTCTGCAGGGTAAAGCAGCCATAATAACATGGGGGAAGACTGGCTCCGCAGCAGGAGAAAAAACGATTCTACAGCTGGCAGTGGACTTTATAACTGCTTTAAAAGACGGTTGCCTTTTTTTGGCTGTAATTGCTACGTAAAGAGGAATTACAGCTTATTCCATGCTGTTTTCAGACCAACCGCTTTGTACTGCATAAGCAGTTAATTAATTAAAGCTGCAGCGAGATATAAGATGAAACGCACACAATCCCTTTGTCATTGTTTTCCACAGTCTTAGAACTATTCTTGCTGGCTCTGTTTCTATGTGATCTCTGACAGTATTGGATGTTTTAAAATTATATCAGAATACTGATTGGATGTCTGCGAGAGGTCACACCACCATTGCAAAAGCAAGTAAGATCATGGAAGCCGCACACTGGCTTCATGGTTTAAAAACTGTATTTGCTATGAGCCCATGTACAAGGCTCCTGAGCTCCCTCATCTGGCGTGTTTTACTCTATAAAACGGTATGGTTTTGAAGTCGGAGAAAGTCATATACACATATTAACCACTTGCGGACCGCCCACCGCACATCTACTGCGGCAGGGCAGCCGCTCTGTGCCAGATCATGTAGTATGTGATCTGACACTTCCAGGTCTGGGGCGCACGTGCTGCTGGTGATCCGCTCGCACTGTGATCACACACAGCGGGAGCTGATCTGTGGGTACCGCGGACTTGATGTCCGCCGGCACCCGCCGATCATTTGTTACAAAGGTAGAACGGAGGTCAAGTGGTTAAAGCATATCTAAACCCAAAACCAAAAATTTAATATATTGCAACTTACCAAACCTTAAATGTGGTGGTTGATTTTGTTTTTTTGTTGTGGCTTTTTTCCTCCCTTATTTTCACCTGGTGATCCTGCCAGTAACACATTTTCCTGTTTTGGGGTGTCTCCACTTTTGACAGAGGAGCAGCATAGATACCCTTGGGCAACAGCAGTGTCAGTCAGGGGAGGGGCCGGCCATAGATGGTTCGATCTTGGCCAGTTTAGCAGGAATCGGCCGAGATTTGAACCATGTATGGTCCACCTGAATGTATCCAAGTTGATTGATCGATCAACTTGGGTACAACCAGCCTGTCTGATTTTAAATGCGATTATTGCTAGCGGCTGTTATAGTCATCCCTGCAGGGAGAGCACAATGGCTCCACGGGAGGGATTGCCCCATCAACACTGACTGTGTTGATGGAGGAATCAAGCAATTTTCTTTACTGCAACCACGTGGTTGCAGGAAAGAAAATTGCTTTGTCTATGGCTGGCTCTAGATTGATTTAACCAACAAATTAAAAATTAATTTCAGCTAACACTCTTTCTGGTTCAAACTATTTATTGTAGTAGAACAACAAGTATAAAGACATTAGCATTGCCATTACAGAGGCGTCCTATAGCATCACAAAATGATTGGCTCAATAATCTGAGCCCGATAGAACGAGGGAACAAAAGAAAGGGGGGGGGAAGGGGGGGGGATAGGCAAAATGCATAAAACAACAATAGAGGCAGCATGAAGGAAGACCCGTGAGATGAGCTGTATTGCAGTTTCCCCATGACTCTGGGTGAGAAGAATATGGTCCAACGGGTTAAATTCTATATAGTGGGTCACCCAGTCATAGATTTATAGGGGGCCTTGGGGAGGCAGATAAAAAGGTGATAATGGCCTAACCCCCATTCGGTCTTGGGCCCAGTCGGTATGTGTGCATTAGGCTAGGGTGGCCCTGAGGGTATCGGTCTAAGGGCGTCGTCCTGGTGGGGAAAGTAGAAAGTGGAGTAGAAAAAGACCAATGAGGGGAGAAAATAAGAAAAGGAATGGAGAAGGGACCTAGTCTGCG
>BLSH010113654.1:99570-120805 GCA_018402905.1 Glandirana rugosa | reverse complement strand
TTGGTTCAATAATCTGAGCCTGATAGAAGGAGGGAAGAAAAAAAAGGGGAGGGGGGAAGGGGGGAAGGGGGAAATAGGCAAAATGCATAAAACAACAATAGAGGCAGCATGAAGGAAGACCCGTGAGATGAGCTGTATTGCAGTTTCCCCATGACTCTGGGTGAGAAGAATATGGTCCAACGGGTTAAATTCTATATAGTGGGTCACCCAGTCATAGATTTATAGGGGGCCTTGGGGAGGCAGATAAAAAGGTGATAATGGCCTAACCCCCATTCGGTCTTGGGCCCAGTCGGTATGTGTGCATTAGGCTAGGGTGGCCCTGAGGGTATCGGTCTAAGGGCGTCGTCCTGGTGGGGAAAGTAGAAAGTGGAGTAGAAAAAGACCAATGAGGGGAGAAAATAAGAAAAGGAATGGAGAAGGGACCTAGTTCCGGCGATCAGGAAAAGAGGGGGGGGGGGGATAGGAAGAAGTCCCGAAGCTAGTGAGGAGCTAGGAAAATGAGGGAGGAAGGAGCGCCGGGAAGGGGAATCCTGGGGAGGGCAGGTCGCAGGGATTCTGAATCAGGGGATACAGGTAAATGTAGGGTGTTTGATCTATCTTTTATGGAGATCAGGGTTTGAATATTGTGACGTCAAAGCCCGGGGGGGCGTAGTGGGTTAACCACGGGCCACAAAGGCGCTCGTGCTTGGGCAGTTTATCCGAGACCATTGCCTCGATTCTGGCGTGAATCATTGCTTTTGTGACCCTGTTTTGGCCTCTGCTACTGGTAGTTGAGGGGATTTCCAAGCGTGGGCGATAGTTTGCTTAGCCACCGTGGTGACCTGCAGGAGAAGTTTAAATTGGAATCTGGTAAGTTCTATAGGTTTCAAGTTTAGGAGTGCCGTCATAGGATCAGGAGCTATGTGGCAGTCCATTAGCTTACTAATGATTTCCAATATCTGGGACCAGAATAAGCATACGATTGGACAGCTCCACCAGACGTGTAAGTGGGTCCCAGGGTCCGGACAGCCTTGAAAGCAGAGTGGGGAATAGGAGGGTAAAAATTTGTTTATCTGGGCAGGGACCAGATACCACCTCATAAGGACTTTGTATGTGGTTTCGAGGGCTGCGATATTCTGAGAAGAGGATTTGGTTGATTCCCAGATCTCATTCCACTCTTCGGGGTCAATGGACTTTTGGAGGTCACTTTCCCATGCTCTAACATATGGGATCCTGGTCGGAGGTAAGGAATCGAGTAGTTGGGCATATAATGTAGAAATCGTACTTCTGGCATGTGGAGCAGCCTGGCAAAGATGTTCAAAAGATGACATGGTGGGCAGGGAAGAGTTGGTACGTACGTGTGGGGTGAAAAAATGTTTAATTTGCAGGTAGCGGAAGATTTCCGAATTAGGGATTTGGAATTTTTCTTGCAGAGTAGGGAATGACTTAATGGTGTCAGGAGTGGTGAAGGAGTGAGCCCGACTGCGGTCCATATATTGAACGAGGCTGGGGACGTCCAGGCCGGATAGAAGGCCGGATTCCGTAGGAATGATAACATTGGGTTATGAGGGGATTGCAGGCCCGCCTTGTGTTTAAGTCTGTCCCATAGCCTGAGGCTATGGGCGGTGACAGGATTACAGATGGGAACGTGGTCTCTTGGGTTCAGCCATAAAAGTTGGCTGTGGATAGGGGATTGCAGTCAACCTCCTCGAGGGACACCAATAGGGGTATTTTGTGTGTGGTGTGCCATTTAGGTAGAGAGGCTAGCTGTGCCACCTGGAAGTATTTGGCAAAATTTGGAACCCCAAGGCCACCCTTGGATTTGGGGGAGAACAGTAGGCATCTGGACACCCTGGGCCGTGATTTACCCCAGATGTATTGAAAAGTCCTCCTCTGGAGAAAGTCGGTTGGGACCTCTATCAGGAGGACCCTAAACAAATATAATATTTTGGGGAGGATAGTCATCTTGACCGCCGTTATCCGGCCTAGCCAGATTAGGGGGAGTTTAGACCATTCTGACATGAGTCGGGTGAGATGGGACAGGATGGGCGGATAGTTCACAGCGTAGAGATCGGTTGGGTCGGGGAAGAGCTGAATCCCAAGGTAGGAGAGAGTGGATGGGGCCCAAGCATAAGGGAGACTTTGTTGCAAATGAGATTGAGTGGTAGGGTCGAGGGATATATTTAGCAGCTTAGATTTCTCAGGGTTCACTTTTAGTCCTGAGATAGAGGCAAATTCATTGAGCGTCCAGAGGAGATTAGGGGATGAGAGAAGCGGGGAGGTGAGGAACAATAGGACATCATCCGCGAAGAGGCATAGCTTGTGGTGATGTCCTCCCACCTCTATGCCTCTGATGTCAGGGTTGGAGCGGATCAGCTGGGCTAGGGGCTCGATGGCCAAAGCGAAAAGAAGGGAGGAGAGGGGGCACCCCTGACGGGTACCTCTGTGGATAGGGATGGGTCTGACTTGTACCCTGCATATCTAACGCTGGCTGACGGAGAAGAGTAAAGGAAAGAAACTCATGTCAGGAAATACGGGCCATACCCCCATCGTTTCAGTGCTAGAGTCAAGTAGGGCCAAGATAGGGTATCAAAGGACTTTCTGATGTCCAAGAATAGAAGGCATGTGGGGATTTTACGTGATCGAGCTATGTGGGTTAGGAGGACCACTCTCCGGATGTTGTCTCCAGCCTGCCTTGCAGGTATGAACCCTACCTGATCCCTGTGAATAAGAGAGCCTATCATCTTATTCAACCAGGCAGATAGAATCTTGGCCATGAGCTTAATGTCGAGGTTAATTAGGGAAATTGGGCAGTAATTGGACCAAGAGGAATCGTCAGATAAGGGCTTGGGCAGAATGGAGACAACAGCCGAGAGGGACTCTGGGCGGAACAGGTTGCCTAGCCGGACGGCATTAAGGGCATTAGTTAAGATGGGAGCTACGAGGTGGGTGAAGTGTTTGTAATAGGATGCCGTAAAACCGTCCGGGTCTGGCCTCTTATTGCTCTTCAGCGTTTTAATAGCGGATAAGACCTCTTGAAGTGTGAGGGGTTCATCCAAAGAGTCCCTCTGGGAGGCGGAAAGGGAAGGAAGGGTGATGTTTGAGAGAAGGGTTTCGGCTTGGGTTTCGTCAAAGGAGGAGTCAGCGTCATACAGTGCAGCCAAGTGCCTACGGAAATGGGCCACAATTTTAATGGGGTTGCTGGTGTAATTATCTTTAGAAATTTTGAAACGGATCGGCCTACGAGGGCGGTCAAGATTGCGTAAGGATAGGGCTAGGAAGGTGTTAGGCTTATTGCTTTTGGTAAAGAACTTGTGCCTTTGCGTAGAACCTTGTCAGCTGACTCAGTCAGAAAAAGGTCTAGCTCGAGTTTGGCTTTATCTAGGGCTTGCTTGTTAGCATTTGTGGGGTTGGTTTGAAATTCTTCATGCGCTTTAAGGAATTGAGTGTCCAATAACTTGTGTAGTGTGCATCTCTCTCTCTTAATATGGGAAGCTTTACTGATGAGGGCTTTGTGGGCCTCCTAGAGAGTGAGGGGCGAGATCTCATCAGTAGAGTTCTCCCTGAGGTAGTTGGTTATAGCTATCTCTGTGAGGCACTTGTGGGGGGGGGGGGGAGCCACCTCAGAGGGTCGAGATTTTTTGTCTCCTGGGGACCTAGGCAGAGATGCGGGGGATGGAATGTGGGTAGCAATTGGACATGGTTGCAATCAGGGTTTGTGTAGTTCTCTCAAATTGATAAACTTCCCAGCCAAGGGTGATAGTAACGGCTTGGTAGACTGGAGGAGGTTCGTGGAAGGAGGGCGAGGAAAGGGCGAATTAGGTGTCTTGGGCACGTGGTGAAGTACTTTTGCATATCAAGTGGTGCAAGCCCCCAAAACTGAGGCTGGAATGTTAAGTGGCCAAGGTGTCTGAGATCTCTCTGGTGTAGGCAACAGGAGTGAGAGACCCTCCTAGAATGAGAGGTGCGTAAATAGATGGGTATTACCTTGGTCCATGTCTTCGGGGAGGGTTGCCGGAGGAGAAGTGAGCCTGCTGCGTTTGTGCAGGTTGCGGTCGTCTGCTTCTGAAGTGGAGGCATGGGCCTTCTGAGGTGGGCTGGAAGCGGAGCGGTGTCTTTGGCGCTGGTCCTTCATGGTGGAAAGGGGGCCAGTCAAATGTAGTTCCTGCAAAAGAGACTGGACATCTTCGTGAGACTTGCATAAGTATTTGTGGCCCTTGAATGTAAATTTCAGGGAGAAGGGGAATCCCCAGGAATAAGGGATATGGTGATCTTGTAAGATTTTAATCTGAGGCTTCATTGCTCTGCGCTTGGCTATAGTGGTGGGTGACAGGTCCGCGAATAGTTGGTAGTCATGGCCCTGAAAGTGCAGGGCCCCTCTGAGGCGGGCTGCCTGCATTAATTGCTCTTTGGTACGGTAAAAATGTAGTTTGGTGACTATGTCCCGTGGGGGCCATCCTTCTTGCGGGGAGCTAGGGTTCTATGTATTCTATCCATTTCAAGTCTGTCTATTGGGATAGTTGGTGCTAGCTCTTGAAACAGGGCCGTGACCGTAGATTGCAGGTCCACAACAGTCTCAGGGATCCCCCTTATACGCAGGTTGGACCTGCGTGCCCTGTTCTCAAAGTCCTCTAATTGGGCCTGCAGAGATAGGTTTTCCTCTCTAATGGCTTCCAAGTCATCAGACTGGTTATGGATAGTGACCTCCAGCTCGTCTACTTTTTGTTCCAGCTCCGCTGTGCGGTGCCCTAGCTCCCTGATCTCCTTAGTAAGGTGATCTGTGATCTGATCTGAGGTCTGCTTAAGGGCCCTCTGCAGCATCCTCTCAAATTGCTGTAAAATGTCAGGGTGCATAGATTGTGCCTGTGGGGATTTCAGTGGGGAGGCCAGGAAATCGCAGTCGGACTCACCCTCATCTGGATGGGGCAGGGGCTTCATTCTCAGCGAGCGGTGTGTGCCTGCACGGCGTGGAGGGTCCGGCGCCATCTTGGCTGAGGCCCGAGCCAGGACCTCGCGGATCGTTTTTGCCTGGAGTTTCCCAGAACCATCTGGGGTGTCCTGGCGTGTTCCTGGGGCTGTGAGAGAGCCGTAGAGGCAGGCGTAGGGCGGCGGGCTCCTGTATGTGCGGCCGGTGTCCCTCTAGATACGGAGCTCTACAGCGGTGCGTCCGTCATGTAGGGCTTCGTGCATGCGCCTCCAGCTAACACTCTTTAAGCAGTTACAGCAACTTTTTTTTACCTTTGGGATAAAGGTTTTACGTAAAATAATAAAAGGCGACCACTGTAAGCACCCTTGTCAAGTTGAGAAATAACAGACTTACTGGTCACAATAAAGAAAACACAAAGAAAGAAAATAAATGCAGCCACCACATCTAAGAATCGGTAAACTGCAATACATTACATTTTTTCTTTTGGCTTTAGCTACACTTTAAATTTACAAGATCAGTTAAAGAGATATGTGCATGCTCTACCATTTCAATTTCAAGGCAGTTTATGTTATAAGGTGAAAATAATGTGTAGTGAAAGCAGTTTCCTTTTTGAATTTCTTTTTAAAGGGAAGAGAATGTGCAACTAATTTTAAATAATAAGTGCAATTTAAAACTTCCCCTCCCGCACCCTCCCCCCTGGAAACATACTTACTTTGACCCACTGGTTGTTTTAATGTATCAGGTATCCTTTAATTGATCTTTTTAATATGTGTGAATGGAGCTCAGGTGTACTTGGATTCATTGAAAATAAAGTTCTACATTGGGAAATAAACCTGGTGTATGGTGCGCATTGATCTTATTTGCATAAAGTGGGGCATCAGCCTTGGACAACCTGAGAGGGGAGTTGGCACCCAGAAAGGGTTGTGAGCAGAGCTTCATTCTGAATTGAGATGATAGTGATTAAGACACGTTGTCTCATCACAATTTATCCATGGTGCTTAGCCACCTAGAAACTGTCCTAGTTCCTGACAAGTATGCAGAGTGAGGTCTCTAAACAGTCGAAACCTGCGATGAGTGGCACACTAACTGGCTGCCCACCAGATGGAAAAACAAAACAAAAGAGGCTCAAGAAAGTGATCATAGATTAAATTCTACAGAAACTGGAACCTTTCTCTTTAGACAAGACTTTCTCAACCTTTTAACATAGAGGAACACTTAAAATAGCTTTCTGGTCTCACGAAACCCCTGCTAATATAATAATATCTATCTCATGGTACATAGTGTGATGGTCACTGGGGAGAATGCTCCCTACACTTGTGGTCATTGGGAAAGAACCCCCTTTACAGATAGCTAAAAAGATCGTTGTTGTAAGTGGTTGCAGAAATTGTTAATTGCTTAATGAACCCCTTGCAACCTCTGAAGGAACCTTAGGGCTCCAAGGAACCTTGGTTGAGAAAGGCTGCTTTACACCAGTATTTTTCAACCAGGGTGCCCAGGCACTCTGGGGTGCCTTGAGGTTTCTTCAGGGGTGCCTTGGCAAAGTGCCTAAAAATTTATCAAAAATTGTTCAGAAGCCAGCAGGTGGATCAAACCTGCCTTTTAGCTACACAAAGCTACAGGTTTTCATTATGCACCATTACATCTTTCTAGACACTGGCATCCTAACAACCAATGATGTCATCAGTTTAACCCTCCTCCGCCCCTCTTCCTCGGCACTGGGAGTCACATTAGCTGACTGATGGAGAGAAATTGAGGGAGAAGTAAAACATTGTAGCACTAGTCAGTACCAGTGTGAAAAAGTGTATTTGGTTTGGAAGAATAAATCACCTCTAACGTTGGGTGTCCTACGTGTGGATGTTGCTGCATTATGTAAAGCTATTATAACAGTTTTACATTTTAGAATGGGGTGCTTCGAGACTGTTGTGGGCGATTAACTCGTGGGGATCACTTTTAAGGGTAAAAGATTCAGCATGGATGTCAGTCTCTTTAAAGTCTGGCGGCTCGCCAGGTTTATTTTTACAGGTTTGCAAGATCAAAACAGAAACAGAAAACAAAACCTCACTGTCTGGCTCTACACTAAACAAAGAGATTCCTCTCTATACAGTGTGGGGCTGTCCCCGACACCCACAAAACATAAGCACATTGCAAACCTTGTTTTTAGAGTCCAATTTAGCACACAGAGCTCTCTCAGCTTTTCTGCCTCTGCCCAGGATCAAGCTCAAGTGAGATCTCTTCCTGATCATTAAATGCAGGTTGAGAGGGGTTTGAGTGGACTAGAAAGTCCGGGCCCGAACCAGCTCTTCCGCGGTGGCCGGCAAAACCCTGGTCGGACTCCCGCTAGTCGCCTCAAACCGGTCACATGCGAGGCAACAAATATCGCCTGTCCATTGTGGTGCCTCGCATAACATCACATTTCCCCCCTCTGCTTAAGCTCCTGGGACAGAGCAACTGTCCCGACCATGCAGTGGGCCCGGGAAAGCCCATCGGCATTGTTTTGGAGCCTTCCAGCCCGGTGTTCCACTGAGGCACTCCTTCTCCACAATGGCATAATTATTTTCATATCTATTAAGCTTCCTGCTTAAGTAGACAACCGGGTGCTCCTCGCCGTCTCTGATCTGGGACAGAACAGCACCTGTCAGATTGGTCAGAGGGATGGCAATGGTGGCAAAGTCGGAGATGAAGCGTCGCTAATACCCTGTAATCCTCAGGAAGGCCCCAACCTGTTTCTTGTTCATGTTCATGGGGCCACTTTTGAATGGCCTCGATCTTATTGGTTTGGGGCTTAATCAGACCTCAACCAATCACATACCCATGGTATTTGGCCTCCTCGAGACCTATGGCACACTTCTTCAGGTTGGCTGTTAAACCTGCTACACTCAGTGAATTTACTACTGCTTGCACCCGGGGCAGATGTGATTCCCAATCTGGGCTGTGGATGATCCAGATAGGCTGCTGCATAGGGCCGATGTGGCCTCAAAGTCTTGTCCATCATCCTCTGAAAGGATACAGAGGCCCCATGCAGACAAACGGCATTTGTTTGTATTGGAAGGACCCATCGGGGATAGAGAAGGCCATTTTTTCCTTTGCTGACTCCGTTAGGGGGATCTGCCAGTATCCCTTAATTAGGTCTAGGGTTGTTATTTACCGAGCCCCTCCCAACCTATCCACAAGTTCGTCAACTTGCCGCATCGGGTATGCGTCAAACTTAGACACTTCATTCAGCTTCCTAAAATTGTTACAGAACCGGATAGTGCCATCGGGCTTTGGGACCAGTACTATAGGGCTCGACCAGGCGCGGTGAGACTCCTCTATCACGTCCAACTCCAATATGGTTTTTATTTCTTTCGCCACCGCCCCTCCTTTTCCCAGGCTGGTAAACTTTGTAGTTTACTTCCCCTACTCTTTCCTTAATCTCAAAGGGACCCTGCCACTTTGACAGGAATTTAGTTTTGACCGTGGGGACTAGCACCAGCACTCTGTCCCCGGGGTTGAAAGTTCGGGTTTTAGCACCCCAATTGTAAACCTTCTCTGGACCTCCTTGGCGTGCTCCATATGCTCTCGTACAAGGGGCAGGACAGCTGTGATTTGATCCTGCATCAAGGAGACGTGCTCTATGACGCTTCTATATGGGGTGGCCTCTCCCTCTCACTTCACCTTTGCGACATATAGCAGCCCCCTGGGATGTCTACCATGCAAGAGTTCAAAGGGGGAATACCCCATAGATGCTTGCGGAACCTCTTGCATGGCAAACATAAGATACAGCAGCAAAAAAATCCCAATTTCGCCCATCTTTATCCACCACCTTTTTTAGCATAATCTTGAGGGTCTTGTTAAACCTTTCCACAAGACCGTCAGTTTGGGGGTGGTAAACAGAGGTACGGAGATGGGAGATTTTGTACAATTTACACAATTCCCTGGTCACTCTGGACATGAATGGGGTACCCTGATCTGTCAAGATTTCTTTAGGGATCCCCACTTGACTAAACACCTGGACCAGTTCCTTGGCTGGGGGCTGTCATTTGACACTCAGGGCATGACTCACAATTCTTTGATGTCTGCATACAACCCAGGCCAGAAGAATCTTTGGCTTATCCTTCTCCATACCCAGATGTCCCCCCATTACATGACCATGGGCCAGATCTAGCATTATCCAGGTTTGGGAACCACTAGCTGTTCCAGTTCGTCCTCTCCTTGTTTCACCACCTGATACAGCAAATCATTTTTAAGCAAATCATTTTTTTACCTCTAGAGACATTGAAGTGTGGTGCAGATGGGCGCAACAAGTCCTCAGCAGCTGTGTATTTTTCAGAGGTTCACCAGTTGGCTTGCATTTTTGGGGTCCCCATGGCTGACCCATTTCCTCAAAGCAGCAGGGAGTGCCCGTAGATAGCGGTCCATGACCACATGCTCCATGATCTGGGGACCTGGCAAAGTCTATGGCTGTAGCCATTTCCTGGTAAGGTGAACTAGATCGAGCATTTGTGAACGGGGTGGCATAGTCCAGTATCACCGGGATGTGCTGGTGTCCCCAGGCAGATTTTACTACTGGTCCCATGAGATCCATGCCAATTCGCTCAAATGGCACTTCAATTATGGGAAGTGGGGCAAGGGGACTAGTAGGGTGACGGGGCTGTCATTTGACACTCGGGGCATGACTCACACTTCTTTGACGTCTGCATACAACCCAGGCCAGAAAAATCTTTGGTTTTCTCCATACCCAGATGTCCCCCCATTACATGACCGTGGGCCAGATCTAGCACTATCCGGGTTTGGGAACCACTAGCCGCTCCAGTTCGTCCTCTCCGTGTTTCACCACCTGATACAGCAAATCATTTTTAAGCACCATGTAGGGAAAAGACACCCCCATTTAGAGTCCCCATCCATCACCTTCACGTTTTCTCTGGCTTTGAGGAGAGTGACATCCCATAGTTGTTCTGTACAGAAGTCCTCTCTCCGGACCTCTAAGTCAGGGACTACATTCGGTTCACTCTCACGGTCAGGGACAGAGACATGGTCTGGGACATTAACCATCTGCTGGGAGCCAGCTTCTGGCTCCTCCGGCTCCGGAGCTTCGGTCCTGCCACCAATCTCTCCCTCCGGTTGGTAAAAAGGGTCTGGTGAGAACTCCCGTGCCTCATCAGCAGGAGAAGCTCTTTCCTCTAGGCTTTCTGTGCCTTCCCACAACCTCCAAAAATGGGGAAAATCCCTTCCAATAGGGCCTCATGAAGCAGGGAAGGTACCACTCCCACTGAATGGGTCACTCTGCTGCAAGGGGTGTCAATCTCGACCAGCGCCGCCTGGTAGTCACGAGTGTCCCCATGGATGCAAATGACTCCGACATTGCTAGGGTGTAACCTGGCCAGATTTACACAGCTGCTTTTGACCAAAGTTATCACACTACCAGAGTCAAGCAGCGCAGTGACGGGTTTTCCGTCAATAGCAATCACACACATTTGCTTCTCCATGCGACTTGAGGATGATGCTATACATGCGACCTGTGAAAACAGAGAAATGCTTTTTTTCATATAAGCATTATCACATTGCATGGGTTCATCACTCAGGGGACAATTGGCAGCAATATGTCCCAATGCATGGCATCAGTAGCACTGTATGTGTTCTATACCCAGTCCTCTCAAGGGTCCCCAAGACCTTCCTGGCTTCTTTGGCCAGTCTCTAGGTCTAGAGCCCCCAGTCTCTTTAACCGGATGGAAAATAATCCCTTACTCACAATTCACAATTTAACTTCTATTTACTCCTATGTAATAGGGAGCGATAAACATCTAGAGAATCATTAGAAAATCTCTTTCCCATAAGTTGGATATAATTGGGAGATTTAAAAAACAAAACCAAAAAAAAAAATGTTAATATAAAAAGGGGAAAGGAAATAATAAAAAAATAATAAAAAGAACATGGATCAAGCTAAATTCAATAATCTAACCCGAATTGTGACTCCACAAGGTCAATTTTTAAAAAAACGTTATAAGAAAAAACTATATACAGGCAGTCCCCTAGTTATGAACATCCGACTTATGAACGACTCCTACTTACAAACGGAGGGAGACAACAGGAAGTGAGAGGAAATCTCCCCCTAGGAAGGGAAATTCACTCCTGTAAGAGTTATTATGGGAAAAAGGGGTCTCCACTGATGCTTTATCACCAAGGTTTGTTTCCACAACAACCCAAAATTTTCAAAATCCAATTATCATTGGGACAGGAAGTGAGGTGAAATCTTCTGAACAGAAACATAGACAGCAAAACAAACATTACAGGGGTGTTACCCCTTCCCTATGCTATCCAAAAAGCTTAAAAATATTTGTTTTGGCTGAAGCTACACTTAAAAAATGTACCTGTTCCCACTTACAAACAAATTCGACTTATGAACAAACCTACAGCCCCTATCTTGTTTGTAACCCGGGAACCGCCTGTAAGTAAAACACAGACGCATATGACCCGAAAATCGGGATTTAGCCTCCCAATTATCTTGGGTCCAAAATTCCCAACAATATATTAAAAATAAATTTAAATTTGGACAATAAATTATAAAATTGAAAAATCAATGCAAGGCAGCTCAAGTTTCAGAACCAGTTTACAAGCTCATACCATAAACTTGGCACCAATTATTCATATCTTATAACAATAACCTCCCGTGGTATTAAGTGCCCACATAGTAAAGTTAATTGTGGACTGTTAGACCACCCCATCCCCACAGGGGTGGACATGAGGGGTCAACCCAACAATAAACAATAATAAAAAATTATGTATAAATATAACAGCGCCTGACCTTTGTTATGCTTAAATTGTGATGGGTGATACCTGTGTCACCTCACAGACATGATAAAACTCAAAACATTTAACCACTTGCCGACCGCTGATCGGCATTTGACGGCGACAAGGTGGCTCTATTGCGCGAATCGCCGTCATATGACAGCGGCCGCGAGATCGCACCCAGTGAGCGCGCGCGCGCCGCCGGAGGTGCGCCCGCGAGCTCACTGTGTCCGGGGAGGGCCAGGGAGCGGGTGCGGCGGATTCGATCTCCGCCGGCCACCCGCGATGCCCCCCCCGGAGTGAAAGAACGGAGGTCCGTGTAAGTAAACAAGGACCTCCGTTCTGTGAGGGGGGAAGGGCTGTGATCACAGCCTTCCTCTACACGGAAGCTGTGATCGCTTCCCTTCACCAACTAGGGCAGTCCCCCCACAGTTAGAACACGCCCAGGGAACACTGTTAACCCTTAGAGCGCCCCCTGCAGGTTAACCGCTTCACTGCCAATGGCATTTACACAGTAATCAGTGCATTTTTATAGCACTGATCGCTGTATAAATGCCAATGGTCCCAAAAAAGTGTCAAAATGGTCCGACATGTCCGCTGAAATATCGCAGTACGATCTAAAATCGCAGATCGCCGCCATTACTAGTAAAAAAAAAAAAATAATAAAAACCCCAGAAATGAATTCTCATCATCCGTAAACGCGGCCACTTTTGTGCAAACCAATCAATAAACGCCGATTGCGATTTTTTTATCACAAATATGAGGAAGAATATAAATCGGCCAAAGCCGATGAAAAAAATGTTTTTTTATATTTTTTTTTTGGATTTGTATTTTAGCAAAAAGTAAGAAATTTCGGTTTTTTTGCAAAATTGTCGCTCTTCTTTTGTTTATAGCGGCGATCAGAAATGACTCAGAGGTGATCAAATACCACCAAAAGAAAGCTCTATTTGTGGGGAAAAAAGGACGCAAATTTAGTTTGGGTACAATGTCGCACGACCGCGCAATTGTCAGTTAAAGCGACACAGCGCCGAATCGCAAAAAGGGCTCTGGTCCTAAAGGGGGAAATCCTTCCGGTCCTTAAGTGGTTAAACAGTGAAAAACAAATATCATAAATAATAATAATGTGATCAACACCTGGGGGCTGCTGTACTCAGGTAGGTCCTGCAACTATGGGAGGACAAATTGATATTTTATATATTAATTTTTTATTATTACTAATAGAAAGCAGCGCCAAATCCACTTTCCTGCACATTGATTCCTATGAGCACTGAAGAGCACTTTGTATTTGGAGCACCAAGTCACTTGATATATTTTGTGGACTTTATGATTATTTGCTGGGTTGGCGCTGTTTTCTATTAGTAATAATAAAAAATTAATATATAAAATATCAATTTGTCCTCCCATAGTTCATAAGTCCCTAAATTCTATACTTCAACCATAGGACGCAGAAATCTTAAAATTGGATCTAAAAATAGATTCCAATATCATGTGGGTTAAGAATTGTCAATAAAGGCATTTACGTCAGTGACTATATTTAACCCATAGGGGGTATAGGATTTAATCCTATAGATCCAGGACATTTCAAGTTTTGAAATGCCGCTAAGAGTGGATCCCCCCGCGCCAATGGGGTTTGTAATGATCAATGCCTAAAAATAAGGTTTTAGATGGATCCCTATTATGGTGGTCTCGATAGTGTTTCGACACAGAATGGTTTTTAAAACCTGTGAGTATATTTGTTATATGCTCATTGAGCCAGACTTGTAAGGGACGTTTGGTCCGGCCCACATACTGTAGCCCACAAGGGCACTGTATCATATAAACTACGGCTTTCGTGTTACAGGTAATGAAGGGTCCAAACCTAAACTGGACCAATCTACCCGTCGACACGAAGGTCTGGGCCTTCCTTCCAATAAGGCTGTTTAAGGAACAGACCCTACATTTCCCACATTTATAAAAGCCAGTAAATTCTTTTAAAGAAGGCCAGCTGTTTGGTAGGGGGGTCAAACACATTAGGAGCTACCCTATTCCTAAGGAAGGAGGCACCCTTATAAATCACAGTGGGGTGATCAGAAAGACTATTACCTAGAATCCGATCGCTCTTAAGGATATGCCAATTCTTAGATATTATCTGCTTAACTTTCCTAGCTTGGTAGGAGTATGTAGTAATAAATGGCAATTGAGGGGGAGTGTGATGTCTATCTTCACTTAGTCTCTCCTTAAGCAAGTCCTCTCTATTCATCCTTGAAACATTGTCCAGAGTGGAAGACAAAAATTCACTACTATACCCCTTTTCTATAAACCTTTGAGTCAAAATCTCAGACTATTGAAAAAAATCACCCAGATCCGTACAATTACGGCAAAGCTGCATATACTGGCTCTTAGGGACTCCTCTGAGCCAAGGAGGATGATGGCAACTGTTCAATGGAATAAAAGAATTTCGATCAGAGGATTTAAAATAGGTCGAGGTGGTAAACCGACCGTTTTTAACTTCTATGTTGAGATCCAGAAAATTGACTTTTTCTGGGTGGGCCACGTAGTTAAGCTCAATCCCTCAAGGCTCTGATGAAGGGGGTTCGCCCTGGAAACGCGTCAGCCTTGCCCTATGGACAACATCCAGTCCCTCTGCTGAGGTTCTGTCATCTATTCCATTGGATGTGTTTTCGAATTTTAAAGTTTTATTATCAGCTCCGCTTGTGAGTATATGGATTTTATCTTTATAATTTTATTAAACTTTTTAATGGTACGGCACAAGGTCGGTGTGCCTCTCTTGTTTTTGTATCTTTGCTCTAGTGTGTCTGGATTCCCATGATCCTGAAGAGGGCAGCAAGACCTACATGTGTTAACTATTACCATCTTCATTGTGACTTTACATTGAATTAAGTGCCCCTGCAATATTGTGCACCATCGGATAGAGGTTCTTTGAGCGCAGGAGATTATTGGTTTTGGTTGTCACTGGGTTGGATTGACAGCAGAATGAGCTAATGGCTCCCACTGCTGCCTCTATGTCCTGTGAGTAGAGAGAGCACAGAGTTGCTGCTCTTGGGCACAGCGCAGGACTGAAACCGGGTTCAGGTAAGTATTTAGTGGGGGGCTGCGGAGAGCTGAACATGGGAGGTTTTTACCTTAATACAGAGAATGCATTAAGGTAAAAAACCTTTAGCCTTTACAACTTCTAGTAATCTCTAGGTATAGAAAGTAGAAAACCCTTTAAGCACTGCATGTGGGGAGTGATGTGAACTGACCAGCGGCAGCCAGATATGTGATATAAGAAGCAGAGGATGAGAGCTTTCTGATAGAGCACTTTGTCAGTTTGTGGCTCATTGTGTAGATAAGTGACATATTTATCCTGTAAGAGAGGGATCAGACTGTAGGATTGATTAATAACCTGATAGGGACTGAGGCTGGTAATCATGGCCCTCGACAGACTTGAACAGCTGGGAGGGCTCTTATCATAATCCATAAATCACAGTGTTCTGGAGTGTAGTAAAGAATAGAAAGATGGAGAAAGGAAAAAGCTGCAGTGGGGAGAGGATGGCTGGAGGGACAGGGATAGATCTGAGGAAGAGCTCTGTCGCGAACATAATACTGTATAGATGTCAGTGCCTGATTCAGCCCTTTTCATTGTTGCTGGACAGTGGCTTTCCCTGGAGATACTATTATCTAGCCACTGTCATGGGGGACAATTGATCAGGAAAGTTAGATGCCCCAGATGTCCCTTTTCTTGTTAGTTGGGCAGCAGACAGAATCTGCCCTCACTGCTCATCTCCTCCCTTCTCTATTCACCTAAACAGGAATGTTTGGTTGAACCTAACATTCATGTTGCTGTATCAGCCACCAGACAGGAGCCCCTGAGGACGTGCATAGCTCCCAAATGTCCCTGATTTGGAACAAAGTCCCCATATCCCTCTTTCCTCCTCATGTGTCCCTCATTGTGGTCTGATCTTTATAGTTGTATATAAAATGCACTATTTACCATTCAAAAAGTGTTTCTTAGTGCTAAACCTTGCTTCCAAATTCTAAATTGCTGCATTTGTAAGTTTCAAAAGCCAAAATAAAGGAATAGTGGTGGTAAAAAAAAGCACTTGTGGATTTAACTAATATTTTTTTAGTTAAAGTCTCCTTTAAGGGGACGTGGCAGGGTGTATGTTTTATGACTACATACTTTTGCTAATAGGTGTCCCTTGTTCCCATCCCAAAATGTTGGGCGGTATGAAGACGGGTGAGTCATGCAAGCATGTCCAACCACCTTCTCATATCAATGGGGACTCTCTTATCATTTACATATCATCATAAGGAGGCATCTCTAAATGATACCTGGGTAGACTGAATTAATATTCATGGGATCTGCGGTGCCAAAGAGGCTGGAGTTATACTTCCTTCTCCCGAGTGTGTCCACTCTGTGTCAGTACACCTAAAACTGACACCTAGAGAATTAGGCGAAGTGCTTAATGTTTGAGAAGTTTGATTATATGTGAGGGGACATTTTGTAAGCAGTACTCTGGTTCACTAACAACAAATGTACTGTGTGGAGAGAGCTATAGTGAGGACCCATTAGAATTGGGAAGGCACTCCAACTGTGGTTAAACAACAAATTCCATCATGCTTGTGCCTCTGGGACATATACCTGTGGCTAGTAGTCTTGCAATGCCTCATGGGACTTTTAGTTCCAAAACAGTCGAAATGCTGAGGATGCCTATCCCTGCATTCAATACTTTATGGAAGAGAGGGTGGAATGCTAGAACTGGGCTTGTTTTAAAGACTATCAACAATATAATTTGTGGATTACTACTTTCTATTCCTGGCAGTTTTGCCATCTTGAGCTACTGCCTACTATGCAGAAATCTGGCCCTGAGTGTAAAAACACTATGAAAGCTCTAACCCAGTGCTCTCCAAACTATGGCCCTTTGCATGCCTCAGCGAGGCATGATTCCTCCCACTAATACCACCAATAGTGTGTGATTTCTCACATTGATACCAATGATGGAGCACTATTCCTCCCACTGATACCAATGATGGGGCACTATTCCTTCCACTGACACCATCAATGGTGCATGTTTCCTCCCACTGATACCACCAATGGGGCACTATTCCTCCCATTGACACCAATGATGGGGCACTACTCCTCCCACTGACACGAACATTAGGGTACGATCCCTCCCATTGATACCAATGATGGGGCACTATTCCTCCCACTGATACAAACAATAGAGTACAAATCCTCCCACTGATACCAATGATGGTGCACTGTTCTTTCCAATGACACCAACCACAGGGCATTGTTTACTCCCACTGAAGCGAGGACATTGTCTACTCCCACTAGCCCCTAAAGTCTTAAGAAAGTAAACTGGCCCTTTGTTTAGAAAGTTTGGAGACCCTTGCTCTAACCTATTCATAATACATTTATCTAAATATAGTACATGTCTGTCCATAGAAACATGTAATATTAGGAATAGGCATGTAGGGTTCCCCTCCAAAGTCCGTACCTGGCCCTTCAGATCTGGTATGGTATTTAAGAGGAGCCCCGCACCAAAATGTAAAAAAAAATTGCGTAGGGGCCCTCCCCAAAGTCTGTACCAGGCCCTTCAGGTCTGGTATGGCTTTTAAGGGGAACCCCACACCCAATTTTTCTAAAAAAATGGCTTAGGGGTTTCCCCAAATCCAAACCAGACCCTTGTCCAAGCACACAGCCCTGGTATGGCAGGAGGGGGTGGGGATGAGTGAGCACCCCCCACCTCTGAATCATACCAGGCCACATGCCCTCAACATGGGGAGGGTGCTTTGAGGTCCCCCCAAAGCACCTTGTCCCCATGTTGATGGGGAGAAGGGCCTCATCCCCACAACATTGTACCCCTACCCATTCAACGAAAAAGGAGTGTAGTAGTGTTACAAAACACAGTAGACAGTTTTTGACAAGTCCTTTATTGTAAAATAGCTCTTTTTCTTCCCCCGGTTCTTCTTCTTTCTTCCTCCGGTCTTCCTCCATCTTCTCCTGCCCCGCTCCTTTTTCTGGTCTTTTGCTTCTTATTTCGGTCTTCTTCCTTCCTCTCGTCATCGTCTCCATCTTTTTCTTTTTCTTCTTTCATCGCTGCCGCTGCCGCACTGTCGTCAGAAGGGGACGGGGTCACTCGGTTGCATCACCGGGTGGCTCCGCCCCTTCTTATAAAATAACTGTCAAACTGAAGGCCGCCCATTCTGGGAGTCGAAAAACCGAAAGAAGAAGCAGAATACCAGAAGAAGGAGTGGGGCAAGAGAAGATGGACGACAAAGACAAGAGGAAGGAACAAGACTGAAAGAAGAAGCAGAACACCAGAAGTAGGAGAGGGCTAAGAGAAGATGGAGGAAGACCGGAGGAAGAAAGAAGAAGAATCGGGGGAAGAAAAAGAGCTATTTTACAATAAAAGACTTGTCAAAAAGTGCCTACTTTTTTTGGAACACTACTACACTCCTGTTTTGGTGAATGAGTAGGGGTACAATATACCCCATACTTATTCACATAGGGGGGAGGTCTGGATCTGGGGGCCCCTTATTAAAGGGGGCTTCCAGATTCTGATAAGCCTCCCACCCGCAGACCCCCACAACCACCGGCCAGGGTTGTGGGGATGAGGCCCTTCTCCCCCAAAGCACCCTGCCCATGTTGAGGGCATGTGGCCTGGTACAGTTCAGAAGGGGGGGTGCTTGCCCGTCCCCACCCCCTCCTGCCATGCCAGGGCTGCGTGCTTGCATAAGGGTCTGGTTTGGATTTTGGGGGGACCCCCACGCCTTTTTTTACGTTTTGGCAAGGGGTTTCCCATAAAATCCATACCAGACCCGAAGGGGTCTAGTGCTAGAATTATTGCACTAGCTCTAACACTAGCTCTAACTCTAACACTTATTGCACTAGCTCTAACGATCGCGGCGATACCTCACATGTGTGATTTGAACACTGTTTTCATATGCAGGCGGGACTATTCCTTGTAATAGAAAAAAGCATGACAGGACCTCTTAAATATGAGATCTGGGGTCAAAAACACCTCAGATCTCATATTTACGCTGAAATGCAATAAAAAAGAAAAAATGACACTTGCAATATATATAAATGTACATATATCTTCTTACACTGGCTGTATATAGGCTACACTAAATGCATATACTACATTGCCTGCACTGCCTGTATATACTCTCTGCACTAGATCTATATACTACACTGTCTACACTGCCTGTATATACTGTGTTTACACTAGATCTATATACTACACTGCCTGTATATACTGTCTCTACACTAGATCTATATACTACACTGCCTACACTGCCTGTATATACTGTACATTAGATCTATATACTACACTGCCTACATGCCACTAGCTACATGTTTCTCTGCCCGTTCACAGCACAACATACGGGCCTCTGTACAAGCGGCCTTATGTAATGTGGGCATGGACTAAGACCCGCTGAGCAATTTTTGGCCAAAGGCAAATCATGGCTCTCACAGCAGAGCGCGCTGTAATTAGCTAAAGCGTGCAGGTTATGTGCCATTTCCCCGCAATTTCACTGCATTATGGGGCGCTCGAATTTCCTGAGCACGCCCCATAATGTTTGGGATTCGCCGAACAGGCGAACCCCCAATGTCGAACCAGGGGCCCATCCCTAATTAGTAATACCTCTCCATTGAGATACTGCTTACCTGTATCTGCCAGTGCATGGCAGTCATCACCCAGTGCCATAATGTTTCAGGCTCCTGTACATCTTACTGATCCATCCCTGCAGCCTCTGTACAGATTCTAGTTAGGAACCAAGCTTTACTTGATGGCCACTAATAAAGACCATATACCTGATGACAATTGTTCAAGTATAACTAAAGGCAAAACTCTTTTTTTTTTAGTTTTGGTTAGAGTGGAAAGGGAGTAGAACATCTGTCAGTTTTTGTTGCTTTCTGTGCCCCCATTAGGGAGATTAAACCTCTCTATTTGTCCTGTTTAGCAATATCATTGAAAGTGAAAGTAACCTTTGGATTGTCCCCAGAAATGTAACAGAGGGGAAATCTTCCAATGCGGACAGTAGTTCTAATGGCCTATGGGTCCCCAAGGGATTCCCTTAATTGCAGGGACTTCCTCTCACTTCCTGTCTTGGTTATAGGGCAGGAAGTGAAGGTAAATTTCCCCAATGGGGCACAGATGGCAAAAAACGAACCAACATACGTTATAACCCTCCCTTATTTTATCCAAAATTAAAAAAAAAAAAGTTTTGCCTATAGTTCTACTTTCAGCATTATGCATGTTTGGTCTATGCATTTCCAGTAATAAGCAGATATGCAAAGCTACCCCATTGATAGGATTAAGCACTGTTTTTTCTTTGTTACATCTTTTGCATCAGAGACATGCGTCATCTCCTCAGTTCTCTGAGCAGCCAGTCATTCTGATTCATTGTCTTGACCCACTTGTATTCTTTGGAACCATCAATAACATTCCCGTGGATGCTAGTCATATAAAATGGTAACAATTGTGGCACAGACCTTAACCACTTAACAACCGCCCTATAGACAAATGACGTCTACAGAGTGGTTGCTTAATTCTGGGAGGACGTCTATTGACGTCCTCCCAGAATCGCGCTTCCCGCGTGCCCCCTGGGGCGCGCACATGGGAACATCCGTGACCATCGGGTCCGGGGGACCCGACTGATCACGGATCGTGGTGAATGGCCGCTGTGAGCGCCCTTTCACCACGTGATCGCGCCGTCAAATGACGGCGTGATCACATGTAAACAAGCCGGCGGAAGCGCCGGCTTTTCTCTCCTCTCCGCACCGATCGGTGCAGTGTGAGAGGAGAGAGGGGGGAGAGAGGACGTGCTGCAGTGCTGTGGGCGATGTGTAATGCCCACAGCGCTGCTAGGTGACAAAATACACCCCCCACCATCTATTTACCAGCCATCCACCACCCACCCAGCCATCATCACATTTTTTGGGCGTTTCCATTGGCCTGGTGCTCCAGGACCTTCAAAAGTGCAAGAGGTAGTCAGGAAATTATATGTGTAATTTATGCTCCTAGAACGCCTGACGGTGCTCCCTGCATGTTGGGCCTCTGTATGTGGCCAGGCTGTGTAAAAGTGTCACATATGTGGTATCGCCATACTCGGGAGGAGTAGTAGAATGTGTTTTGGTGTGTAATTTGTGGTATGCATATGCTGGGTGTGAGAAATAACCTGTTAACATATGACAATTTTGGGGGGAAAAAAAAAATAAATAAAAAATTCATTTTGCAAAGAATTGTGGGAAAAAATTACAACTTCAAAAAATTCACTACGCCTCTTACTAAATACCTTGGAATGTCTACTTTCCAAGAAGGGGTAATTTGGGGGTTATTTGTACTTTCCTGGCTTGTTAGGGTCTCGGGAAATGAGATAGGCCGTCAGTAAATCAAGTGTGATCAATATTCAGTGATTGGCACCATAGCTTGTAGATTTACTTAAAAAATAAATAAAAAAAAAAGGGGGGTTTTAACAGTATACAATTGTCCAATAAAGAGTGTGGGTCGTATACGTATGGTGTTTAATGTGTGGTTTTGTGTAAGATGATGAGGAGGGCTCATACCG
>BLSH010113654.1:85847-99560 GCA_018402905.1 Glandirana rugosa | reverse complement strand
TTCAAGGTATATTGTATCGTTTAGAAGTGAAAAACTAAAGGACAGGTAAAATTGGTGAACTGGTGACCCATGAATTTGGGGGAATTGTTGGTCTGGTTAAAAGTCTAAAGTCGCGAGAGTGTGAAACTTACTGTTAATGAGTCAGTACGTTGTAACATGGGTATACTTTACACGAAGGAAAAAAAGTGTGTTTATCTCGAAAAAAAACCACCATAAATTAGTAGCGACCCAAAAAATAAAAAACGCGATATTAAATTTTTTCTGGCTTTTAAAACATTTTTTTACTTAAAAAGAAGCAAAGACAATATTTTAAAACGTTTAATCATTAAAAATAAGTATTTAAAACCGGTTTTAAATATGACGATGGATAGAAACCATTTTTTTTTGATTAATCACATATAATAAACCAGAAACACTTTCAATATCTCAGATGTTCGATACCACGGTTAGTGACTTATAACTAGTGTGAACAATTTTATAACAGAAACGAAGAAAAATTCATTTTTTTACAAAATTTTCGGTCTTTTTTAAATTATAGCGCAAAAAATAAAAAACCCAGCGATGATTAAATACCACCAAAAAAAAGCTCTATTTGTGTGAAAAAAAGGAAGCACATTTCATATGGGTACAATGTTGCATGACTGAGTAATTGTCATTCAAAGTGTGAGAGCGCTGAAATCTGAAAATTGGTCTGGTTGTTAAGGGGGTTTAAGTACCCAGTGGTCAAGTGGTTAAAATGGACAGGAAATCAAAAAGTGAAGATTTGCTATGTTATATGGAACTTCTAGAAATGTTCATTGTACCAAAGCAGTGTCCTGAAAAATCTACCTTTTGTATTGAATTTCTCTAGAAAAACATCAGTGCTTTTCTTGATATTTTAGTGTTCTTGATTCATTCATTCTATGGATCTGTGCTTTCTGAACCTCTTTAGCTGCTTTTTGATCTTTACCAATCCAGTTATTTGATTACTAGTGATCAGGGGACAGCTGTGACATAAAGGAAGCAAAGCCAAGATGTCTGCCTCCAGTCCACACTTAGACACTGTACAGAACAAGGCATGGTAACCCAGGGATTAGAAAAGTAGGGACAACAACAGCTGCAGGAAGGTTACAGACTCCAGTCATTTGATTACTAGTGATCAGGGAACAGCTGTGTCATGAGGAAGCAAAGCCCTGCTATTACCAAGATGGCTGCCTCCACACAGAGTTAGGGTTTCCACCTCATCCCTTTAAACCCAAACACATATTAATTACACAGGTTCTGATGCTGATTTAAAGCAGTAAGTGAGTTTAATTACCACCTTAATCAGCCACAGAACCTGGTTAATTAATTTGTGTTCGGTTTGAAAGGGATGAAGTGGCAACCCTAAACAGAGGCACCATGCAGAATAAGGCATGGTAAGTCATAGACAAGAAAAGTAGTGACAGTAACAGCTGCAGGAAGGTTACAGACAGCAATTGCTCTCCGCTTGCTTTTTTTGGGCACGGCTTCAAGGGTTCAAGTCCTCTTACAGGTCAATATGCTACTTTCCCAATTCTGGGTTAAAGCGGAGCTCCATCCAAAAGGGGAAGCTCTGCTTTTTTTTGCTTCCTCCCCCCTCCACTGCCACATCTGGCACCTGTTTTTGACAGGTACCAGACCCTTCTTCTGGTAGACCTCACCACAGCGAGGTCCCCTGGAAGTTCGGCCCCTTCCTCCGCCGACGGGCCATTCACAAACGCGGTTCGCTTCACACACACGCAGTAGAAAACAGCTGTAAAGCCGCAAGGCTTCACTGCCGGTTTCCCTTACAAGGAATGGCTCTGCTTTAAGTAACAATTTCTGTTTGTACTCCAACTCCTCTGCAACTAATACTGTCATTGCCACCTATTCACTGTGGAAACAACCACAATTTCTAAGTATGGAGGAGCATGTGGCCTTCTACCCTTCCACCCGCTATGTAGCACATGGCACCTAGGCGGCCAATTGGCAGGCCTCAGAAATGTCAGAATGGAGCAGGGGCAATGCCATTAGCCTTGTGTGACATTTGATGACACCAAGCTAATACAGGGCTTTTTGCTTCCAGTTGGGTGAGGTGAATGGGGTAGCAGGGAGAGCAAGGGTAAGTATTAGGCCTCATACACACGGACGTTTTTTGACGCCGGCGTTTTCTGGCATTTTTTGCAGCTCTCCATGTTAGTCAATGGCCCCATAAAAACGTCTGCGTTTTTGAGCTGTAGGTGGCATCGGCGTTAGTGAGCAGATAGTAGAACCCATGGCCATCGCGTTCTGAGGCTGTAACGTTTTGACGTTTTTTGACGCCGACGCCACAAAACGCCAACAAACGCCACCTATTATTATACCGGCGTTTTTTGAGGCCGACGTTTTTAGATTGAAAAATAGCAGAGGGATGATTTTTTTAAAAAATGCCTATTGACGCCGACGCTCACTAACGCTCAAAAACGCCGATGCATAACGCCGACTTTTTTCCTTGACGTCGGGCCCGACGTTTTGTTTATTTTTTTAGAAACGTCCGTGTGTATGAGGCCTAAGAAGCAAAGAGGTATGCTATAAAGATAATCTGATACTTTGCCCTGAATGCCATCTTCAGCTTAGGCTGTGCTTTTATTGAGTATTTTTTTTTGTTCATAGCATAAAAGAAGGACTGTTATTAAACACAAAAATAAATGACATGTTCCCTATTGGTTCATGCAAAGTGTGAATTTTAATGTTGATCCACTTTCCTGGAGCCATTATTATCTTTTAAATGAGACCCAGATGACTGTGGAACAAAAATCGAACCCACTGACCTTATGAAACTAATTCACGTAACTGCAGCAACCGCAACAACAAGAACAACCTGTCCTGCATCTCATCGCCTTCCTACAAATGGTCTGATAACAGAAATTCCTGAATTTTATTCTGCGGAGCTCTCTGAAGAATTTCAGGAGAGTATAATGAGAAAAAATGACCTGTATACTTGTTTTTGACAACAAGCAAAGCTACAAGACACTGCCTCCTCCCCAGAGCCAAGAACTAACCGTGCAACTCCCAGAAGGAGCAGAAGACCAGTTTAACACTCTGTAAAAATATAAATTGTGAGTTAAAATAAATCTTTACAGGTAAGGCCTGTGGATTTACCAGAGTCACGCTTGGCATAATGAGCCTTTTCACATGAACAAAAAAAGCAACAAGTCCCATTTTACAGCCCAGCCCAGCAAAACAGCAGCCGGGTGGCAACCTTATCCAAGGCCTCCTGCTCTCTAGTTCCCTCATCACCTCCCCCCATATTCACCTCCAGGACTTCTCCCGAGCCTCTCCCATCCTCTGGAATTCCCTACCCTAATCTGTCAGACTGTCTCCAAATCTATCCACTTTTGGGCGATCCCTGAAAACTTTTCTCTTCAGAAAAGCCTATCCTCCTGCCTCCACCTAACAACTACACTTTTATTTTCTTCATCAGCTCACCCCCCACAGTTATTACCCTCTTGTATCACCTGACCCTCCCTCTTAGATTGTAAGCTCTAACGAGCAGGGCCCTCTTATTCCTCCTGTATTGAATTGTATTGTAACTGTACTGTCTGCCTTAATGTTGTAAAGCGCTGCGCAAACTGTCGGCGCTATATAAATCCTGTATAACAATAATCCAAGAATAATGTCCCCTATTTGACAGGTTGTTGATGTGTGTATGTTAGTTGGACCTCAAAGGACTCATGTGATAGACGTGAGCAATTTTATGTTGCCAGTAACATTCAGAAACCCTATACTGTGGAATTTACAGTTGAAAACTAAATGGTAGCTGTGGACAGCAAAAAAAATAATTTTTTTACACACTTTTTACATATATAACCCCCAAATGCCTCATGACTCCTTAACCACTTCAGGACCGCGCTATAGCCGAAAGACGGCTACAGCGCGGCTCTGAAATGCCCGCAGGACATCCATGGACGTCCTGCCTCGTGCGCGCTCCCCGTGCGCACTCGCAGCCTGCGGCGGCACGCTCTCGCGGCCGCCACATGCTGCGTGGGCGTGCCCACGGGTTGGGCGGACTCGATGTCCGCCCGAGACCCGCCGATCACCTGAAGCAGCCTCAGAACGGGGAACCGCCAATGTAAACACGGCGGTTCTCCGTTCTGTGAAGGGGTCATGACAGCTCTGCTGATCCCTGTCACTGGGATCAGTTAGATCTGTTATGTCCCGACCAGCCCCGCCCCCCCACAGTTAGAACACAGCCAGGGAACATTTGTTAACCCCTTCACTGCCCCCTGCAGGTTAACCCCTTCACTGCCAATGACATTTATACAGTAATCAGTGGACATTTAAATTTCTGATCGCTGTATAAATGTCATTGGTCTCAAAAATGTGTCAAAAATGTCCGACATGTCCGCTGCAATATCGCAGTCCCGATAAAAATCGCAGATCGCCGCCATTACTAGTAAAAAAAAAAATAATAATAAAAACGCCATAAATCAATTCCCATAGTTTGTAGACGCGATAACTTTTGCGCAAACCAATCAATATACGCCGATTGCGCTTTTTTTTTTTACCAAAAATATGTATTAGAAGATATATCGGCCAAAACTGATGAATAATTTTCTTTTTTATATTTTTTTGGATATTTATTATAGCAAAAAAGTTTAAAATATTGTTCTTTTTTCAAAATCATCGCTCTTTGTTTATTTATAGCGCAAAAAATAAAAACCGCAGAGGTGATCAAATACCACCAATAGAAAGCTCTATTTGTGGGAAAAAAATTATGAAAATTTTATTTGGGTACAACGTCGCACGACCGCGCAATTGTCATTCAAAATGCGACAGCGATGAAAGCCGAAAATTGGTCTGGGCAGGAGGGGGGTTTAAGTGCCCAGTAAGGAAGTGGTTAAAACAACCCTTGTAATTAATTTCTCCCCTTTTCTATGGCTTAATTTGCCCTTAAATGTCCAGAAGCTGCCAGTCACCTCCTTTATAGAGGTGATCATTTTTGCTTGTGAAGCAATGGACTGGAAAGTCTGAGGATCAGATTGGGTTTATGCAAGAATCTGTATTTTATATAAAAGAAAAAACTTCAAGACACTGTATAAGGGCAGGTAGCTGACTGGGCAGCAACTGTCAGGCTTTAGGTGACCCAACTCTTGATGTAGTCATAGTAATAAAGTTGAGCAAGGGGCAAATGTAAACCGTTCGATAAATGGTAAAAAAGTGTAGAGCTATAAAGAAAAGGGAAGTTCTAGGAACCCACCACAAATGATAGAGGGTAACATATATAATAATAAAATTCTGCAAAATTGGCAATAACAAACAGTATAGGTATGTAATAAGCAGATAGGCAAACCAGTGCCAGTCCAAAAATATGGGTGGGCAATGGATATGTCCACCAACGTGAATATTAATAACAATAATCACTTTTCAAAGTTCAAATTCAAGTGCAAAAAGTATTAATCCAAAAAAGGTTAAAGTGCAGTTCATATAGGGATGAATATAATGAGACTTCTGTGAATCCATGAAGAGAAGAACCACCACCAACATATAGAAGGCTTACCAGAAAACTTGGACATTAGACTTGTATCTCCTGGGTCAGATATGCATTGGATGTATCAACACGCAGCAAAAGAACTTTTCCACAGGACAGACTGAAAATAAAGTGATCCAATGTCCAGATGAAACTCGATTGATCAACAGTATAGAGATGAGCTGTCACACATTGTGGTCTTCAGCGTCATATAGAACCATGAAGGGAAGAGAGACTCCACATAGTGTAAGCCAGCGATTAATTACAATTTATTGAATAAAAATAGTGAACACTCACATGTTCCAATTAAAACAAGCGCTTTAAACAGTGTGGAAAGGAACGCAATGGCACAGTTCAAAAATACGCCTGGGAGTCTAAAGTGTATTACTAAACCCACAACAGTAAAATCAGTCTGTATATGCAGCATAGCATGCTTGTTATACTCACTGTGGAACCTAAGGGGTTAATCTTCTGTATTGTGTAAAAAGGCTGTTTGATCCTGTCTCCTTTGGTCCTCTCCTCCTTTAACTGTCCCCAATATATTTCCTAATAATACAGAGCCATGGGACAGGCTGCACATGCTCAGAGTGTTTTTTTTTTCTTAAGAGGGTGCATGTGGTAAGCACAGGGCCAATAGGCACCTTCCAGATAGCGAGTCAGGGGTCCTGCATCCTGACAGGACAGTCAGTGCAGAATGAAAATTCTTATTACAAGCTTAAACCAGACACTCATTGAAGTCACAAGACTGCTATATACTGCTGATGGGAAAAGGTATTTAGCAGTTTATATTTACTAAAACTATTGCATTTCCATGTTCTGTGTACTGTGGGAGACCAGATATAGTGAATACAGGGTCCTTGGTTTAGTAACACTTTAAGCGTACCAGTATGCCTCATGTATTGAGCTGACATGTGACATGAACATCAATAGTGCTAAAATTTGGGGAAACACCCAAAAGCAGGGAGACAGTATATAAGGACAGACAGCTGATTGACAGCAACTGTCAGACTTCAGGTGAATCGTCTCTTAAAAAAAGTAGAAATAGCTAAGAAAGGGCAAATGTCATTTTTTTTAAAAGGAAGCCTCAATGTATTATACATATTAAAGTGGTTGTAACCCTAAAAAAAACCCCATAAATTCTCCTGTTCCTTTAAACCATGATCTATAGCATAGTGCTTGTGCAGTGTAATTTGTCCCATTCTATGTTGTAAAATACCTGGTTGATCCAGTCTGTTCCTGTGTCCCCCTATATGTAATGACCACAGTAATCATGGCTGCTGATCCATGATACTGTGATCAGTTTACATCTCTCCATCAACCCGCTGTGTGGTCAGTCTCTCCCTCAGCCCCTCCCTCCCTGCCTGTCAGCTCAGGAGTCTGTGTAGTGAGAGCTGATCTCCTCCCCACCTCTCCCCTCCTGCTGCTATGTCATATGTGGCTGCAAAGTAATGTATATAAATCAATTACATCCCCATATAAAGCACAGTATGTCAGTTTTTTAAAATTATAACCCTGAATATCTTCTTGCACAACGGCGTAACCTCCCTCTTACAGTAGTACAGACAGTGGCGTGATGCACCCTTTGGGTATAGTAAGAAAATGTATGGCTGCCATGAGGATGGACAATGAGTGTGGTCCTGCCACCTTGGCACAAGGAATATAGAGATAAATCTAAAACATTGTGTAGGAAAAAGGGTTCAAATAGAAGAGGTGGGACTTTAGAGGTGTTGAAACCTTCTAGCAGAGTAATACAATCAGAAAACCACATTAGTTAAAAAAGATCAATTTATTACATATTTGGTTAAAAGAAATGTAGGGTAATACATCCCCCTAAAAACAGAAGCTCAGCAAATCATTTTAACAGACACCAGCCCCATGATAATAAAGCACCGTCCTTCCTGTCTTAAATTCAAGATCAATCAAACAATCTCTATATGTAGAAGTGGAAGATTTCCAAGGTATGACACTGTATACCACTGGGCTGAGGTAAACCAGGAGAGTCGTTTGGTGCTTTTTTCAGACGCGTTTCGAATCACATGCTTCCTCAGGGGTACATGGGATTTTCTGAGCTATGGTTGCTGAAATGCAAAAAAAAAACAGATGATAACATATGTAAATAATAAATATATACCTATCCATATGATGATCCATGGTGCAGTTACAGCTTAACAATGAATATAATATCAATCATAATAGGTATAAAAATCAAAGGCTTACATCAATAGGCACTGCTGGGAGCATGATGGTACTAGATGTATGGGAGTGGCGGCCACCCAGACAGTAGAGCAGTTTAGAGGGTCCCAGCATGCACCCAGAGGGGGCAAAGGGGAAAAGAAAAGTCCTATGTCTACTTCTCATCAATAGTACATGTAGTCCAGGTAAGAATAATCCAAAGAGGGAGTAAACGTTGTGTACTGTACTAGTATTATTGCATGTCTCTTAGATTCAAACTGGTTCTGAACCACTTTGAATGATTGCAGGCTCTTCTTACTGGCTCCATATGGCATACTGTAGATTCTCACAGCAGAGAGTTCAGGGGCACCACCATAAACATATCTAATATATTCCATTAATTAATTGGCTGTTAAACAAGGTCATTGTAGCTCATGACCTCCAATCAGCACAGGTCAGGGTATAAACAATTAGAGCGGTGGGTGGCTGGTGTGCACATAATTGTATTGTGGAGATTGTTTCTGCCTAGTAATAGCAGTCTAAGTTGGCTTATCAGGTGGGAATGTGAATGCTTAGCTTTGTAGACATTCACGTTGCATAGCTACCAAAATACCACTTTTAATGGCATCCCAAGGGCTGATTAGCAGCACTGACTGAAGTGCAAATGTAATACGGCACATTACTGCCAGCTGTCTTGTCATGGAAAACTGGCTAGTTTAAGCTGGGTGGAAAGTGAACAGACTTGTGTGGTCCAAGGGAAGTGCAACACCAAGCCTATGCCTACATTGAAATTGATCATTGTCAAGATTGCCGCCATGCTGACCCAGCATATTTATCTTCCTCTTGGATTTGCCATCCTGGCATTGTGTCTTCATCAACAAGCCACTATAAGAAATAGTAAAGTGATCATACATTCTTGCTTTAAAGTCCAATTGAACCTTCAGTTTGCTGATTGCAGAGCTCTGAAAAAGTGGACATTGATCCAGAAAATGGGTCAGAAGCTTGAAAAAATTAATATATACTAAAGTGGAACTAAACCCATAATTTAACTGTTTCCCAATGGCATGACTGATAATTATCACAGTTGCTTGTGCTCTCAACCAAACTGCCAAGTAACCAAATTGGCTGGTGTCATACCTGGCCACATGTGCAGAACCCTGGCGACTATAGATGACACAGACATTAAGATGGCAGCTCCCTTGGCTATAAATTATAGGAGGGTTTAGTCCTGATTTAATTATTAGAGTTTAAAGGTAACTATGGATTGTATGTATGTATTAATAGATGGGACCCATTATTACAGGGGCTGATTTTTTGGCAAATACATTTAACTAGATTTAGTAAGACAGAATATTTTTTTTAATCAAGAAATATAAGCTTTTTTTAAAATTTGGATGACTAATGTACCATTGAGACACCATAAAAGTCCCATTTGCAAGTGCCCTTATTTCTAATACGCACAGTGGCAAAAAATAATGATTTGATCCCCTGCAAATTTTGTATGTTTGCCCACTTACAAAGAAATGATGTGTCTATGGATATCGAAAAATGTGCAGCGCATATGTACATAAAAAGTGGTAGTAAACCCCCTAATCAAAGCACTGAGTGCGAATTAGAAAAAAATCATAAATAATAGACATAAATGTGCAAAAAAATTTAAAACAGCAAAGTGTTAATGCAACCACACTGTAATATGGTGAGGTAGAGTTCAATTAAATTAGTCCACCAGTGAAGAAATTTATCTCTTAAAATGTGAAACATGGGAAAATCCAGAACGACTGAAAGGTGAATGAACCGTGAAGTAAATCTTCAACTATGCAGGATAAAAACACCACCATGTATGAATAGGGTACTCTTACCAGATATACCTGGTTTACAGGCATGTAGGTCGGGTTTAATCACGGGCACCCAAGACATCAGGCATCCACAGACTGGGGTAACGATAAAGGACCAGTCGTCCAGCCACTTGAAGGGGCCAGGCTGTTTTACAGGCATGTAGGTCGGGTTTAATCACGGGCACCCAAGACGTCAGGCATCCACAGACTGGGGTAACGATAAAGGACCAGTCGTCTAACCACTTGAAGGGACCAGGCTCCAGGTGTAGAGGTAAAAGTATAGGGATCTAAATAGTATCACAGCAAGCCTTGGGGCAGCTTCTTGCTCTGTTAACATGTTGGTCCCTTCAAGTGGTTGGATGACTGGTCCTTTATTGTTACCCTAATCTGTGGATGCCTGACGTCCTGGGTACCCGTGATCGAACCCGACCTACATGCCTGTAAACCAGCCTGGCCCCTTCAAGTGGTTGGACGACTGGTCCTTTATCGTTACCCCAGTCTGTGGATGCCTGACGTCTTGGGTGCCCGTGATTGAACCCGACCTACATGCCTGTAAACCAGGTATATCTGGTAAGAGTACCCTATTCATACATGGTGGTGTTTTTATCCTGCATAGTTGAAGATTTACTTCACGGTTCATTCACCTTTCAGTCGTTCTGGATTTTCCCATGTTTCACATTTTAAGAGATAAATTTCTTCACTGGTGGACTAATTTAATTGAACTCTACCTCACCATATTACAGTGTGGTTGCATTAACACTTTGCTGTTTTAAATTTTTTTGTACATTTATGTCTATTATTTATGATTTTTTTCTAATTCACACTCAGTGCTTTGATTAGGGGGTTTACTACCACTTTTATGTACATATGCGCTGCACATTTTTCGATATCCATTTCATATCCAGTATTTTGTTATGGCTGTTTGTGCTGGCTGCTTACATTCTTACTGATTAGCGCGGTATTCTTCTTTATTTTTTGTTAAATGACGTGTCTATAATTGTTATCATATGTGTATTTTAAATGATAGAGACAGAATATCAACCAAACATAAAAAACACATGATACAATTCTTATAAATTGAGTTGCAGTTCAGTGAGTAAAATAAGTATTTGATCCCCTACCAATCAACAATAATTCTGGCTCCACAGACTGACTACAGTAGGTGCTCATGTGGTACACAGATTAGTCCTGTTAATTTAAGAAGGTGCTCCTAACAACAACTCGTTATGTGTAATGAAAGGAAAGTCCGGATGGCTGCACACCAAACTGGGATCCAAATGTCTTTATTTGCATAAAACCATTTAGAACATGAAGAGCATTACATGTACAAGCTTACACGTTTCACACACAAATTGTACTTTATCAAAGCCCATATCAGAGGGCTGGAAACATTATGCTTTGGGACTGTTTCTCTGCTAAAGGTACTGGCTGACTCTCCTGCATTGAGGGGCCATTGGACTGTTACATGTATTATAAAGTCTTGGATGAGAACCTTCTTCCCTCAGCCCGAACACTGAAGATGGGTCGTGGATGGATCTTCCAGCATGACAATGACCCAAAAAATACTATCAAGGCAACAAAGGAGTGGCTCAATAAGAAGCACATTAAGGTGATGGAGCAGCCTAGTCAGTCTCCAGACCTTAATCCTATAGAAAATTTATGGAGCATGCTGAAACTTTGAGTTGTCAAGCAACAGCCAAGAAACCTTAAGGATTTAGAGAAGATCTGTAAAGAAGAGTGGACCAAAATACCTCCTGAGATGTGTGCAAACCTGGTAACCAACTACTGGAAATGCCTTACCTCTGTGCTTGCCAACAAGGGTTTCTCCACCAAGTACGAAGTCATGTTTTACTTCGGGATCAAATACTTATTTTACTCACTGAACTGCAACTCATTTTATAATATTTGTATCATGTGTTTTTTCTGGATTTTTGGTTGATATTCTATCTCTAGCATTTAAAATAAATCTATTATAAAAATGATGGACCATTTATCTGTAAGTAGACAAATCGGCCGGGGATAAAATAATTATTTTCCCCACTGCATATAAGGGATTTAGATGTAATAGATGGCTCCAGTTAGAAGAATAAAAAATCCATATATCTTTACCTTTTAAAATCAAATATTGATTAAAAGATTGCTGGAATTTACTGTTGAACAGATTTGGTTAATCCATCAAAATGGGTAATTTATCTGCTGAGCTGATGGTTATCATAACATCATCCTAAACCTATCCCCTGACATTTAGCAATTTGATCCCAAATAAAAAATATAATTTGACTTTGACATTGACTGTTGACTGTTGGCTTGTTTCCTGATTGAACCTTTCTTTTATTGCCTTCTGCTAAGCTGGCGTTAACTGTGGTCAGGATGTTAGACTGCAATCTTCAATGGGGTAGGGGCAACCACAAATGGATTTATGTGCTCCCCTGCATGGTTCGTTCCATATTAACTTTTAATGTTCTTGCTCTTTGCTTCAGAAATCACAGAGCCACCGACATAATACATGGAGAAAATTCGGTCATATCAATGGTGTGGAACATGAGTTGATAGTTAATGCTCATTTGATATGTTCTTGCATGCTCATATGAGTAATGCTGATATGAGAACACATGTGCTTCAGCATCCCCTTGTGTATCAGAGAGCCATATTTATGAAATTAAAGGGAAAACAGTCCCAGGCAACCAATCAGGTTCAAACTGTCATTCTCTGACCACTAATTTCCAATTCCGGGGTCAATCTGATTGTATTTTGTGAGTGTTTTTTTAACCATTTTATTAATAACATGCATTTTAATAAGCCTTGTGTATTCATTGTCTGCTAAGCACCAATTCTAGCCTTGTTGAATAAAGCAGGGCAAGCAGCAAGCAGTAAAGTATAAAGCAGTACCTGTAGAAGCCAATTACACTTTATCTTATTTTGATCAAAGTTCCATATAGTGAATTGTGATTGGCTGTAATTTCCACTTGCTTTGCTTTTTGAAAAAGATTACTATTTTAATACAGACAAGTACTAATAAGGAAGACATTCATTTTCTCTGACCCGCAGCACAATAGGGCACGGGCTGGGAGAGGGAAGGCAAACAATGAGGGAAAATCAAGTTCTACTGTATTGGATAGATCTGATGGTTTAACACTGAGAGCTTACTGACAGGAGGAGTGATCAGATAAAGATAAAGCAGAGCAGCCTTTTCCAGTCTTTTTACCCCAGAGGAACCCTTGAAATATTTTTAAAGTCTCCAGGAACCCCCCTGTAATATAGGTCTATTGAGGGTCATTGGGAAAATGCCCCTTACATTGGGGGTGGTAAGTGGGAAAAATCCCCACTTTACTGGGGTGGCTAGAATGACACCCTTGTAGTCATGTTGCTGGCTTTGCCAAGTGACCTGGGTCTACAGTATGCAGACACCAGCAAATGGGAGGTCAGTTAGCCACAGCTCAAGGAACCCTTAGCTAATTCAGGAGGAACCATAATTGAGAATGGCTGGAGGAGAATAATGATATCTTCAGCTTGCTTCTCTCTTCCCCAATAAGGGGGCTGGGGCATGTTGAGCAATTTGTATTGCTTAACTAAAGGGATTTCAAATCTTTTGACAGGTAAACCAGTTTCATATGTATTTCAGCTATGTATGAACATGTTTTCCAGTAGGGGCTAGCTTTATGACACATGTTTATGACAAAACTCTATGAGAAAGGTAACAATCTTAATTTTCAGACATGTGACTTAAAGTGGTTGTTAACCCACTGTAATAACTTCATATAATTCTGTCTGTTTCCTAACGATAGGAGCGCCTGTGTCTGTGTTTTATTAAAAAAATGCTGATGTCAGTCAGGAGGGGAGGAAGAGAGGAGGAGAGAGTCGGCCGGTCACGTGTGCGCCGAGTGGCACTCTGAAATGAGGTATAATCTGCATTTTTTAAATAAAAAACCGACACAGGAGCACCTATCGTTAGGAAACAGACAGAATTATATAGGACATTTAATGTTATTTTAGCAGGAGGGGGCAGGCCCTGACACAGGAGCCGACAGGCAAGGAGGGAGGGGGGAGAGGAGGACAGGAGAGACAGCAGATGACGGAATCACATAAACTGACCATGGTGTCAGGGCTCAGCAGTCATGATAAACCATGGTCGGTTTACAGGGGGGGGCAGAAACTGTCAGGATCAGCCAGGTGATAGTACTGACGACTCGGGACTGTGGTACCAGTCAAATACACTAA
>BLSH010113654.1:64865-78749 GCA_018402905.1 Glandirana rugosa | reverse complement strand
CAAGGGGTTCCAAGACAGGACCCTGGTTAGGATAAGTTAAATAAGTATTTGCTAACCTCCTGCCCCACTTCTTATAGTGGGAGAATTATTGATTTATCCCTGGAGTTGATCCCTTTCCTGATGCATGCCAACACTTTGTTAGGTTTGCTTGCAGCAGCTTGGCATTGCATGCCACTGCTGAGCCTGTTCTCCACTAGGACCCCTAGGTCTTTTTCCATTCTAGATTCCCCCAGAGGCTCTCCCCCTAGTGAGTAGTTTTCTTTTTTGTTCTTGGTACCCAAATGCATTATCTTACATTTTTCTACGTTAAATCTCATTTGCCACTTGCCTGCCCACCCCATTAATTTATTCAGATCTTCTTGCAAGGTTTCCACATCCTGTGGAGAGTTTATTGCCCTGCTTAGCTTGGTATCATCCGCAAATATTGAGATTGAGCTCTTCACCCCGTCCTCCAATCGTTTATGAATAAATTGAATAGGATTGGTCCCAGGACAGAACCTTGGGGAACCCCACTTTCTACACCAGACCATTCTGAGTATTCCCCGTTTACCACCACCCTCTGGACTCGCCCCTGTAGCCAATTTTCAATCCAGGTGCTCACCCTTTGATCCATTTTAAGGGATCTTAGTTTGTACAGTAAACGTTTATGGGGAACTGTATCAAATGCTTTCGCAAAATCCAGATACACCACATCCACAGGCCTTCCTTTATCTAGATGGCAGCTCACCTCCTCATAGAAGGTTAATAGATTGGTTTGGCAAGAACGATCGTTCATGAACCCATGTTGATCACCACTAATGATACCGTTCTCGTTACAATAATCATGTATGTAATCCCTTATTATTCCCTCCAAGAGCTTGCCAATTATTGATGTTAAGATAACTGGTCTGTAGTTCCCAGGGATATATCTTGATCTTTTTTATATATTGGTACTACATTGGCTTCTTTCAGTCAGCTGGTATCATACCAGTCAGATGTTGTTTGTATACTTATGTATAAATATATTTATGTAATTGACATGTTTAATTAACATGTAATTCTTTCTATTTAATTGTAGTGGTATTCTGTACAGTGCTTCACAAGTCTCCTGAGAAAGCCATTTGATTGGTGAAACATGTTGAGCAGAAACTACTGCACACACACTATGACTGCATGAATTATCCCATGATGGTTTTAAAAACTATTGTTTTTTTTTTACTTTTGAATATTTATAATAACATTTTGTGATTTTAGGAATTAAATGTTGGTATATTGATTTGTTGCCACCTTAAAAACCCCATTCTTGTGTTTATAAATATTTATTATACAGTATTGCAGCTTACCTTTTCTTAGATGTTTTGGCTGCATTGATTTTCCCTTTCACCTGGTGATCCAGCCAGTAAGTCTGTTGTTTTTCAAAAGAACAAGCTCTCCAGCAGGATGTATCAATTACAGAGATGAGACAAGCCATTTAATATTAGCAGAAATCTGACATACAATTCCTGGTGGTCCTTTTTGCTCGAAGCATATTTTTATTGGATGCCGTAGTGCTAAGTACTATTAATGTACTTTAAAGAGAAACTGTTATTAGGATATATAAATCCTAACAAAAGTGTCTCTTTACGGTGTAATAGACTACAGCAGTGTAGTAATGTCTTTGAAACACAGACATTAAAGTTTTTTGTCTTCCAAACTTAGTAACAGTGTTTGCCCAGCATGGCTTCTTGCTGTAAAATATGTGTTTGATGCTTTTATATGACAATGGAAATCTTCACTTTCAGCACTCTTTGTTCTAAAGCTGCTTGCTGTAAATTCCAATAGAATTCTGCCCACTGTTAATCCACGCTCTCTCTCTCTCTCTCTCTCGCTCACTCGCTCGCTCTCTCTCTATATATATATATTTTTCTTTGGAAATATTTTGTCTGGAATTAGGTCCCATAATGCATTGCTTTGGTACCTGGTAGGTCACCCTCAGTGAAAGAGAAGAGCCGCTCAATGCTAAAAATGGGAACACAGAGGAGGCAGGAAAACCAGTCTGCAGTTCATTAAAGAAATGACAGAATCCAAATTGACAATCAGCTTTTTTTGCACACAGAAGGGGGCAAAGTGGGCAAACCTTTCAGCTATAGATTAAAGAGGTACTTTGTGCCTGTTAAAATGGAATTTTCTACCTTGAATCTTTTTTTGTTCAGGGCTGGGATTGAAATTCAGCGTTGGCAATAAAGAACACCAATCCGAATAGTGTAATGTTTCTTATTCTCTAGCACTATTGCCAAGTGAATACACGACTGATGATCAAGCTTGTGGAGTAAAGGATAATACAAAGTTATGTTGAGATGGATAAATAAAGGTAATCTAACTGTGATCCTCCACTTCAGCAGAGTATTTAAGCCTTCAGACATGTGGCCATCGCTGTAGGCAATCTGATGCAGAATTTTCTCTGGGAAAAGACACATAGAGGTCTCTTTATAAATAATAAATACATTGCATAGCCATTTAATTGGTGACCAGGATACTTTCCTGTGTTAACAGCGCTTGCTTTGTAGGTACTGAACCCACCTATAACTTCTGTATGCACCCTCCCAAAAAATGCTCTCAACTGTGCCAATTATAAATATGCAAATTATGCAAAACTTTTACCAAATTAAAGTGCTCATTTTCATACCATATTCAAAAGTCCAGATTAAGTAATGTGCAAAATAACAATATAAATCACTGTGCAAATATTCATGCAAATTATTAAACAATTAATGTGCAAACTTCTTGATGTGCAGAATTCATATATTAGTCCCAATATTTAAAGTGCAATCCAGTGCATAAGTGACTTGATGCTGTGTCTATACTTCCGTCCAGAGGCGTTGCTAGGGGGTGGCTATTGGGGCTATAGCCCCGAGTCTGGGGCCCATAGCCCCGGGTCTCTTACAGGGGGGTGCAGTTCTGCAATTAGCAGGTATGTCCCGGTCTGGAATGCAGACTGTGTATCTATATATATATATATATATATATATATATATACACACACATACATACATACATACACATGGATATTTATTACTATTATTATTTATTTTATTACATGTATGCCCGCTCAAGCGTATGTCTTCGCTGCTATGGGCTCTAGCCCCAGATCTTTTGTAGACCTAGCAACACCCCTGCTTCCGTCCACATTCATATGTTCATTCACATATTCTTCCAAAAGTGTCTGTGCTCATGCCGTATCCAAAACACCATGTGCAGACTTAGAATGAGGTTCCCTACTTACCAGACCTTATTGACTCTCTCAGTCATACGACATGGAGAAGTCAATGTTCGCTTGTGGTCTGTAACCCAACCATGGGTTCTTGCTGATGTGGTTGTCCTTTCTCAGAATGCTAAAAATCTCTCTTGCAAGCGGATTATAGGAAAAAGAAGAAAGCTCTCATCGCGCGCCTCGTTTGAAAAATGTATTGGCCACAATGAGGACGTTGCGGAAGTGACGAAACGCGTCAGCTAGAACGCAAGGTGCACTGGGCCATGTTCGGTTGGTATGCATGCTGACACTGCAGAGTCGCGGCGACCACAGAACGATCGTATTTGATGTTGTATCATATTGTGGCCAATACATTTTTCAAACGAAGCGCGCAATTAGAGCTTTCTTCTTTTTCCTATAATCCACTTGCAAGAGAGATTTTCAGCATTCTGAGAAAGGACAACCGCATCAGCAAAAACCTCATTCTAAGTCTGCACATGGTGTTTTGGATACGGCGTGAGCACAGACAATTTTGGAAGAATATGTGAATGAACATATGAATGTGGACGGAAGTATAGACACAGCATCAAGTCACTAATGCACTGGATTGCACTTTAAATATTGGGACCAATATATGAATTTTGCACATCAAGAAGTTTGCACATTAATTGTTTAATAATTTGCATGAATATTTGCACAGTGATTTATATTGTTATTTTGCACATTACTTAATCTGGACTTTTGAATATGGTATGAAAATGAGCACTTTAATTTGGTAAAAGTTTTGCATAATTTGCATATTTATAATTGGCACAGTTGAGAGCATTTTTTGGGAGGGTGCATACAGAAGTTATAGGTGGGTTCGGTACCTACAAAGCAAGCGCTGTTAACGCAGGAAAGTGGTCACCAATTTAATAACCCCCTTATATATGAGAGGATATAACAGCAGCTGCGGAATAAATCACTGTACTGTGGCGCGGGAGTCCTATTGTACACTAATTGCATAGCCATTTGTCCATTGAATCTGCAAAGTTGGCATAAACAAGTGTTCTTTAGGCTATTTTCTCTTGTGAGCGAATGTTATTTTTGTTATGGGCAGTATTAAAAGACCACTTTATGGCCACTAGATGGAGCTGAAGGCCATAGGAGATGCATACATCTTTGTAACAAGTGGTACAATGTAACAATTCTAGAGAATGCTAAAAGGAATGAGCAGAAAAATTACATTTTTAAAGCGGTAGTAAACCCCCAAGTACTACTTTTACCTACAGGTAAGCCTATAATAAGGCTTACCTGTAGGTAAAATGAACATCTCCTAAACCTACATGGTTTAGGAGATATTCACCTTGCATGTAGCCGCTGACAATAGCGGTGCAAGCGCTCTGATGATCCGGCGGATGCGGCCGGAAATTCAGAGCTGGCTGCCGGAACAAAGAGCTCCCGTGTACACGTGGGAGTGATGTCACGCGGCTCCGGCACTCACAGCGCCGGAACGCTTACTCAGAAGAAAGAAGAGGACCATAATGTCAGCTCCCTCAGCGCTGACCGACTCGGGCATCGGGGGCCTCGTTCTAAGGTAAGTATTTCATAATATGTTAGTATGCGATGCATACTAACATATTATGCTATTGTCTTGCAGGATTTTTTTTTCCCCAGGTTTACTACCGCTTTAATTTAATCTACCTAATCTAATCTAGAATCGTTGCATAACATCTCTTATTAGAAAGATGTATTTCCTCAGCTCTGCACAGAACGAATGTACATGCAGATTCACTGGGTGAATGACCATGCAATTGTTTTTTTATAACTAGACCCCCTAATGCCCAACGCTTAAAGTTTTACTAAACCCTGGACCCTGCATTCACCATATCTGGTCTCCCACAGTTCACAGAACATGGAAATGCAATTATTTTAGTAAATATAAATTGCAAAATACCTTTTCTCAACAGCAGTATATACCAGTCTTGTGACTTCTATCAGTGTACTTTAACCGCTTCAGCCCCAGGAAAGTTTACCCCCTTCATGACCAGGCCATTGTTTTGTGATGCAGCACTGCTTTATTTTAACTGTCAATTGCGTGGTTATGTGGCGCTGTACCCAAATTGTAAAATTGATGTCCTTTTTTCCACAAATAGAGCTTTCTTTTGGTGGTATTTGATCACCTCTGCGGCTTTTATTTTTTGCGCTAGAAACAAAAAAAGACCGACAATTTTGAAAAAATACAAATTTACTTTATGATGTAAAACATATCCCATAAAAAATGTAAAAAATCATTCTTCATCAATTTAGGCCGATATGTATTCTGCTACATATTTTTTGGTATAAAAATCACAATAAGCGTATATTGATAGGTTTGTGCAAAGGTTATAGTGTCTACAAACTATGGCATATTTCTATTGAATTTATTTTTTACTAGTAATGGCAGCGATCAATGATTTTTACTGCGACATTGCAACAGAATAATCTGACACTAAGTGACACTTTGTTGGGGACCAGTGACAGTATTACAGTGATTAGTGCTAGAAAAAAGCACTGTCACTGTACTAATGACACTGGCTGGGAAGGGGTTAACATCGGGGCAATCAAAGGGTTAAATGTACTAGGGAGTGCTTGCTAACTGTGTGTGTGTGTGTGTGTGTGGGGGGTGCTTTGACAGGGGGAAGACAGGGATCCATGTTTTTGCTTTGCAGGAACACAAAATCTCCATCTTCCCCTTTCACAGAACGGCGGTCTGCCTTGTTTACATAGGCAGACCACCGTTCTGCCTCTCCTGAGAACGATTTACGTGTCCCTGTGGACATCGTGTGACACCAGGTCCCAGTCTCCTCCTGCACCTCTTCCAGACTGTCTTCCTCCCAATCTGTCCTGCAGCAAGTTTGGTTGGTGCTAAATAGCCACTATGGACTACAACTCGCAGCCCATCCACACACTGTCCATGACTCCACCTCTTCCAGACTGTCTTCCTCCCAATCTGTCCTGTGCATCTCACTCCCCTGGGCTGTGTCACTCACTGTTACTTGTAGTTCCTCCCGGAGATCTCTCTGATAGTGTTCTCTCTCCTTCTGTCCTCTTCTGCTCACCCTTGTGCCTCTCCTCCAGGATCTCTCTCCTCCTGGCTGCACCTGAGCTCTCCCAGGTCGAGGTCACCCCCCAGACTAGGGGCTTCCTCAGACCCTAACAGCCTCCACACTATTCAATCTCTGTCACTTCCACCCAAACTCTCCTACCTCCCACTGGGCAGACCACAGTATTTAAGGAGGCCTACCCCCTGCCAATCCAAGTTGGGGATTGGTCAGGGCTCCTTAACATACATCAGAAAGTATTACCTCCTCTTTCCATCCCCTTTTCCGGAACTTTCTGAAGAAGAGGGAAGGGGTAACTAAGGGGTGCTTCCTGCAGTCTCCAGTTCTCCCTGGGCCACTCCTCCACCCAGAATCAAAACAAGTTTTACCTACTCTTAACAAAAATCTATCTCTAAGCACCTACTTATGGTAGAGGTTGCTACACTCACCCCCCACCAACCCTCAGCTGGTCCCCATCTGAGGAAATTTGAAAATAAATGGCTTCTGGGCACAGGAGCAGGGGCATCCCAGAACAAATAAAAAGGGAGGGGAAAAGGGAACAAACTTGGATGGGGACTGTACAAATAAATAGGTACAACAATATGGCTATTTACATCTGTACACAGTAATATACATTCCTAGCTACTGTCCCTACTACTAACAGCAAGTAAATACATTCAATATACACATACTGAGCCAGAGCACTTCTCCCGAGAGAAAAGCACTCCTCCAGCATAGTTGTACAAGATGATGTTGACTGTCGCCGGATGGGGATGGACAGCCTTCCCATTCCAGGGATCCTAAGAAAAGGCAAACAACTAACCACAAACTAACTAGACAACAGTAACCATCTACTGGAAGGGTGTTATAAGCCCTCTAGTCTTTTTCCTGCCTGCCCTGCCAGTGAGGGGTTAGAATCCCACTGGCAAGACAGAAAAAGGGAAGATTAATGAATGGAATTGGTCTTTTTCAAGAGTTCCTGATAGGAGGGGCCCCTCCCCGGACAACAGGCTCATTAAAGATGAATAGGCCTGAACACACCTCACCCCAGCATCCTTTCAATGAGCCAAGTCTCTGCCATTGGGTGCAGGGTGGGGGGAGGGGGGAAGAGACAAAAACACAACCCATCAGGGGAGGGCTGGCAGCCTTAGGCCTGGCGGGCAAGTCCAGTCAAGTGGCCCATTGAACCACCGAATCAGCTCACCATCCACGCCCACCTGGTTTTAGAATGGATATTGATGTTCTGAAGCAAGACAAATATGATACAATTTGGTAACATAATTTAATGTTAATAGCAACAAAGGAGGTTTAAAAAAAATAATGTATCAATGCAGCTCATCAGTGCCCACCAATGCAGCCTTATCGGTGCCTATCAGCTTAGCCTCATCAGTGCCCATCAATGCAGCCTCACCAGTGCCTATCAAATGCAACCTGATCAGTGCCAATCAATGCAGGCTCGCCAGTGCCCATCAGCACAGCCTGATCAGTGCAAATCATTGCAGCCTGATCAGTGCCCATCAATGCAGCCCGATCGTTGCCCATCAATGCAGCCTCACCAGTACCCATCTAATGCAGTCTGCAATGCAGAGAGAGGAGAGCCGCCGGAGATCCCCGCTTACCTGGTGCGGCCGCTGTCATATGAAGTCCCGCCTCCTGGACCAGCCCCTATGATAGACATCACCAGTGTGCTGTCTATTATAGAAGCTGGTCCAGGAGGTAGGACTTTGTAAGCGGCGCTCCCCCCGAGGCAGCCCAATAGGCCCAGCGGCATCCATGGTAGGGCTGGCCCTGGGTGCCCCCCTTTGCCTGCAGTTAGTTGGTGGCTGCGCCCCTGGCCCCTTCTTCCTTCCTCCACAAGAAGAAAAAAGTGTGAGCGGGCAGTGGCCGTCGGCCATTTTGAATGTAAGTTAGGGTGGCCTGGGGGGCAATTGCCACCCTGCCCCCTGGCCCAGCCCTCCCCTGCAACCCATGCAGTCTTACAGCAGTCCTGTGTCTTTGAGCCTCTACAAGAAAAGCTGTAATCCTCCAACAATCCCTTTAAATGTAGAAGCGTGGATCAGACAGTCTTCTCCTGACTTCCCCTTCTCCACTGACAGAAATGGAGTAGCTCCTTGCAGGCTGGTTTAGCTTCACTACAAGGACCTTGTCTCCATAGATGGCACGCCCCAGGCCCCACTCCTGCTTCAACTCCACGAAGCGGTTTCAGACATCACAGTTCTGCCTTCTCAGGGGTTTGAGGACATGCAAATATTCCCATATCGTCTCATCCTCCCTCTCCGCTCTGGAGCTCTCCACGACGTCCATGATATGGGGAGGGACATTCGTAAAGTCTAGGCCCCATTCCAAGGCAACTCTGCGTTGTACCTTCCTTTGGAACCGGGAGAGCCTAGGTAACTCCTTAGCCTTCCCTCTCCCCAGTTGGATCAGAGCATCAGGGGATCTGACAACCTGTTGCCGGAAGGTACTTGTCCTGGTCTGGGTAGTGGAGGGGCTATTAAGAAACAGCTGACTGTGGGTGATAGGGGTTCCTGCAGCCTCTTCTGTGTCCAGCTCAGACCCTGGTCCTCTCCCATCCTCTGATGGAATTTCCCGGCCATGGGACCTTCCTGTCTCCAACTCCTCTTCATCTGGACTTTCCTCAGGGGACGACCATTCTACAAGTCTTTCAAGGGACCCAAACTCAGCTTGCTGTCTCGGGGAACCCCAATCAAGCGGTTTGTCTCCCTGCTTCTCTTCCAGCTCACTCCTCTCCTGGAGGCTGATTACGCTATAATTTTGGGACAGTCCCAGGTAATCTCAGCCTAGACTTAGTACTGTATTTTCTAGTAAGCTACTAAAGTTCTATCTTTATTATTGGTAATACTGAGGTTTTTCTTATGGGCTACATGGGTGGGACCTAGAACGTGTCTCATGTATCAGCCTACTTACTATGTGTATTATTTTTGTAGCCACCACAGCAAGCCTCCGATTTGCTCTATTGGTTGGGCTGTTCTCAACCTGGGGGAGGATGGTTTTTGTGCGGCCCGGGGAGGGCCGTGCCTCCGAGTACTGATGTTATCGGTGGGCGTGGGCTTCTCTGGGAAATTTGGCTGCTGCCTCAAATACTTACCATTACAGGGTGTGTTATTTACCTATTATTCTTGCCTGTTATGCTGTTGGGATCACAATTCAGACCTCTCTTTTTTGACCACTTTCTCACAATAGGCTTGGCACGATTTGTGCCAGAAACATGAGAATTCACGTGGTGTTCACTCCCATGAACACTTTAGGTTTCCTCGGACGTTTCCTCCAGGAGTCCTTTTGTTTTTTTTTAACATAAAGTTTATTACAAGTTTTGTAATACAATACAAAAAACAGCAGTGGTACAATCACTCAGGTACAGGTGAGTCACATTATCTAATCAGGGTAGGTATGCGGTCCTTCGCACAGTACAGGAGACATATTAACAGGGTTACATTTTATAGAGGAAATGGAGGACATATACCAAAGCTTACTGCATCCTCCTAACAGGATTAATCCTCTTTCTTTATTTCTCGTTCCTTCCTTTCCCCCGGTTCCCTAATAATATTTGGCCACCATTGTGCGGTATTCCTCACGCCCTACTCCAACGCCAGCTGCTCCTCCCGGACCCAGGCCGCCCACACCTTCTCAAATTTTTTCGGGCAATTACGACCTGCATAGGTTAGCTTGTAGAGGGGAAGGGCCAAGTTTATTAGGTTCCTCCACTGTCCCACTGTCGGAGGGGAGGCCTTAATCCATTGCAGAAGAATCGCTTTCCTCGCATAAAAGGCCGCGTAAAATACAAAGAGTTTCTTGGCCTTTGGGGCATCAAGCTCCTCACATATGCCCAGGAGCATACACCGTGGGTCACGGGGGACCTGGATTTCACCTATCCTATTAATGACGTGCAGGACCCCACTCCAAAACAGTTGAATTTCCGAGCAGGTCCATACTACGTGGAAGAAGGTCCCTTCCTCCGAACCACACCTGCGGCAGAGCGGACTCAAACCGGGGTATATCCCTGCCAGTCTCTGAGGGGTGTAATATATTCTGTGTAAGAACTTAATTTGGATGAACCTGTCCCTTGCTGAGATCATCAGCGGTAAAAATTGTTGGACCCCCTCTCCCCAAGGAGTCCTTTTGTTTACTTTAACTTTCCTCAGTTTGTATCATTCTCATTCTACGTCTGTCCTTCTCAACTTTTCCCCTTCCCCCTTTTCTTCTCATCTTTCCTTTTCCATTTTTTACGCACTCCATCATGGCCCACATGGTCAGCTCTTGCCCCCCCCAATCAAACTCTGCTCCTACAATGTAAACAGAAGATTCAGCATTCCCACCACAAACGATGGAGGCTCATATTTCCCTCATTCCAAAACCCGACAAGGACCTCACCCTAATTCTTTGATAGGAGTTGATCTCAAAGTTTTTGCCAAGGTGTTGGCTACTAGATTGCATCCCCTACTACCCAATCTGATACATCTGGAACAGGTTGGGTTCGTGAATGGACTTGAAGCCCGGGATAATACCCTGAAAACTCTTCTTCTAGCTGACTATGCCCACACGCATGACATCCCCTCTACCTCCTGACGGTTGACGCTGAAAAGGCATTCGACCAAGTTGACTGGCAGTTTCTTAGGCTATCACTGCAGCAGATAGGCATAGGTCCCCGCGTGATATCTAAGATAATTCTCTACTCCTGACCGTTCGCCAGAATTCGAATTAATGGTTCGTTGTCCCGGAAAATTTCATATCCACAATGCGACGAGACAGGGCTGCCCTCTGTCCCCCCTTCTGTACATCCTCACCGTGGAGCACCTAGCTGTCGCCCTACGTAACAATGACTCCATCACAGGTATTACGTTAGGCCATACACATGCCAAACTTGCCTTATGTGCAGATGATCTGCTGATATATGTGACAAAACCCCACCTATCCTTACCTGCAATCATACAGGAGATCAAGGAATTCGGGGCAATGGGCAACTTTAAAGTGAATCACAGCAAATCTGAAATCCTCAATATTTCATTACCAGAGACGACCTTACAACACCTCTCAACTTCCTTCCCCTTTAAGACAGGCTCCAAGTCTATTCGATACTTAGGGATCAACATCCCAACAGAAGCATCCTGGCTTTTCTCTGCAAATTTCACCCCTCTTCTCCTTAAAACCCAAGCAGATCTATCTTCGTATGCGATCAGGCGGCTCTCATGGTTCGGCAGGGTGAACGCTTTGTAAATGGCCGTGTTCCCCGATTCTTATACCTATTCCAAACCATCCCTATTCATATCTAGACCTATTTTAAGAAACGTTGTAGGATGTTTTTCCAACTTTATCTGGGGAACAGCCACTCCAGGACTAAATATGAAACCCTTTCCCTCCCAAAAGCTGGCAGGGGAGTTGGAGCTATAGATGCCTCTTTGTACCACAAGGCAACAGTTCTCATTAAGATTGTAGACTGGTTCCTTCATGCTATTTCCAAACTATGGGACCAATTAGAAAACCACCTGAACTCAATTGAGCTTTGCGTCCTACCGTGGATCCCTGCGGATTGTCCTAAGGACCTGACTCTCTTGACGGAACTTACTAGACAAACAATTCAAATCTCGGATCGGATGAACTCCACTGGTGCCATATCCAAACGGGTGGGACCCATGACTCCCTTTTTTGGGACCCCAGCATTTCCGCCAGCTGTGACTAGGTCACAACTTGGACCTTGGAGTAAAACTGAATGCAGAAGAATAGCCCAAGTTCTCCGTGCAGATCCATCTCTGATGACGGATTTCCCTACCTGTTCGCTTCCCCACTCCCCGAAGCATCGGCTTCAAAGACGCTATCGTACATTCACAGTTTTCAATCCTTATCTGATATCCTATCCGAACCATCGGGATTTGACAATTTACTTCTACAAGCTGACCCCCCCCGACCTATGTAGTCTCTCAGCTTTACTCTCTATTGCTCACTGTCTCTTCTACAGATCTCCCATCATATACGCTGGTCCCAGCTCCTTTCCAAGTCATCAGCTGTCAGCCAATGACAGCTGATCACCTGATGTAAACAAAAGATCGCTGACATCGTGAGGAAAAAAAAGCCACTCACCGGCTACAGAGAGAGGGACAGCGGTCCCGTATAAGGAGAGGCACTGCTGCTATGCAGTGCCCTCCAGTGCCATCTACCAGTGCCCACCAGTGCCGCCTACAGGTGCACATCAGTGCAACCTATCAGTGCCTATGATTGCCACCTATCAATGCCCACCAGTGCCACCTATCAATGCCAATTAGTGCTGCCAACCAATGGCCATCAGTGCCTCTTCATCAGTGCCACCTATCAGTGCTACCAATCAGTGTCACCTACCAGTGCCCATCAGTGCCACCCATCATTGCTCTTCAGTGCCGCCCATCATTGCCCATCAGTGCCACCCACCCGTGCCACCCATCAGTGCCCACCAGTGGCACCTCATCAGTGCCCACCAGTGCCACCTATCAGTGCCCATCAGTGCCGCCTTATCAGTGTCCATCAGTGCCGATCAGTGCAGCCTATCAGTGCCCATGAGTGCTGCCTCATCAGCGCACATCAATGAAGGAGAAAAATTACCTGTTTTCAAAATTTTATGACAAACTGAAACTGTTTGGGTTTTTTTTCAAAAGTTTCGGTCTTTTTTTTAGTTTTTTAGCAAAAAATAAAAAAACCCGGCAGTGATTATATGCCACCAAAAGAAAGCTCTATTTGTGTGAAAAAAATGATAAAAATTTAGTTTGGGTACAGTGTACCATGACCGCGCAATTGTCATTCAAAGAGCAACAGCGCTGAAAGCTGAAAATTGGCCTGGGCAGGAGGGGGGTTTAAGTGCCCAGTAAGCAAGTGATTAATCTATGGAACGGGTTTGAACCTAATGGTTTCTGCCCACCTTTTTCCGTTTTGTCTTCCTCTTATTTTGAAAGATTATGACTAAGGTATACCATACCCTATATATACAGTCCTGCTCACCATTATTGGCACCCATGAAGTTTATGTACATATTGTGGAATATCTACTGAAGGAAATGTATCAAATTAACCAACATATTACTACAGATAGCTTGTGTTTGACAAAAAACTGTAAATGATAAATAACATTTAAAAAGATAAACATTATGAGGAAAACAGAGAAAACCATAATGCTTGCCTTGTCAGTGGTATTGGCACCCTTTGATGAAAATCAGTATGGAAACCCAATTTGGCTCACCTGTTGCAGATCTCAAATGAGGATCACCTGTGATGAATTGCCTCCACCCATGTGACCCAAATTAGCCAATAAATGAACATTTTGGTTTTATAAAAAGCCACCTGTTATTCCCTCTTCATGTGTGACAATGGTAAAGACAAAGGAGCTGTCTGACGACACCAGAAATGCTATTATTTGCAAGCACAAGACCTCCAAAGGGTATAAGGCCATCTCCAAAGACCTTGGCATCCCTGTTTCAACGGTGCGTAATGTTATTAAGAAGTTTTCCAGGCATGGAACTGTCAAGAACCTCCCTGGGCGTGGGGGGAAGAGAAAAATTGATGACAGAAGTCTTCGAAGGTTGGTACGAATGGTGGAAAAAACACCCCGTCAAACATCAGGTACGGACCTTTT
>BLSH010113654.1:53000-63246 GCA_018402905.1 Glandirana rugosa | reverse complement strand
TGAACAAGAGTGCATTACGACGGTCAACAACGGGGATCGTTGGTTTCACCTGGCTCGGTTCCTTGAAACAATTACACGGAAATCAAGTTAGAATAAAATAATTCTGTTCTGGTTCAAATTGTTAGTACATATTAATGTCATTCGTTTTTTCCTTGTCAGCTCACCAGTGTATTCTTTGCCTTTACTGTATATGTAGTCCTCATAGACCAGGAACAACAGTAAATAGAAGTCACATATATAGATTCGATTACGTTTATATTTGGTTGTATGTTGTATGTTTTTTAATCTTTTTATTGTCACCCTAACCAACTCTGTTATTGAGTATTACGCATTCTCAAACGTAACAATGTCAGGACGAGTGGTAATAACCGTGGGGAAGTACAAAACGTATTGACTCACTTACAGAAGTCTTTATTTACCTTTACAAAGATCCTGCTGATATAAATTTGGTACATTTCCATTTATTTCTGAAGACATTCACTCAGTTATGCAAAACATGAAGGGGTGCCAATAATGGTGAGCAGGACTGTAACAATGCAAACTCTTACGCATTATGAGTTATTGTCTCAACCAATCCCACTGTTATTTTTCTAATTTTTTGTATGTTGTATGTTGGTTTATATTTGCATTAGCTTAGATATATACACTGAAGATAAATGACAACAAGGACCAGATACTCCTGATGTATATGTCATTTCCGTTTCTTATGTGACCACTCGACTGTTCCTTTTTTGCTTACTGTAATTATACATGATTGTTAAACTTGGTCTTGTCTTAATAAAATAAGATTGAACTAAAGGCACATTAACAAAGTTCCTTGGCTCGGTCCACTTTGGTTGCTAGGGGCAACAACTGGCAGCATTACGTGAGAACAAGTGAATCCCGGACAAGCCCCCAAATATAGCTAATGTTCCCCTTATGGGTGGCTGGAAGTAGTGGTTCACCTGCTCACAACTGCCCTCAATCACACTCCTACTGGCATCGGGATTCAGAAAACAGGCTTGCTCTTTGTTTTTGTTGTTTTTATTTGGGGAATTGAACTTGGATAGGGATTGGGGTAGTTATGGGATGCCCAAAGATCAACAGTTTTGTACACGGGACCACTATATACACTATCTAGTGTAGCCAATGGCCCCCTTAGGGGTAGATGGTTGATGTGGTCCACCTGTCACTCTGCCCTCAATCACACATTTCCTTTCATCCAGAGTCACGGAACAGGCCATAACTGTTTTTTTTTGTTGCTTATTAGGGGAATAAACTTCAATGGGGTAGGGGTGACTGTTGGATGCCCAACAGATCAAGAAATGGGACCATCTATATACACTCCTTCTTCCTCCAGCACTGACACTTGCTGAACATTACCCTCCTCACACTTCCTCCTGCACAACACTTGATTCTCTCCAGTGAGATCCAAAGAGAAATTTATCAGGTTGCCGACATCTTCCTCCGGCCTAGTTAGCACATGGTGAGGCCTGCGATTTTGTTGGCAGGACCTCGGGACCGCCCATTACAGGCAAGGGCCACGGGCCCTCGAAGTGTAGCTGAGTACGTTGGTGCTAGCTAGGGTTCGATGGACTACTGCTCCCAGCCCATCCTTTTCCAGGCCACTTCAGCCCTCCTGGCTGCTTCGGCCTGCTCCACTGCCCAGTGACACCACTTCCCTGACTGGCTCCTCTAACCTCCAAAGACTGTCCACTGTATCCTCCCAGCCTGCTCCAATCCACTTTCTCCAGCTCCCAGGGTATGTCACTCACCGACACCGGTGGATCCTTCGAAGAGTCTTTCCTATAGCCTCTCTGTTGCTCTCCTGCTCCCTTGTGCTGCTCCAGGATCTCTCTCTCTCCTCCTGGCTGCACCCAAGCTCCCAGGCCTTAAGGTCACCCCCCCCAGACTAAGGGCTCCCAGGTGAGGCATCCGCAACCTCTGCTACATCTCCACTCTTCTACCCAACACTCTCCTCCCCCAGCTGGGCAGACCACTGTATTTAAGGAGGCCTGCCCTCTGCCAGTCCAGGTTGGGGCTCCTTAACATACCTCAGAAATTCCCACCTCCTTTCCCATCCTTTTTTCCAGAACCTTCTGGAATCAAAGGGGAGGGGTAACCAAGGGGGGTTCCTCTCTGCAGTCTCCAGCTCTTCTTGAGCCACTCCCCTGCCCAAATCAAAACATTCAGGTCTGCACAACAGTCAGGCCTGAATAAATTTGCCTATCCTAGTAAAAATCTATCACCTAAGCACCTATTCACTATGGGGGCGCTACACTAGTATATACATTTCTATTACACTCCAGCACTGACACTTGCTGCACGTTTCTCTCCTCCTGGTTCCTCACTTCTGCACAATACTTGCTCAGTGCAGGTGAGACCTGGAAGGATATTTACCAAGCTTCCACACCATCTCGTTCGGCCTAGCTAGCACATGGTGTTACGTACCTGGTGGAGGAGTCTGACTTATGCAGTGGGTAACCTCCCTTACGACCCTGACTTGGAAACCCCTGGTAGAGTAGACAGGTGGCTCGGGAGTGCAGGATGGCACGAGGGTCGGACTGGGTCACTGGTGATGGTATAGGTCCGTTGGTGCACTCGTGCACTAGAAGAATGGTCGTACAGGCTGGGTCGTGAAACAGACTGGCGGTCCGGTACAAGAGGAGCAAGCAGGCAGATAGTTGGGTTCAGGCTGGGTCGTCAACGGGGGGGCAAGCAAAGTACAGGAGGGCTAGGCAAGAGAGTGGTCGTAGACAGTCCAGGGGTCGGTGCAGGCAGAGATCAACAAAGTCAGACAATCCGGGTCACAGGAACAGAGGAACAGATACAGGTAACTCAGGAAAACACATTATACGCTGTAGATCCGACAGCATTTGCTACAGGAAGCAGGAAGTTTAAATAGAGCTGCTCCTCTAAGAACCAGAGGAAAGCACACCTACATGCTATTAACCCTCTGCACGTCTTCTAACACATGGTGAGGCCTGATGTACATTTACCAGGCCTCCTTTGCGGGCATGGGGTTGAGGTTCCCCTTGTGTAGAAAGCAAGTTTGGTTGGTGCTAAATAGCCACTATGGACTACAACTCGCAGCCCATCCACACACTGTCCATGACTCCACCTCTTCCAGACTGTCTTCCTCCCAATCTGTCCTGTGCATCTCACTCCCCTGGGCTGTGTCACTCACTGTTACTTGTAGTTCCTTCCGGAGATCTCTCTGATAGTGTTCTCTCTCTTGCTGTCCTCTTCTGCTCACCCTTGTGCCTCTCCTCCAGGATCTCTGTTCTCCTGGCTGCAGCCGAGCTCTCCCAGGCCGAGGTCACCCCCCCCCCCCAGACTAGGGGTTCCCGCAGGCCCTGACAGCCTTCACACTATTCCATCTCTGTCACTTCCACCCAAACTCTCCTACCTCTCACTGGGAAGACCACAGTATTTAAGGAGGCCTGCCTCCTGCCAATCCAAGTTGGGGATTGGTCAGGGCTTCTTAACATACACCAGAAAGCCTCACCTCCTCTTCCCATCCCCTTTTCCAGAACTTTCTTAAGAAGAGGGGAGGGGTAACCAAGGGGTGTTGCTTCCAGCAGTCACCAGTTCGCCCTGGGGCCACTCCCCCACCCAGAATCAAAACAATCAGGCCTGGCTACATTTTACCTACCCTCAACAAAAATGTATCTCTAAGTACCTACCTATGGTAGAGGGCACTACACATATACAGACAGGTTTTACTGTTGTGGGTTTAGTAACACTTTAAAGCCTGTTTAAAAAAAATCAATTACTTATTCACACCCTTCATGCTCCAGCTCTACCCTCCGTGTCTTCCACCTTCCTGCACTGCTCTTCCATCCCAGAGTGTCCTTAGTGTGAAGATTCGGCATGTTGTTTTGTATTGCAGGTGCGTGGGAAAACGCAGGTGCTGTAGGCAGGGGCGTTGCTAGGTCTACGAAAGATCTGGGGCTAGAGCCCATAGCAGCAAAGTAAAGAAAGTCATACGCTTGAGTGTGCATACACATGTATATAATATACGTGTGTGTGTGTGTGTGTGTGTATATATATATAAAAAATATTGTTACATACCTGAGTGTATATTCCCCTTACATCAGGGTCCCCATAGAGACATACCTGCTAATTGCAGAACTGAACCCACCCAGTAAGAGACTCGGGGCTATGGGCCCCAGACTCGGGGCTATAGCCCCAATAGCCACCCCTTAGCAACGCCCCTGGCTGTAGGTATAAACAGCACCAAGATCTGATCCGGCTGTGGTGGTCCAATCTTAGGAAGGATACATCTGTGCTTAGTAAATCAGTTCATATTTAAGGTGGGAAGAGGGATGGACTAGGGCAATCTCTTTAACCACTTGCCGACGGCTGATCGGCAATTGACGGCGACAGAGTGGCTCTGTAACACGAATCGCCGTCATACGACGGCGGCCGCGATACAGAGCCACTGTGAGCGCGCGCGCACCGCCAGCGGCGCACGCTCACTGTGTTCGGGGGGGGGGGGGGCAGGGAGCGGGTGTAAACACGGACCTCTGCTCTGTGTGAGGGGGAAGGGCTGTGATCACAGCCTTCCTGTACATGAAGGCTGTGACCACTTCCCTTCCCCAACTAGGCAAGCCCCCCCACAGTTAGAACACGCCCAGGGAACATAGTTAACCCTTAGCGCGCCCCCTGCAGGTTAACTCCTTCACTGCCAATGGCATTTACACAGTAATCAGTGCATTTTTATAGCACTGATCGCTGTATAAATGCCAATGGTCCCAAAAAAGTGTCAAAACGTTCCGACATGTCCGCCCCAATATCGCAGTACCGCAAAAAATTGCAGATCGCCGCCATTTTTAGTAAAAAAAAAAAAAAAATTGAAAACCCCAAAAATGAATTCTCATCATCTGTAAACGCGACCACTTTTGCGCAAACCAATCAATAAACGCCGATTGCGATTTTTTTTATCGCAAATATGAGGAAGAATATAATTCGGCCAAAAACGGTGAAAAAAAATTTTTTTTATATTTTTTTTTTGGATTTGTATTTTAGGAAAAAGTAAGAAATTTGGGTTTTTTTGCAAAATTGTCGCTCTTCTTTTGTTTATAGCGGTGATCAGAAATGACGCAGCGGTGATCAAATACCACCAAAAGAAAGCTCTATTTGTGGGAAAAAAAGGACGCAAATTTCGTTTGGGTACAACGTCGTACGACCGCGCAATTGTCAGTTAAAGCGACGCAGCGCCGAATCGCAAAAAGGGCTCCGGTCCTAAAGCTGGAAATCCTTCCGGGGCTGAAGTGGTTAAAGCTGGGTTCACACCATTGCGAATTGGAAGCGGGTTCCAATTCACAATAGCAGGAGATTTTGACCGGCTCTCTATGGAGCCAGTTCACATATCTCCGCTGTGGCTCCGGTGCAAATTTGTACAGGAGTCGTGTGCATCTTTTGGTCCATTCTAAGTCCGAATTCAGCCAAAAATTTGGGCTAAAATCGGACCTGAAATGATGAACTAGGACACACCGGACCCCTACTGGGAGCCGCATCGGTATTAGGTGTGAATCCATCAGTGGATGTAAACCTCAAAAAATAAATAATTTACTAACCCTCTAGCTTGTACAGGAGTGGATGTCATGTCATCTGTGCCCAGTCTTGCCACGAAGAGTTAATCCAGCTCTGAGTAATCCCCTTATCTTTTTTCAGTAAGAACAAAAACAACTAAGGGAGAAATAGGAGTCCTTTCTTCCCATCCTGTATGAGTGACAGGTGATTTCCTTATCTCTTGCATGAGCACCCACAACCTCTCACAGCGTCTCCTCTCCTCTCAACTGCACTCCACTACTCCACTGCAGCTTTTGACATGCGCAGGAGTCACAGGGGGGCCGTGAGCACACTCTACTTCTGGTCAGAACGCACTCTGTGTCCCCTGTGTGTGCACTTCTAATATAAGATGTGCTGCCAGCCCAAGGGGAGTGTAGAGGTGGGTGGGAGTCTAGTGACATCACGGCTCCACCCACCGAGTGCCGCAGCAGAGACCTGCCCACAGATTCCAGAGATTTGCGTGGCTCCGTGCAGGAAAGGGGGTGACATGTGCAAGGTACAATTGATGTCTAAAGCTGAGTACAAATAAATACTACTATATCATGGCAACAGTTCATATTCCAGTGTGGTGGGTTTACATCCACTTTAAGCTATAGCTATACTTGAATCCTAACTGGGACTTTTTCAGCCAGGCTTTTGGGAGAGCCCAAATACAGGTATAACATTAAAATTATTGAACAGTTTACAAAAAAGCACAGTTTTTAATACCTATTGGGGTCCCTTGACTGCATAGGAGATTTCATGGAAAAGGTGAACTTAACCACTTCAATACTGGGCACTTTCCCCCCTTCCTTCCCAGGCTATTTTTCAGCTTTCAGCGCTGTCACACTTTGAATGACAATTGCGTGGTCGTGCAACGCTGTACCCAAACAAAACCTTTATAATTTTTTTCCCCCAAATAGAGCTTTCTTTTGGTGGTATTTGATCACCACTGGGTTTTTTATTTTTTGCTAAACAAAACTAAAAAAGACAGAAATTAAAAAAAAAAAGGTTTTCTTCGGTTGTGCTATAAAATGTTGTTTTCTCCTTCACTAACGGGCACTGCTGGGCACTGATGAGGTGGTACTGAAGGGCACCGATGAGGAGGCACTAATATGCTGCACTGATAGGCGGCACTGATATGCATCACTGATGGACACTGATAGGCGGCACTGATATGCAGCACTGATGGGCACTGATAGGCGGCACTGATGGGCACTGATAGGTGGCACTGATGGGTACTTATGGGTGGCACTGATGGGCACTAATCAATGGCACTGATAGGCAGCACTGATGAGGAGGCACTGACAGGCACTGATGGGCACTGATTGGCATCTGTGAATGGCACTAACAGGCGTTACAGATGGGCACAGATTGGCACTTTGATGGGCACTTATTGGCATTTTGGTGGGCACTGAGGCATTTTGGTGGGCACCTCTGATGGGGAATGCACTGATTATGAGCACAGACCCCCCCTCTGTCAGGAGAGCCACTGATGGGCTCTCCCTGTCAGTGCAAACCGAGGAAAGCCATTTACAGGCACTTCCTGGTTACTGCTGTGATCAGCTATGATTGGTCACAGCTGATCAGGTGGTTAAAGCGGAGTTCCACCCAAAAGTGGAACTGCCACTTTAAGACCTCCTCCCCAGCTCCTCCTGATACTGAAACTGAACCTTTGTTGAGGGGGGGGGGGGTGCGTATAACCAATTTTTACGGGTACTTCCGTTCTGGTCACCTTAGGTGATCGGAAGTAGCAGGTTGCCTTCCTTCTCACTCCCAAAATCTTCTGGGACACAGGACAGGTCCTAGAAGACTAGGACTAATCACACAGAGACCAATCACACGGAGCCGCTCGTGCATGCGCAGTGCATGCTTGGCCGTGAAGCCACTAGCAATGGCCGGGTGCCCACAGTAGGAATGACGGCGCTGCGAAGGGAAGGGGGAAAGATCCGAGGCTCCGTGCTGCCTAATCGCTGGACCGGGAGACAGGTACGTGTCTGTTTATTAAAGCAGCTAAAGTCAGCAGCTACACTTTTTAAACATAGAAAACAGTGGGACTCCGCTCTAAGAGCCCACATCATAGGCTTTTTACCACGATCGGAGATGCAGTGTGTCGGAGCGACACACAGCACCCCCGATTGCCATGCTGCGTGCCCCCGGTCAGGATAACGGAGCCACATTGCAGATGTCAATCCGCAATAGGGCGGTCGGGAAGTGGTTAAAATGGTATTAACCCCTAAACCAAAAATGTAATATATTGCATGGCTGCATTCGTTTTTCTTTTTTCATTTTTTCCCTCTGTTTTCACCTGGTGATCTGCCCAGTAACACACCTTCTGTATAGAGTACCCTCACTTTAGATGAAGGAGCACCGGAGGCACATTTGGACAGTGGCATTGTTAATCTGGGGGAAGGGGGGATGTTAGATGTATTAGCAGATTTAAACACATTAACAAATTGAAGCCAAACTCCAGCTCACACTTTATAAGCAGCTAAAGCAAACAGTTTTTTTGTTCCTTTTAGGATAAAGTTTTTAAATCAATAAATGAAAACTGATCATTGTAAGCACCCCATGTGAGGTCTGTCTCATCTCTTTTAGGGCTCATTTACACTTGCTTTGACTTCAATACATATTAAAGCGCCTACTGCTTCAATACACTTTTCTTGATGTGTTTTTGATGCTTCTGTGATGCTTCGGTGAAGCTTTAATGAAGCTTGGCAGATGCCCGTGTGTGTGTGTTGATATCTCATACCTGCAATACCTCTCAAAAGCTGCAGGTGCTGCAAGTGAGCTTTGTTATAAACTTCTATGGAGGTTTTGAAGACACTTTGAAGCACCACTAAAGCGACATAGGGTATCATTTTTGAAGCGAAGGAAAGCAAACACAAAGTGTGAACAGGACTGTAAGCTAACCATTTTATTTCATGACAGGTGCTTTGAATGGAGTTCAGACTGCTTTAAAAAAGCGTGTCCAATGCCATGTTTTGAAGCAAGCGTAAATGAGCCCTAACTGATACATTCTGCTGGACAGCTTGTTCTTTTGAAAAACAACAGACTTACTGGCTGGATCACCAGATGAAACAAATACAGCCATCACATGTAAGAAATGCTAAGCTGTAATATAATAAATGTTTACTGTAGGGTTTAATTCCGCTTTAACTTATAAAGCTTTTTTGAATTCAGCCTAATGCCTCTTTTTGAGACATGGGGACAAGGTGCTTTGGGTGGGGCCCCCCTGCCCCAAAGCACCCACTCCCCCATGTTGAGGGCATGTAGCCTGGTATGGGTCAGGAGGTGGGGGCGCTCGTCTCCCCCATCCTGCCCGACAGCTTGCATGCTTGGATAAGGGTCTGGTATGGATTTTTGGGGGGGACCCCACGTCAATTTTTTTAAAGGACAATTTTTCCTTTACAAATGTAATTTTGTGGTGGCACTGTTCTAAACATCACACTGATGCGTCACTTTACAGGCAGACTAAGGGGACCCCCAGGCACAATATTTAAAGGAATATATCATTTTTATTTTTTCACTTGAATCATTATTAAAATCACTGCTCCTGAAAAACTATTGATTTAAAAACTTTTTTGCATTGATACATGTCCCCTAAGGCCGTACCCGGGTCCTCATACACTTTTTTATGGCAATAACGTGCATATAAGGCTTTAAAAGGAGCACTTTTGATTTTTCATGTTCAGGTTTCATAGACTTTAATAGGGTTTGAATGTTCGCAAAAATGTATTGCCTGTTCGCGGTGTTCTGGTGCGAACCGAACCAGGGGTGTTTGGCCCATCCATAATCAGCACATATTTATGTACTTATGCTAGTTAAATGCAAAAATAAATTAATGTTTTTAATAGTTAGATTACACTGTGCTCTTTTTTGTCTGTCTGCAATGAAGAGTTTTATAACCAATATAACTAATACACGTTTGGACTCATCTAAATGTATATACTGAAATAGTAATATCTCCCACTCACCCCCTTCCATTTCTTTCCCAGCATGCACAGAAATTGCATTTTCTTGCACGCTGTGTCTTATGTCAGTCTGTAATATAGATATATAATAATCTGTCAGGAAAATGTCACTATGTATACATTCCTAAAACACCAATCAATAAAGAAAAATGTGTCCGGGGAATGATCCCGGCAGCTGCTTATGTGATTTAAGATTTCAGCTGCTGTGATATAAAATGTGGTGGGAACTCAGGCTGGTGAGACTGGCAACCCACCTCAGCAGATAATAGGCAATGCACACAAATGTTCTTCACTTCGTACTGTGTTCATGTAAACTAAAAATGACAGGGAACCCAGCGTGTGACATGATGGTGGAACAAATAATGTGACTAATAATTCAATAACTATGAACTGAGTTCTTGGTGCTGCAGAGAGCTGAACAGGGATCTTTTGGCAATGATAAGGTTGTAAGACATGATCAAGGTAAAGTGTTGTTCTTCACCATTAAGTGTTGAGTTAAGGGTTAAAATTAGGGTTGCCACCTGTCCGGGATTCACCCGGACAGTCCAGGTTTTAAATCATGTGTCCAGGTTTCAGACTGTCTGAAACCCAGGCACATTATTCAGACTGGAGTTATGGACCTGAAAGGCCCACTTAGGGCCTGTCCACCGTTGGGATTAAAATTGAGAATTGAGTTGTGAATTACCACTTCTTGTTGTGAAATGGAACTAGTACAGAATGTTGGAATAGTAACGGTT
>BLSH010113654.1:27059-46719 GCA_018402905.1 Glandirana rugosa | reverse complement strand
TGACTCCGCGACCTACTACGGTGACGTAATGACCACCCACCGTGACTCGACGACAAACTACGGTGACGCGATGAACACCATCGAACGACGGGGTACGATCTTGTCGAAGCGAAGTACCCGTGCGAAAGAAGAAGGAGACTAAGACACAATCTGGGTGACGAATGTTTCCCAAGTATAAGACTTGGTCTTAGTCTGAGTCTGAGTCTCTCGAGGGGCGACGAGAGTAGCCAGGTTGATTCTTCTGCTATCCGGAGGAGTCACCTTTTGTAAAAAGAACGGTATAACCACTTACACCCGACACCATCAGAACCCATCAGTGCAGCCTCTTCAGCACCCAGCAGTGCAGCCTCATTAGAACAGCCTCATCAGCACCCATTAGTGCAGCCATATCTGTCCGAGTGTACCTACTACAACAGTTTGTCACCACAGCCCACATTCACCAATATGGCAAGAAAAATGTTTTCCACTGAGGAGGCCTATCGTCTTCTTAGTTGGACCGATGAGAGCAGCGGGGAGCTCTCTGAGTCTGAGTCTGATTCTGGTTCAGAATATGAACCCTTTGTAAGCAGTGGGTCTAACACAGAATCAGAGGAAGAAGAAAGCGTGCCCATGAAGCGAAGCTGTTCTAGCATGGGGCAGCAAGCTACCACAAGTAGCGCAGTGGCATCAAACAGCAGCTCAGTGCCACCCACCAGTAATGCAGTGGCATCATCCAGCGCCTCAGTTCCATCCACCAGTGGCACAGTGCCAGCCACAAGAAATGATATACCAGTGCAACAAAGGCCAAGCACTAGCGGGGTGTCATCTCAGCCCCAAAGGATTAGAACCCATGCCGGCCTTCCCTATGCCCTTGAAAACCCTCTGTGGCTTCCTCCTAATTCAGGAGCAGCAAACGTCCCACCTTTCACCTCCCAGCCTGGTGTCCAGGTGAACACAGAGAATTTTGCCTTTATTGATTTTTTTTTTATTTAATTTTTACCCAAGACCTATTATCTTCCATTGTGGCCAAGTGCAACCTCTATGCACATGTTAGTGTCTCAGTATTAAGAAATTAGGCCATCAGTAGATCAGGTGTGATCAGGTGTGATCAATTTTCAGTGATTGCCACCGTAGCATGTAGACTCTATAACTTTCACAAAGGTCAAATAATGGACCTCAAAATGGGCCGCGATATCGACAACAAATTCTTCTTCAAATACCTTTTACTCCGACATGCGATCAGGGCCCAGTTTGGATCCTTGACCATAGAACTCAAAGACTCCCCTATTGAGGAACTTTTATCATATGAAGAACTCTCTAAGTTGGTCACTACATTTTATAACAATTTTTCCCAGGCAGGGGTTGACCCCTTTAAAAATGCATACAATAAATGGCAGATGTTATTACCTGAGCTCTCGACAGAGAGCTGGGATGAAGTTACAGAGGCATGTTTCCAAGATATTATTAATACTGCAGACCAATTTACTCAATTCAAGTTCATACACCATCTCCATTTTACTCCTGAAAAATTGGAGAGAATGAACTATGGTGGACAGGCGAGCTGCCCTAGATATGACCTGATTGCAGCAGATTTACTTCACATGTTCTGGACCAGCCCAGGACTGGGCACGTTTTGGAGCTATATTTTTACGTTTTTTCAATGGCAGTTACATATCCCAGTCCCCCAGACCCATGAGACGGTTATGTTAGCCATTCTCAATGATTTTGTCCCAAGGTCTTGTGCCAGAACATTGATCCGTGTTATCCTATATTACGCCTGTAAGGTTATATTGTTACATTGGAAGGATGCACTTGCTCCTAGAGCTCAAATGGTATATCAGCTTATTGAAAGGGAATTGGCCAAATACAAAATTATATACAAAAATAGAGCATGTACTAAAAAAATTTGGCGCCCCTGGTTGGATGTTCCCGGAACTTTTTGGGGAAGGGGACCTCCGGCTGGGACATCCACATAAATACAGCATTTGAGGACTGTGTGGAGGAAGCTACATTCTGGGGTTTACGGCATTAGGGTGACTGAATGCTTGTATGTGTGGTATGGTATGTGGTTGTATGTGTGGTGGGTATGAGTGGTTATGTTTGCTACATTAACAGCCGCCTTCTGTTTAGGCACTCATGGTCTGGCAACATGCATAACCTCTGCTCTACCCTAGGCTAGGCAGCACTGGGGGAGCCAGGTGGCTCTGGTCAAAGCCTCAGGGAGCCGCTTTTGGGACTGAGAGACATAATGCCAACAATCCTAAATACACCTAACCTTAAACTGCACGACTTGCTGTGAGTGCCTTGTTTTCTTTTCTGTTTTATGTGTATATCGTTTTGTATTTTGTTTTTGAAAAATCAAAAATAAACACCTTTTAAAAAAATAAAAGGCCAAATAATATACACTGATTTGGATTATTTTTACCAAGATATGTAGCAGTATACATTTTGGCAAGAATTTATGAAGAAAAATTACTAATTTGCAAAATTTTGTAACAGAAATTAAGAAAAATGCATTTTTTTTACAAAATTTGCAGTCTTTTTTCATTTATAGCGCAAAAAAATAAAAAACCCAGCGGTGATTAACCGCTTCTACACCGCGCGCAGTATATTTGCTTCGGCAGTGGGGATGCGTCCTGCGAATCGCCGTAAATAAACGGCGATTTGCGAAGTGGCCGCTAGGGGGCATGTGTGCGCGCCCGCCGTACTCCGGAGGAGTGTGCCCGCGGCTCGGGCGGACCCAATGTCCGCCGTCGAGCCGCGATGAGCAGCCACAGCAAAGAGAACGGGGAACCACTGATGTAAACACGGCGGTTCCCCGCTCTGCCAGTGCGGGCATAGGAGATCTACTGATCCCTGTCACTGGGATCAGTTAGATCTCCTATGCCCATAACAGCCCAGCCCCCCCCCCCCCACAGTTAGAACAAACCCAGGGAACATAGTTAACCCTATATCGTCCCCTGCAGATTAACCCCTTCACTGCCTTTGACATTCATACAGTAATCAGTGGATATTTAAATTTCCGATCGCTGTATAAATGTCATTGGTCCCAAAAAAGTTTAAAAGATGTCCGACATGTCCGCCCCAATATTGCAGTACCACTAAAAATCGCAGATCGCCGCCATTACTAGTAAAGAATAAAAAAATAAAAACCCCAGAAATGAATTCTCATCATCCGTAAACGCAGCAACTTTTGCGCAAACCAATCAATAAACGCCGATTGCGATTTTTTTTTTACCAAAAATATGAGGAAGAATATAAATCGGCCAAAACCGATGAAAAAAAAAAGTTTTTTTATATTTTTTTTTGGATTTGAATTTTAGCAAAAAGTAAGAAAAACTGTTTTTTTTTTTTGCAAAATTGTCGCTCTTTTTTTGTATATAGCAGTGATCAGAAATGACGCAGAGGTGATCAAATACCACCAAAAGAAAGCTCTATTTGTGGGAAAAAAAGGATGCAAATTTTGTTTGGGTACAACGTTGCACGACCACGCAATTGTCAGTTAAAACGACGCAGTGCCGAATTGCAAAAAGTGCTCTGGTCCTAACCTGGGGAATCCTTCCGGGGGTGAAGTAGTTAAATACCACCAAAAGAAAGCTCTATTTGTGTGAAAGAAAGGACAAAAAAATTGTATGGGTACAGTGTTGTATGACTGAGTAATTGTCATTCAAAATGTGAGAGCACTGAAAGCTGAAAATTGGTCTGGTTAGGAAAGGGGTTTAAGTGCCCAGTGGTCAAGTGGTTAATAAACCTCTGAGGGCTTTACAGAACAGCTGTATTTATACGAATATTAAATTACACACAGGTAAACGCTATTTACTAATTAGGTGACTTCTGAAAGCAATTGGTTTTACTAGATTTTAGTTAGGGGTATCAGAGTAAAGGGGGCTGAATACAAATGCACGCCACACTTTTCACATATTTATTTGTAAAAAATGTTGAAAACCATTTATCATTTTCCTTCCACTTTACAATTATGTGCCACTTTGTGTTGGTCTATCACATAAAATCCCAATAAAATACATTTACGTTTTTGGTTGTAATATGACAAAATGTGGAAATTTTTAAGGGGTATGAAGACTTTTACAAGGCACTGTAAGTATGATTCAGAAAAAGAACAAACCAACGTACATCTCTTTTAATGCTACTTTAACCACTTGCCGACCGCCGATCGGCATCTGACGGCGGCAAAGTGGCTCGTTCCCGCAAATCGCCGTCATACGACGGCGGCTGCGGGAACGAGTTTAGTGAGCGCGCGCGCGCCGCCGGAGGCGCGCGCGCGTGCTCACTGTGTCCGGGGAGGGCCAGGGAGCGGGTGCGGCGGCTTCGATTGCCGCCGGCCACCCGCGATGGCCCCCCCGGAGTGAAAGAACGGAGGTCCGTGTAAGTAAACACGGACCTCCGCTCTGTGTGAGGGGGAAGGGCTGTGATCACAGCCTTCCTGTACGTGAAGGCTGTGACCACTTCCCTTCCCCTGTTAGGGCAGTCCCCATACAGTTAGAACACGCCCAGGGAACATAGTTAACCCTTAGCGCGCCCCCTGCAGGTTAACCCCTTCACTGCCAATGGCATTTACACAGTAATCAGTGCATTTTTATAGCACTGATTGCTGTATAAATGCCAATGGTCCCAAAAAAGTGTCAAAATGGTCCGACATGTCCGCTGAAATATCGCAGTACCGCTAAAAATCGCAGATCGCCGCCATTATTTGTAAAAAATAAAAAAAAAACAAAAAAAAACAAAAATGAATTCTCATCATCCGTAAACGCGACCACTTTTGCTCAAACCAATCAATAAACGCAGATTGCGATTTTTTTTATCGCAAATATGAGGAAGAATATAAATCGGCCAAAAAAGGTGAAAAAAAAAATGTTTTTTTATATTTTTTTTTTGGATTTGTATTTTAGGAAAAAGTAAGAAATTTGGGTTTTTTTGCAAAATTGTTGCTCTTCTTTTGTTTATAGCGGCGATCAGAAATGACGCAGAGGGGATCAAATACCACCAAAAGAAAGCTCTATTTGTGGGAAAAAAAGGACGCAAATTTCGTTTGGGTACAACGTCGCACGACCGCGCAATTGTCAGTTAAAGCGACGCAGCACCGAATCGCAAAAAAGGCTCAGGTCCTAAAGCTGGAAATCCTTCCGGGGCTGAAGTGGTTAAGGAACAAAAGCCATGATTGATGTAACAGTACTGCCTGGCTTTTGGGGGTGCCAAGGTGCCTGATAAGGTATTATGGGGAGCAGCAGGTACTTTGAGAGGCCTGCTTTACATTACTGGTGCTGTGTCGTTCTTTGGGAACGTTAACTTTAAACTTATCACTTTCAGATATGATTTAAATGTAAACCACTATGAAATATCTTTAACTAAATTGCTTTCTTCTTCCTGTAGAAGGCTGATGTTATTCAGTTCCTTTATAGGAAAAATACAGAATGAGCTGTCATGTGCGTTATGACTTATGGGCAGATCTTTAGATGTGAGTACACATACATTTGTCAGAATGGTGAATTTCCTTATGCTTTGACTAGATCTGTCAAAGTTTATTCTGTACCTGGAACACTCCCAGGAATTGAGATGCAAGATTCATGCACTTACAACAGATCTTTGGTCTTAAAAGTGGATCTATCATTAAAATTTATACTTCTCATTAATCAATACTGCACATGTCAGCATTACTAAACCACACTGTTAGTTTGTGGAAACAAGTAACTCTTGCTTGCCCTAAATGAAAAAAACCCAAACTGCTGTTCTTTAGCTGTCATCCTAGGCAGCTTAGATCACATGGCCTTTGGCTGCCAATCATTAAAGACTGCAGAGTTTGTTTTCAGAGGTAAGTTTTTTACTTGCGGTGAGATAAGAAGATTGGCAAAGTACAAAGAAGAGCTTGCTTATGAAAAGAACAAATTTGGCTGCCCCCATTTATAAATGTATGTATTTAAAAAGCATAAAAAATTAAACATAATAAAGATGATAGGTAGCAACAAATTTGGAATCAGATGTCGTAGTGAACTGTATGACCATGTAACAATTTTGTTGTTCTTGTTTGCATTAAAAGGTAAGCTTTAGTCATATTTGAAAATTAAATCTTAAGATGCATACAGGGATCATAGTCTACCTGCTAATGCATTACGTTTTACCCAAATGCTGCTATAAACCTCCTATCCCATCATTTTATCAATGATTTGTTGATCCTGGAACATGACTACTGGTGAACCTGGAACCTGACTACTGGTGATCCTGGAACATGACTACTGGTGATCCTGGAACATGACTACCGGTGATCCTGGAACATGACTACTGGTGATCCTGGAACATGACTACTGGTGATCCTGGAACATGACTACCGTTGATCCTGGAACATGACTACTGGTGAACCTGGAACATGACTACTGGTGATCCTGGAACATGACTACTGGCGAACCTGGAACATGACTACTGGTGATCCTGGAACATGACTACTGGTGATCCTGGAACATGACTACTGGTGAACCTGGAACATGACTGCTGGTGATCCTGGAACATGACTACTGGCGAACCTGGAACATGACTACTGGTGAACCTGGAACATGACTGCTGGTGATCCTGGAACATGACTACTGGTGATCCTGGAACATGACTACTGGTGAACCTGGAACATGACTACTGGTGATCCTGGAACATGACTACTGGTGATCCTGGAACATGACTACTGGTGATCCTGGAACATGACTATTGGTTATCCTAGAACACACCTACTAGTGACGTTGGCACTCTCTTCTTGCTGCCTCCTACACATCAAAATTCCAATGTAAAAAAAATCCAGTTTCTTACAACCAGCAATCAGGTTCAGATCTGCTCTAGGATGTTAAATATGATTGGTAAAGCAGGAAGCAAAGAGAGGGAGGAAATTACTGTAAGCACCACAGGCCTTTCAAAGCACTCTTCCATTGATCCTATATGGAGCTTTGTGTACCTTTACTGCAGGTAAAGTAAAAAAAAAAAAATACTAAAGTTCCCCTATACAACAACAAAAAAGGTGTCAATGATCTGGTGATCTTGGAACATACATATTGGTGATCCTGGAACGCATCTGTTAGCAATGTTGGAGCACACCTACTGGTGATCCTTGAACACATCTACTTGCAAGTGGCAATATTGGAACACACCTACTGGTGATGCTGGAACACACCCATTGCTGCCCCCTACAAACAAAAATCCCAATGTAAAAAAAAAATTCATTTTTTTACAGCCACCAGTCAGGTTCAGATCTGCCCTGCAATGTTAAATGTGATTGGTAGAGTAGGGAGCAGAGAGGGAGGAAATTACTGTATGCAGCACAGGTTTTACAAAGCAGTCACCCAGTGATCTTGTATGGAGCTTTGTGTACTTATACTGCAGGTAAATTCAGTGAACATTCTGATGTTAGCATAGTTGCAACGTTTACTGGAACTGGTAGCTCAGTGAAGCTGCATTTATACCTGAGTGTATCCATTTCAGGCGGAAAGACATGTGATTTTACCGCAATTTTGTACTGGTCAAATGGTCACCAATGTAGACAGCAGAAAAATGCCTGTAATCTACCTTCAGGCCTGGTTCACACCTATGCATTTTTAGTGCGTTTTCAGTTTTGCAGAAACACACTACAGTCCATGTAACATGGTTTCCTATGGGTCATGTTCATATCTGTGAATTTTATGGAAAGGGCCAGGGACTTTTTTCTGGTTTTTGGTTTCATAGACTTCAATGGATCAAAAATGTGTATCGAAAAATGCACTTAGAATATGCAAACTGCAACCTGCATAGGTGTGAACCAGGCCAAAAAGAAGCTCATGTACTATTTTGAGTTTCAGGCATTTTGCTTCAGATGACTAAAGGCTCACATGTGAACAGGGGCCATTTAAATGAATGGGATTTTGCTTGTTGGGCATTTTGGAACTTTTGAGATGACGCTTTCCGAGCGATTTACGGCCCTTAGACTTCATTCACACTATGGCGTTCCGTTTTGCGGGCGGAATCACCACGATTCTGCCCACGATTCAGAAATGCCGCAAATTGCGGAACGCCCTTGCGATCCCTGCTATTTGAATGGCACCAAATCATGGTGTGAATTTCGTGCGATTTCATCTGCTGAATTGTGGTAAAAACACGCAAACAGAATCGCGGGACACCCAGCGCCCAAAAAAAGTACAAGAGCCGCGCCGCGATTTGGTGTCATTCAAAATTTGCAAGGGCTTCCTGCAATTTGCGACATTTCCAAATAGTGGGCACGCCATAGTGTGGATGAAGCCTTAAGGATAAAATCACGGTAAAAAGGTGCAAACAGAATCTCGGGATGCCGGACGCCCAAAAAAATTACAGGAGCTTCTGTTTGCACGATTACACCACGATTGTCGCTTGCCGAATTGTGGTAAAATTGCACCGCGATTGGGGTGCCATTGGAAGTCACAGGGAGCGCACTGGTGACCCACAATTTGCCGCTATTTTCGAATCGCAGGTGGAATCGCGGCAATTCCTCCCTCGATTCAGAACGCGGTGATGTAAACGGAGTCTAAGGCTTTTATCTCCCTGTAATTGCTTTTGCTAAAAGTAAATTAAAACTACTAAAGTTATTCTTTACAACTACAAAAAAGATATCAATGAGCTGGTGATCCTGGATAACACCAATGGTGTATTTTGGTTTTGTGCTGCCCTATGCAAGAATAAAATCGTGCGCCCCCCCCCATCTAAATTTGTCCCACCTCAGCCGCAGTATACTGTTTTTTTCTCAGGTCTGATGAGGAAGCTGCAGCCATTCACAGTGAACAGCTGTGGCTTCCTGATCAGACCATGAGACATGATTTGTCCAAGTGCCACATATGTAGTCAATGGAGCAGAGGATGGGGTCAGTGGGGCAGAGAATGAGGCGGCACTGGAAGGCACTGATGAGGAGGCACTGATGAAGCTGCACTGATATGCAGCACTGATGGGCACTGATAGGCGGCATTGATGGGTACTATTAGGTAGCACTGATGGACACTGATAGGCGGCACTGATGGGCACTGATAGGCGGCATTGATGGGCACTGATGTCCACTGATAGGCGGCACTGATGGGCACTGATAGGCGGCATTGATGGGCACTGATAGGCGGCACTGATGAGGAGGCACCAATTGGCAGCACTGATTGGCAGCTCTGATCAGTGACCTGATTATCAGTGTAGATGTCCCCATTTACACTTGCCGGTTACCAGCCCTCTCCTCACGCTGTGACAGTGTGAGGAAAGGAATGCCGATATCCAGCAAGTGTGTTTAGATTGTGATTATCTGTGACTGGACACAGCTGATCATGTGGTAAAGAGCCACTGTAATTGGTTCTTTACCCCGATCACAGATCGCGCTGGGTGTGTGCCGCAGCAGGCGTGCAGGGGGCGTTGCAGACGCCCTCCTAGAACTGCCGACATTTGGCTATAGCACGCTCACCTGAAAAATACCGCCTAAGGCAAATGCCTTGTTTGCCTCAAGCAAGATACGCCCCTGGATAACACCACTTGGTAATACTGGAACACCCCTACTAGCAATGTTGGAGCACACCTACTAGTGATCTTGGAACACACCTGCTATCAATGCTGGAACACACCTACTGGTGATCCTGGAACACACCTACTGGTAATCCTGGAACACACCTACTGGTGATCCTGTAACACACCTACTGGTGATACTGGAACACACCTGCTGGTGATACTGGAACACACCTACTGGTGATACTGGAACACACCTACTAGTGATCCTGGAACACACCAGCTGGTGATCCAGTAACACACCTACTGATGATACTGGAACACACCTACTGGTGAACCTGGAACAGATCTACTGGTGATACTGGAACACACCTATTGGTGATCCTGGAACACACCTACTGGTGATCCTGTAACACACCTACTGGTGATACTGGAACACACCTACTGGTGATCCTGGAACACACTTACTGGTGATCCTGGAACACACCTACTGGTGATATTGGAACACACATACTGGTGATCCTGGAACACACCTACTGGTGATACTGGAACGCACCTACTGGTGATCCTGTAACACACCTACTGGTGATACTGGAACACACCTACTGGTGATACTGGAACACACCTACTGGTGATCCTGTAACACATCTACTGGTGATACTGGAACACACCTACTGGTGATACTGGAACGCACCTACTGGTGATACTGGAACATACCTACTGGTGATACTGGAACGCACCTACTGGTGATCCTGTAACACACCTACTGGTGATACTGGAACACACCTACTGGTGATCCTGGAACACACCTACTGGTGATACTGGAACGCACCTACTGGTGATACTGGAACACACCTACTGGTGATCCTGGAACACACCTACTGGTGATCCTGGAACACACTTACTGGTGATACTGGAACGCACCTACTGGTGATCCTGTAACACACCTACTGGTGATACTGGAACGCACCTACTGGTGATCCTGTAACACACCTACTGGTGATACTGGAACACACCTACTGGTGATACTGGAACACACCTACTGGTGATCCTGGAACACACCTACTGGTGATCCTGGAACACACCTACTGGGGATACTGGAACACACATACTGGTGATACTGGTACACTCTCGTTGCTGCTTCCTACACTCAACAATTGTAATGTAAAAAAGTCACAGTTTCCCACAACCACCAATCAGGGTTAGATCTTCCCTGAAATGGTAAATGTGATTGGTACACCGGGAAGCAGAGAGAGGGAGGAAATGACTTTATGCAACACAGGCTTGACACTGCAGGTAAATTCAGTGAACATTCTGATGTTAGCATAGTTGCAGTGTTTACTGGAACTGGTAGCTCAGTCAATGCTTTTATCTGTTCTAAAGAAGAAAAGGTTCCTCTATACCAAAAAGGAATAGCTGTTGAAGTCACACAACAGAACACTGCATTACAGCAAACCTGTCGCCAAGTTAGCCAGATGTCATTTGATCTTTCTGATGTTCTGTATGCAGAGGGAAACAAGCAGATCAGATCAACAGAACTCCCTCTCGTCTGTGAGCAACAGGGAGGTGTGTATTCAGAGAAAGTGGCCCAGATCCAACCTTCCAGCTTCAATGTCGGGGAATTAAACAAGGTTCATGCAGGCATTTCTAGGTGCTTGCCATTAGATGTTTTTAATGTTACCCAACTGACAGGTGCGTGTTAAAGAGAACGTGGATTTATTTGAGAATTTGAATATATTACCTTAAAATAACTGTTCAGGCTTACCTATAAAGATGTATAACATTTCTCACTTATTTTTAATTGCTTTGTCTGCGCCTTGCTCTTGGCTCTGGGAATCAGGGGTGAAAGGTCCTTGTGGTCTGACATGGCAGAAGCTGTCAAGCTTAAGTTGATTTATAGCCAAGAGTTAGGCCCAGACAAACTAGGAAAGCTAAGTAAGTTGGGTAAAAGTAATATATCATTATTAAACTTGTTCTTTTATTAAAAGTTAAAGTACACCTCCACTTTATTTAACCTCTTCAATACCAGGCACTTAGAACACTTCCCTACCAGACCAATTTTCAGCTTTTAGTGCTGTTGCGCTTTGAATGACAATTCCGCAGTCTTGCTACACTGTACCCAAACAAATGTTTAACATTTTGTTCCCACAAATAGAGCTGTCTTTTGGTGGTATTTGATCACCCCTGTGGTTTTTATTTTATTTATTTATTTTTATTGCGCTACAAATGAAAAAAGACTGGAAATTGAAAAAAAAAAAAGTTTTCTCTGTTTCTGTCACAAAACTTTGTAAATAAGTACATTTTCTCCTTCACTGATGGGCACTGATGAGGCTACACTGATGTGAACTAATGAGGCAGTACTGATTGACACTGATGAGGCGGCACTGATGAGGTGCACTGACAGGCACTGATGATGAGGCACTTATATGCAACAATAATGGGCACTGATAGGCGGCACTGATAAGCAGCACTGACAGGCACTGGTAGGTGGCACTGATATGCAGCACTGATGGGCACTGATATGCAGCACTGATGGGCAATGATAAGTGGCACTGATAAGCAGCACTGATGGGCATTCATAGGTGGCACTGATGGGCACTGATAGGTGGCACTGGTGGGCACTGATAGGTGGCATTGGTGGACACTGATAGGGGGCACTGGCGGGCGGCAATGACAGATGCACTAGGGGCTCATTCCCTGGTGGTCTAGAGTGCCACCTGAAGCTGGCACTGAGTGCCATCCATGTTGGGCATTGTGCCCCTTACCTGGTGGTCTAGGGTGGGCTCCCTGGTGGTTTAGGATCAGCTCCCTGGTGGTCCTGATTGGCTCCCTGGGTGGGCTCTCCTTGGCGGGCTCCCTGGTGTTCTAGGGTGGTGATCCCAGGGGGGCTGCACTGATAAACACTCAGCACAGACCCCCCCTGTCAGGAGAGCCACCGATCGGCTCTCCACTACTTGCGTCTGCAGACGCGAGTAGAGGAAAAGCCAATAAATGGCTTTTCCTGTTAACACTGTGACCAGCCGTGATTGGTCACAGCTGATCACATGGTAAAGAGCTTCCGACAGAAGCTCTTTACCGAGATTGGTAATGCGGTGGGTCAGACTGATACGCTGCACCACCGATCACTGCAATGTCATATGACGCCCAGTCAGGATAACTGAACTACCTTACGGCTGTCATTCTGCATACAGCGGTAGGGAAGTGGTTAAAGAAGACTGCCAGGCATGGTATTTTGTATATACAGTAGTTACATTGATCCAGCTTGGACCTATGTATATACCATACTACTTTCTTCACTGCAGGTCGTGCTCTTCTGCGGCAGCACTGCAGTTGGAGAGGAAGTCAAAAGGAACATGGCTCCTCTATGGTTTTCTGGGTGACTGAGGAAGCTATCCTATTGGACGCTGCTGCCCCATGTGACTCTAGCAGCCAACTTGGGTCAGGCGAGCCTTTTTAAGGCCCTGGCTCCCAGGTTTGGTGCACATTTTGTAAGTTGGTAAAGTAGGGAAAGGTGCCCCACCTTGTAGGGACAGAACTAGTGGCAGGGAAAGGTTCCTGACAAGAAGGGAAAGTGTAGGGATCGCAACTTCTCTGGACATCTTCCTGCTTGGGCAGAAGACAGCCCACATTCTACCCCTCTCAAGAGGAACGGACAGTTTGGCTGAATCCTGCTCTCTACGTGCTGTTGGAACTGTGAGTGTTCCCAGCTGGGCAGTTTTCCCGCCAAGTTATTGGTGCACTGTCTTTGCATCATTTCAATACAAACTCTTTCATTGCAATGGGGCTATGTGTGTTATTGCCGCCACATGGCGCTGCACCCCACCTACAGGCCAATGCCCTTGGAAATCACTGAAGTAGACAACACCATATCAGTGATCTTCACTTGCTTCCAGGTCCCGTACAGAGTGGCTGACTTTGGACACTCTGAATAGAGAAGGTCAGCCGCTAGAGCTAACCTAATAGAAGTCCAGCTATACAAACAAGCCTGGCAAGAATGCAACCCAACTGGGAGCACTCACGAGTTGAAACAGCAAAGTGGCAGTCGAATAGTGGACCAGAGCTGCCGACAGCATCTGTCTTGAGGAACAGCTGGTCTGCACACAAAACGAGAAGGCTTCCAGGAAAGATGGTGTGTCCCTGCACTTTCCCTACTCTTCTGTAACCTTTCCCTGATCCTAAGCACTGTCCTTGACAGATGGGTGTCCTGTCCCTACTCTAGTTTCTGCGTGCCAAACCCGGGAGCAAGGGTCTTAAATAAACTCTGCTCAATCCAATATGGCCCTCAAAGTCACATGAGGTGCCAGCATCCAATCAGATAACTGCCTCCCTGTGACTGAGACAAGCTGCAGACAAGCGCCACCTGCAATGGAGAAAATAGACTGCATCTGCCTATAGGTATCGGAACCATTCAGAGAATTCTTTGCATTTTCTGAGTAAATGCAAAGCATTTTCTGATTGATTGAGGTGGAGAGGCAGGGCGGTGAAGTGGAATTGATTTTTAAAATTGGGGACATCTGCCCCTCTGCCTATCCTTTGCAATATACATCGCCCACTACTGACCTGAGATCATCCACTGACCTCCTCCATCAGCCACAGGCTACTCTAGCTTGGATGACTCCATTCCCAATCTCTAAGCCGGCAGACCATCGTGTACTGTGCATGTGTGACCTTATCGCCACAGCCTGTAAAGGAGAAGACATCTCCCTGCATGCTTCTCCACTGGGGTCCATGGAGAAAATGCCATGGACATGCACTACGTTGTGGCTTCTTGGCTCACAGAATTGGAGGTGCCATAGCAAAGGCATATGCCATGGTCAGAGGAAAAGAGTGTAAGATTGTAAGACTTGACTCACAGAATTGGAGGTGACAAAGCAAAGGAATAGGCCATGGCCAGGGGTCATCAATGCAGCTCCTCATGTAACACTATTAGGGCTAACGGTGTTCCTCTGGTCTTCAGCTTGCCATATATACCCCATGCTACAGATCTCAGAGGAGACCAAGAGGATGGCTACCCACAAATCAAATTGTTCTGTTAAAGGCTGGGGAACCAATAGAAACAGAAGAACAAATAATATTCGGTCTAGTACTTGGCATTCCTTAAAACAATGTCTGTCCTCATTTCGTAAATGTTATCACACTGATTGACCACGTAGATAAGCAGACAAGGGCTATTATATAATGGGAGCTGAGTTTTTTCTTAGTTCAGGCATACTCAGATGGGAGATGGGGAGTAGTGGCCATACAGTAGAATACACTTTGTAATTTTCCTCATCCAGCTACTGTAAGTTGGAAGGGGTCATTGGGTCACCGCAAGTTTTTTTTCCAGAAATTCATTTTTTTAAACTATGGCATTAGGCTGTGGTCTGTTTAGATGCAAATTGTGCCTAATTGAGGTCCGCATATAGTCTGAATGCAAATAGTCTAAAATAATCTATTTTACAATGCAAACTGCCTGATATAAGGGAATGTTATTGTGGAGGCTGAATAATCCATCTGTTGTTGTAATAAAGCATATCATCCATAGCCTTCCAGGCCATTTTCCTTATGCAGTGGGTCTGTGTACAAGATCATGAGTTGGGCCTCCTGGCCTGTGCTCTCCGGCCACCGACATGTGTCATTTTTTTAACGCCCCCTATACAAAAATGATGCTTAGTATGTATAATACATGCACCCCCAAATGGTGAATGTGGACAGATTGGGATCTACCAAACACGTACAACCTGGGCTTTTTTTCTCAGAGAATAAGTGCAGGTACTACTCTCCCTTCCAAGTCACTCCTTATCTCTGCCCCTACCTACTTATGGTTGCAGCCAGCAACAATAGATTCCCCCAGCAACAATAACCCCATCTCTCAACAGTATATCCCACTCAGCAACAATTAACCCCTCCAGCAACAATAGATCCCTTACAGCAACAATAGACCTCCCCAGCAACAATAGATCCCCCACCAACAACAATAAAACCCTCCAGCAACAATCAATCCTACGCCAACAACAATAGACCCCCCCAGCAACAATGGATCCCCCGCCAACAAGAATAGACTTCGCCAGTAACATTAGATCCCCAAAAACAACATTAGCCCCACCCTAGACCCTCCAGCAACAATAGACCTTCTCACAACTTCAGACCCCCCTCAGTGACAATAGACCCCCCAGCAGCCAGCAACAATAGACCCTCCAGCACACCCCCAAAGCCACTTGCCATTACACATATTCATTCCTGGAGGTGCAGAAACTGCATTCACCTGCGTTCCTGTTGAAAAAAGCAGTCACTCTTCCCTCAAATATGCTTTTCAATCTAGCATATGGCAGCTTATCAGTGACAGCATAGTAATCTTTACATTAGGAGCTCCCATTCAAATCAAGAGTCCACCCATTCGCATCAGAGTCCCCCGTTTACATCAGAGTCCCCCTGTTCAAATCAGACCCCTCCCTATACATCACAGCTCTCTACTCAGATCAGAACCCCCTATACATCAGAGCCCCCTGTTTAAATTAGAGCCCCCTGTTCACTTTAGGACTTCCATTGTTCACATCAGAGTCAGAGTCACCCATTTACATCAGAGTCCCCTGCTAACATCAGAGCTCTCCTGTTTAAACTTCACAGCTCCCTATTTATATCAGAGCCCCCTAAACATCAGAGTCCGCCTATTAACATCAGGAGTCTCCTTCTTCACATCAGGAGCCCCCCATCCTAGGTCACATCCGAGCCCCTTTGTTCATATCAGAGTACCCTTTGTAGTAATGATTACTCATATCTGGAGCTATAGTTTTGCTTAGTAACCAGTCATATTCTATCATTTTAATATTGCACAGTGACAGACGATAAGTTATGCTTGGTAGGTTACTATGGAGAACAATTTTTTCCTTTAGGTGGGATTTTTTGGACTTTATAAAAATAATCCCATTTCTTTCGTTGTGTAGCTTAGCTGCCAAATCCTATATCTAGTTTGTCCAGGTAGACATGATTACATTGGTAGCACCAGGAGGCTGTGCTCTGCTGTGTCCTCAGATTAGGTGAGCAGCTGGGTGTCATATCCCAAGGCGGAGGAAATAACTGCTCCACGGATACATAAACACAAGAACAACGAGAAACAACCTCAGCAGAGGCACAAATGAATTTTGTTCTGTATCTGAAAAATGTATAAAATGGTTTCATTCTGGGTCTGTTTTTTTAGAGCGATAATGTAACATGTAAGGGCCATCATGGTAGTTTGTGTCGCTCTCAGTCATGTGATTTTAATAAAATGCAGTTTTTTTTTTAAATCAGTTTTTATTTGTCAAACGTTGACTTTTATCTATAAGACCCCTTTCACACTGGGGACTGGGGCATTTTTCAAGCGCTTTAGAGCTAAAAATAGCGCATGTAAAGCGCCTGAAACCCCCCCCCCCCAATCTACCCCAGTGTGAAAGCCTGAGTGTTTTCCCACTGGGGTGGTGCACTTGCATATACTACCCTAGCCTGCCCCTATACTGCCCTAGTCTGTCCATATACTACCCTAGCCTGTCTATATACTACCCTAGCCTGCCCATATACTACCCTACCCTGTCTATATACTACCCTACCCTGTCCATATACTACCCTAGCCTGTCCATATATTACCCTAGCCTGTCTATATACTACCCTAGCCTGTCCATATACTACCCTAGCCTGTCCCTATACTACCCTAGCCTGTTCATATACTACCCTAGCCTGTCCATATACAACCCTAGCCTGTCCCTATACTACCCTAGCCTGTTCATATACTACCCTACCCTGTCCATATACTACCCTAGCCTGTCCATATACTACCCTAGCCTGTCCATATACTACCCTAGCCTGTCCATATACTACCCTAGCCTGTCCATATATTACCCTAGCCTGTCTATATACTACCCTAGCCTGTCCATATACTACCCTAGCCTGTCCCTATACTACCCTAGCCTGTTCATATACTACCCTAGCCTGTCCATATACTACCCTAGCCTGTCCCTATACTACCCTAGCCTGTTCGTATACTACACTAGCCTGTCCATATACAACCCTAGCCTGTCCATATACTACCCTAGCCTGTCCATATACTACCCTAGCCTGTCCATATACTATCCTAGCCTGTCCATATATTATCCTAGCCTACCCCTATACTACCCTAGCCTGTCTATATACTACCCTAGCCCGCCCCTTGGAATTGAACATAATGATATGTTATATCATTTTGCATATAGACAAGGTGCTGTTGCATGTAAATCTGACTTCCTGTAATTTTAGTTTTAATAATCATGATATAAAATAATGGATGTGGAGGCCTTTTGGTGGGCATGATTTTTTTTTTTGGGGGGGCAGCTTTTTATTCTTGGAATGAGGCAGCACTATGTCTTGGGCCAGCCCTATATAGACCGCTCGCAAACCGCCCCTGCCATTGAAATTGCAAAGCGATTCAGAAGCTGTGCGCATGGGCGCTTTAAACCCCTTTTTAACCCTCTTCTTGGGGATTAAATGCACCCTGCTGCCACCCAAATAGCGGTAAAGCACTGCTAAAACTAGCGGCACTTTGCCGCTACCGCCCTGCCCACCCCAGTGTGAAAGGCTCTCAGTCTAATCTCTCTTTATTGTTATTAATGTAGTGGGGGTCTGCTCTGTTACCTGCAGATCCCGCACCTCCCGCCATTCCAGCTGGCGGCCGCTGGATTTAACATTGATGCAGACTGAAAGAGGGGAATGTGTCTGCCAGCTCCTTGCAGGGTTTTCTTCTCTTCCCTCTTGTTGTTTCTGTGTGCAGAGCAGGACACACACATACACATTCAGGTTACACTGCTTCTCTCCTGTGTTCCTATGTGCATGAGGAAGAAAGCCAATAGAAGGAGCAGTTACAAATGCTAATCAGAGGGACTTTAACAAGCAGCAGGAAGTAGCTGTAAAGGACTCTGGAATATGAAGTTCCAGCACAGAGTGGCCCCATAGCCTTGTATAGTGACAGGAACTACAAAGACCAGCATTCTCTGTGGGGAGGAAATGAGAGACTCCATCTTTATTCCTAGAGGAGAATTCAGTCAGAACATGGCAGGGGAAGAGAATAGACCTAAGAGAGGTGTACTGCCTCTTAGGTCTCTTCACCACACGATCTTAGGCCTCTGGGACTAGTCGGGACATCCAGCCTGAGAGAGAAGGGGATCTTAGGTGCACATCCAGGCGCACCTGCACCAATGGAGAAGTGATCCAGTGTGAGGTGACCAATCGGGCCACCGGGAAAGCCTGCCTGTCCCAGAACGTTTGTTTGGGCCTTGATCGCAGGATTGGGTGAGAGGGCTGTTGCCCATTTGCAGGAAGCAGGGACACTGCACAAGAAATAGAGTTAAGTGAATACTGTATACAAACATCATTGTTGGTAGCCAACTTGCTGACACTTGCAGTACTACAGGATATAAAGCCATTCAGATACATTGGACGCCATTATCCTTTCACCCTGCTGAGAAAAATCCTGCATTCTTCACTTAATGATCCAGGCCAGTTATGTTGTCTGGGCCTGCTATCCAGGAATTTAAGTGCACCAACAAGAGTGGCTAGCTGAAGATGCCAAGACGTATTTAACTACAAAGGGACTGAAGTTACTATTGAAAAATATAAAAAGAGAAGGTGGGCGCACCGACCTTGTGCATTACCAAAAAATATTTTAATAAAATAGTAAAAACAGCAATGGTTATACTCACATACAACCGTGCAAAATAGGCATATCAGATAACTCGCAACTAGTGTTGAGCGAACCCGGACTGTAACGTTCGGGTCCGTACCGAACTTTAGGGTGTCCGTGGCACGGACCCGGACCCGGACATTTCAAAAATCGTTCGGGTTCGGTCCGGGGTTCTGCTATTTTACTCCACGTGTTGAGAAGCTGCAGGGCAGCCAATCAACAAGCGTTTCAGTGGTTTGCCCTTAGAAGCCATCACAGCCATGCCTACTAATGGCATGGCTGTGATTGGCCGGTGCATCATGTGACCCAGCCTCTTTATAAGCTGGAGTCACAGTGCTGCAGTCACATGCTCCTTGGGTTAGTATAGGGAAAGGTAGCTGACGGCGTGAGGGACAGATTTTAGCCATTTTAAGACCTGATCCTGCATCCTGAGATAGATTACTTTACTACTGCTGTCTGTGCTGTTGCTCTGAGGACAGATAGCAGAAATTAGAGATTTCACATACCGCTGCTTTGAGTTGCAGATCAAGCTCTGCATAGAAC
>BLSH010113654.1:5387-21538 GCA_018402905.1 Glandirana rugosa | reverse complement strand
CGCGTGGCTGGAACACGTAATGGTTTTCATAAAATTATTTTATCATTTTTGTCGTTACCAATATGAGTGTATATTGACACGTTTTATCCATATAGTCTATTGAGCGTTGTGGTTTGCCGAAGAAAGGTCAGGTTACATCCTTGTATTTTATGGCTCCCCAGTCTGACATTTCGCATTACCGACGGTGCAAAGCTCCCTACTGGGAGAAGGAGTCTCTTTCGTTGTAGTCTTCCAAGAAGGAGCTTTACGCAGTAGTGCGAAATGTCAGACTGGGAGGCCATAGAATACAAGGATGTAACCTGACCTTTCTTTGTCAAACCACAACGCTCATCTCAACTCGCTTGTGGACCTTCGTCCGTGCGATCGTTCGGGTTCCGTCCGGACCCGGACCCGGACTTTGTCACGAAGTTCGGACGGACCAGCAGAACCCGAACTTCCAGGTGTTCGCTCAACTCTACTCGCAACACCAAACTGTTTCTTTCCAGTCCAATGTAGGAACATAAGATACCGGAGGGTCAGACTGTAAAGCGTGATGACGCATTTCGAGGAAGAACCTTCTGATGTTGCTTTCTCTGAGGAAGAGGGTCATCCCTCGAAACGTGGCAGCCATTACGCTTTACAGTCTGACCCCTCGGTATTTTATGTTCCTACATTGGACTGGAAAGAAGCCGTTTGGTGTTGCGAGTTATCTGATATACCTATTTTGCACAGTTATATGTGAGTATAACCATTGCTGTTTTTACTATTTTATTAAAATACTTTTGGTAATGCACAAGGTCGGTGCGCCCTCCTTCTCTTTTTATATGTTTCAGTCGTAAGAGCACCCATTGTTCTAAGGAGGGCAGCAAGACGATTGGCATTCCCAGAGGCATAACTAGAACCTTCAGGGCCCCGGTGCAAGAAATTATGAAGGGCCCCCTGACCCCTGGTCAGGGCCCTTCCCTCTTCCCACTGAACCTGGGGCCCTTTACTCCTATTGCGGGTACCTTTATTATGGTAACGCAGCAGAGTCCTTTCACAAGTTCTGCAGCAGGCCCCCTTTCTGCCCTCTTCGGGATTTCCCATGGTGGTGAAATGCCAGGGCCTGGTCACAATTGCAAACTTTGCAATCCAGATAGTTCCCTCACTGGTGTCAGTAGTTTTTAACTTTTATTTTAATTTTATTATTTTTTTTACCATTTCATTTTATTCCTTTTACAATTTTACTTTTACAATTTTTTTAGGAGCTCTGTTGGGGGGCTTTGATGAGATATCAGGGGTCTAAACAAACTTCAGCTCTCAATTTCCTTCTGTGTAGCCTCAGCTGCAAAGAATGAATGGGCAGGAATCTGATTCATTCAGAAACGGAAGTATTGTAAAAAAAAGTTTACTATGCTTCAGTTATGAATGAACCAATTGGTAACAATCACTGGCTGTTCATTCAGAAAAGGTAGGAGCCGGACATGACAAATTTACCGACCCGTTCCCACCTCTCCATCATGACTCACCTTCTACAGCAGCTGGCAGGAGAGAGAAGGGGGAAGACAGCAGCTCTGGGGGGGGGGGGACCAGGGAAGCACACAGGGACCCTGGGAACAGCAGAAGACAAGTAAACTGGATAGAGGAAAATGGAGGAGATTGGGTCCTCTAAATGCCCCCCCACCATCCCTCCAATTCAGGTGTACAAGGGAGGCACACGGGCCCCCTGGACCATGGGGCCTGGTTGCAATTGCAACCCCTGCAACCCCTATCGTCATGCCCCTGGGCATTCCATATATACCAGACTGCACCACACATTTAGAGGCTAAGCACCCGAGCACATGAGAATTTTTTTCTCTGAAGTTACTATTGCCATACGGCCCACACACACACATATCCAGGGCTCTGTATGTGCAGTGGGTGTGTGGGACAGCCTATCTAGGAAGCTAAGATATAGACTGTTGATTTGAGTATAGTGTTTGTTATTGGGTCTGTGGTGCCAGGAGGCAGAAGAGAGAGATCTGACATGGAGACGGTCAGTCTTCTACTCTCCTCCTGCCTGGACTCATAGAGCCAAACTTGGGTAAAGGTAACCAATCTGATCGCCATTTTGGGATTTATTGTTATTGAAGTGTTTGGGGTTATTCTATGGTTCTGAATCCCTTGAAAACATCCTGAGTGTATTATTGAGCTATATCACCTATAACCTCAATTATTGTTCTTCTATTGCATTCTTTGAACATATATACTGTAAATGTTTGTTGCCTATCCACAGAAATACTACAGTAAAGACAATTTCAGTGTTTTATCATAAGGTGTGTGTTTCTCATTGATCCTTGCACTCACACTATTGCCAGGTGGGTTGAGAGGCAGGGTATGGGGCTGAACATACTTAAGCGGCTCCTGCGGGGGTAGCGCTACATTAATATTATTATTATTATCATACAGGATTTATATAGTGCAGTGCTTTACAACATTGAAGGAAATAGTACAGTTACAATACAATTCAATACAAGAGGAATCAGAGGGCCCTTTATCATTTCTAATGAGTGTGAATGTGTTTTATTAAGGTTTTTAGAACCTCTTTTCAATATGCAATTTGTAATTATATAAGACTCACATATACTGGTTCTGCTTCCTCCTTAGCAGTACTGTGTAACTATATATTTACATAATGGTAAACTCATTACATATGCAAACTCTGCTTCCTCTGTAGCAGTACTGTTTAATTATAGATTTACCTACTAGCAGGCTCATTACATATACAAGCTCTGCATCCTCCTTAGTAGTATTCACATGAAGGCAGATTCATTACATATGCAGTCTCTGCTTCCTCCTTAGCAGTAATGTGTATTTATATTTCTCCTTAATGGCAGACTCATTACGTGTACAAGCTCTGCATCCTCCTTAACCGCTTAAGGACCGCCCCACGTACATATATTGCGGCAGAGTGGCCCTTAGGTGCTAAATCACGTACCTGTATGTGATTATTTTCTTCTGCTCTGGGCGCGGATCCCCACTCCCACTGTGATTGGACACAGTGGGAGCCAATCAATGGGTCATTCCGAGAGAGGCAGGACAGTAAACAAGGCAGATTGCCGTTCTGCTAGTAAGAACGACAGAGATCTTGTGTTTCTGCTAAGCAGGGACATGGATCTCTCTCTTCCATCAGTTAAACCATCATCCACACAGTAAGAAAATACTCCCTGGGAACAGTCCTTTGGTCACCTCTGATGTTCACCCCTTCCCTGCCAGTGTCATTAGTTCAGTGACAGTGCATTTTCTTTACCACTGGTCACTGTATTGGAGTCACTGGTCCCCAAAAAGTGTCACTTAGTGTCCAATTTGTCTGCCGCAATGTCGCAGTCCCGCTAGAAATCGCTGATCTCTGCCATTACTAGTAAAAAAAAAAGTCCATAAATCTATCCCATAGTTTGTAGATATAACTTTTGCGCAAACCAATTAATATATACGCTTATTGGGATTTTTTTATCGGAAGCATGTAGCAGAATACATATTGGCCTAAATTTATAAAGAAATTCGATTTTTTTACATTTTTTTTATTGGATGTGTGTTTTATAGCAGAAAGTAAAAAATATAGATTTTTTTCAAAATTGAAGCCTTTTTTGGTTAATAGCTCAAAAAATAACTGCAGAGGTGATCAAATACCACCAAAAGATATCTCTATTTGTGGGAAAAAAATGACATCAATTGTATTTGGGTACAGCGTCGCACGACAGCACAATTATCAGTTAAAGCAACGCAGTACCGTATCACAAAAAATGGACTTCGGGATTAAACCTTAATAGTATTCTGTATATATCACATGAAGGCAGACTCATTATGCAGCCTCTGCTTCCTCCTTAGCAGTAATGTGTATTTATACTTAAAGGCAGACTCATTATGTGTACAGGCTCTGCATCATCCTTAGAAGTACTGGGCATATAGTGTATTCACATATATGTATATATGTATAGTGTATATAGTGTATTCACATGAAGGTAAACTCATTATATTTGCCGGCTTTGCTCCCTCCTTTGCAGTACTGTGTAATTACAGTATATATTTACAAAAAGGCAGATTCATTACATATGCAGTCTCTGCTTCCTCCTTAGCAATAATGTGTATTTATATTTTTTCCTTAATGGCAGGCTCATAATGTGTACAAGCTCTGCATCCTCTTTAGTAGTACTGTGTATATAGTGTATTCATACATATATACACAGTATATACGTTATATTTATATATAGTGTATATAACGTATTCATATGAAGGTAGGCTCACTACATATGTATTGCTGCCCCCTTGAGGGTCGCTTGAAAATTCCATTCCCCCTTGGCCTTCCCCACTTTGAGAGTCCTCCACCACCCCTGACACTCTGGGTTCACTCATGTTGCAACCTTTATTGAGGTTAGCACTAGTCAGTAATGGAAACCACACCAGACTTGAGTTTAAGATATTTACTTTAACTTTTTCCTTTAAGTGAAAGATGAAACTTCAGAATCATAAGGGTAAAGCCTCATACACACGAACTGATGGTTGGTCAACCGAACGTCCAACTTTTGTCCAAATTGGCCAATGGCAGTTTGGTCTAGCGTACTAACGTGAATCAAGTAATCGGCCAATAAAGCCGAACGTAGTGACGTGTTCCGAGCGTATAACAAGGAAGTTCAGGTGAATGTGATTTGTGAATTACGAACACAAGTTACACAACCGAACACTTCCTGGATTCCGAGCATGCATGTTTGCACTTCCAACTTTTGGTTGGTCAACTTCTGTACACACGAGCCAACAATCGGTCAACTCCTTGTTGGCCAACACAAGTTTTCTAGTCTCGTCGTCCGACTTCTGTTGGACGAATATTGGAAATCGGCTGTAGAATCGTGCGTACACACGATCGGATCATTGGCCAACAGGCTGTTGGACGACCATTGTTGACCAACCATCGGACCGTGTGTATGGACCTTTAGAATCAACAAATCACTTTAAATCAAAGACTTATAAAATTCAACACACAGATTATCTTTGAAACTTTCAATGAATAGAAAGGGCAGTCCAGTTAAAGTGTAATCACCACTCCCTGTTATTCACTATTAGCTCCAACAGGTATAACAATAGAATTTCTCCAATTGAGTTTAATCAAGATAACAAGTTGCTCAATTGTGGGTAATATAACACGGTGCTAAATAAAGTAAATCAATTTCAGATGATGATACAGGATATAGAAACTGTTGGGCCAATGGTAAATTGATACCACTCAATGGAATGCAATTAACTTTGCACCACTGTATAACCATTCAGATGAATTGATACAAATTATGATATCCCTTAAAAAGAACGACTTATCTAAATCCTCCTGCTCTTTTCAGAGAGTTCTTAGGAGAATATAATGGTACCAAATAGAATAGCCCTGAGTTCTGTCAAGTGGGGGAAGAGTAATTGAAGTTGTAGTTATTCTGTAATCAAAGTTCAGTAAATCTTCTGCCGGCTATGTTATTTTGAAGTTAGGTACCTAAAAGCATCTGTATCCACTGATCCTTGGAATAAGGCACAAAAGTAGATTAGAACTTCACTGAATTGAAACAGAGTTTTCCCAGTGATCACTGACTTTCTTGAATATACTAACAACTAGCAGCAATCCAGTGTGCCCAGTAACTGTAATCCAGGATCTTCAATAAAGTATTATTAATTGTCTGTCTAAGATCTTTCTTTAAAGGAGGACTGTAGTGACAGATCAGTACTCTTAAAGATAGGCTGGAGCCCGCTCACCCGACCGGACAGATGATTGCAGACAGGTGGTCTAGCTGTTTAGATGATAATGATGATGCTGGAACTGATGAAACACTCCCACTCTCTGCTCCTGGAAAATGGCCTCCACTGCACTCCCTGCAGCTCTCCCTGATCGATCGCTGCTACTGGATCTGGAACAGGCTCAGATGGTGGTAGCTGGCTCTGCAGATCTTTCACTGGAACACTGTATCTCAGCAGCTCGCTGGATCTCTCTGTATAAGCGGCAAGCCCCCTGTAGATGCACGCAAGGTCCTTGCTGATCGATCACACCATCCAAAGAGGCCACAACAAGCCCCTTCTCTGACTTAAATAAGTTCTTCCATAAGGCACTGTTCTTCCCAGGAGCCCTCCAACACAGCACAGCCTGATGTGAACTGGAGTCCCTCCATAGCCGAGTCTGATAACATTTCCTTCTGTCACACTACAAGTTCCACAAGACATCACTCCTCACAGTTCCATTCTTATTTGACAAACCTAACTGTTACGTACCTGACGGTGGAGTCTGTCTTGTGCAGGGAACAACCGCTCTTGCGCACCCGATTCAAGGACCCCTGGTAGTGTAGACAGAGGCCCGAGAGTGCGGGATGGCACGAGGGCTGGATGGTCACAGATGTTGTAGTGAGATTCCAGCAGGTCGTGCAAACAGGAGAATGGTCGTACAAGCAGGGTTGGCAACGTGCAGGCAGAAAGGTACAAAAGGGGTTAGGCAAGCGGATCGTCAAGTTCAGGCAAGGTTCGTTAACGGGCGGGCAGCGGAGGTACAGAGGAGTAGACAAACGGATGGTCGTGGATAGCCGGGGTCGATGCAGGTAGCGGACAACAGGTCAAAGCAAGCCGGGTAGACAGGAAACAGGTGAAAACACAGGAACAGGTAGGGAGCTGAGGCTCACAGGTCTGGAACGCTGTAGAACAAGCAGCAACTTGGTGCAGTATGTCCAGGGTTTAAATAGGCACCATTTGGCGCCGTTTCCGGCGCGTGCGCGCGCACGGGCGCGCGCACGGGAGCGCGCGAACGCGCACGGGAGCGCGCGAGCGCGCACGGATGCGCGCGCACCACCCGGAAACGGCCAGGAACACTGGCAAAGTCCTTTTTACTGACACTAACACTAGGGGGAATCCTCTATAGCATTCCACAAGCACAAACATCTTCATGCCAAGGGAGCAATGCTGAGCTCCTGGCTACACATATAAAACACACTCAAGAAGTAGACCCTCAAGATACAGCCCTGAACATTAATCAAAAAAAGAAGAAAAATTCATAGGTTAGTATCTTATATAGTATGCAAAGGGGGTAGGAGCTATCGGCGAAGAGACATAATGCAATAACTGAAAATAAAAAGCTGATTTTGCTCAACCACCTCTTAAATGAATATCAGAAAGTCTCAATAAATCTAAAAAAAAATACTTCAACTCACTGAACTGACTATAAAAAAGTTTATTGGTGTCAAACGCGTATATAGAAAAAAATCAACATCTATAAAAAATAGTACCACGCCACACAATCTCACTCTGATACTGATAAAAAGCACAGACATCCACCTCACTCATATTATACTGTACCGCCAGTGACCATAAATATATATACAAGTATATTTCCTCACTAATTTACGAATTGCCAACTGATGGGGACAAAGTAACTTAGGGATCCTCAAAGCATCATGCATGGGAGGCTCTCTGATGTAGTCTTTAATGTAGCTATTGATAGCTCTATAGAGACCACAGATTAGATTGGATATGCAAACAAGTGATCATTGCCCAGAATGGGATATTTGATAAGTATAGTTCATAAAGGAATCCAACAAAGATGCACAAGTTATAATACAGTGATCTCTAGAGCAGTGGTTCTCAACCCTGTACTCAAGTACCCCCAACGGGCCATGTTTTCAGGTTTTCCTTTATCTTGCACATGTGCTTTAAATCAGAGTCAATGGCTTGGTATTTTGGACAGCTATTTTATCTAAGAGACATTCCCAAAACATGGCTTGTTGGGGGTACTTGAGGACAGGGTTGAGAAACACTGGTCTAGAGGAGGTTAGTTGACCAAAGCTTGAAATAAAGGTCCAGTCTCACCTCCTCACCGTGACCAACCAGTGACTTATATGGGATGGGATTGCTCTAAGTTGGATGTTACATCCACTGGCCCTGAGACCACCACAGACAACAGGATCTGATAAGTATCACTGTATACATGCCTCATGCGGATGTTGGAATATTGACCATGATCTAACTATAGGATTTACAAAGACTTCCTATGTTATACTGTTGGGGATGTGGAGTGGAGTTCCCAGAAGAGTACTTTTGGATACTTGTTCCTTACAGTTATAGTACAATACCTACAGTATGAGGGAGGATTTCAAAGTATATTGATATTTCCAGGCATGACTTTCTGCTGACCCACAAGGAAAGCTGGACCTTTATTTCAAGCTTTGATCAACTAACCTCCTTTAGACCACTGTATTACAACTTGTACACCTTTGCTGAATTCCTCTATGAGCTATACTCATCAAACATCACATTCAACGGTCACTTTTTTGGATATTCAATCTAAACAGAGGTCTCTAGAGTCATCAATATATACATTAACCACTTCAGCTCCAGAAGGTTTTACCCCCTTCCTGGCTATTTTTTGCAATACGGCATTGTGTTGCTTTAACTGACAATTACGTGGACATGCGATGCTGCCTCTCCTACGAACAATTCCTTTTTCTTGCACAGGTGCTTTAAATCAGAGTCAATGGCTTGGTATTTTGGACAGCTATTTTATCTAAGAGACATTCCCAAAACATGGCTTGTTGTCACTTTTTTGGATATTCAATCTAAACTGAGGTCTCTAGAGTCATCAATATATACATTAACCACTTCAGCTCCAGAAGGTTTTACCCCCTTCCTGGACATTTTTTGCAATACAGCATTGTGTTGCTTTAACTGACAATTACGTGGACATGCGATGCTGCCTCTCCTACGAACAATCGGTGGGTCCCGGCGGCTGGACCCGCTGACTGGCTCCCACTGTGTCCAATCACAGCGGGAGCACGCCCCCCCCAAGGCGATCCGAGGAATAATTTTGCACTTAAGGGCTGCCCTGTTGCAGTATGTACGTGGGGCGGTCCTTAAGTGGTTAAGGACTACATCAGAGCCTCCCATGCATGATCCTTTGAGAATCACTAAGTTACCATGTTCCCATCAGTTGGCAATTCATAAATAAGTGGGGAAATATACTCATATATATATTTATGGTCACTGGTGGTATACAATACGAGTGAGGTGGATGTCTGTGCTTTTTATCAGTATGAGTGAGATTGTATGGCGTGGTACCATGTTTTATACATTTTGATTTTTTCTATATACTTGTTTGTTACCAATAAACTTTTTTGTAGTTAGTCCAGTGAGTTGAAGTAATTTTTTGAGATTTATTGAGACATTCTGATATCCATTCAAGAGGTGGTTGAGCAAAACAGGTTTTTATATTCAGTTATTGCATTAAGGCTCATTACATTTGCAGGCTCTGCTTCTTTCTTAGCAGTACTATGTAATCATACACAGTATTCATTTGAAGACAGACTCATTAGATATGCATGTTCTGCTTCCTCCTTAGTAGTACTAAACTGTGGTTATGCTTTTGATTATGCTCTATCTGTATCAAGTCTAATAATCAGTTTAGACTGCTTAAAAAAACAATGGCTCAGCATTCATTCAGCAGGGATGTCAATTAAATTGGATCATATCAATGGGTGTGTACAGATCAGCACTAGAGGAAGGATCTCCAGTCCATTTATGACACACAGTTATTAAGAAGCATTTAAACATTTAAAAGTGCTTTACAGCTCTACTGAGTACAAATCCACAGGGCGCATTGTGATTCAGCATACCCAGCCATGTCTTATCTTGTAATTGATTTTATCTCGGCAGCTGTCCAGCAAGGTTGCAGATTGCATTAACACACTGATTGTCAGTACAGAAGGAATGGAAACTAAGGTGCATGAAATAATACAAATAAAATATGGCACTGCTTGGAAAAATCCAGGCAAACAGGAGCCTGCACAAACCAATACACATAATCATAAATAATCAGAGGCGGTATGGTAGAAGAGGTGGTTTCAAACATCTCCATGATTAGAAGTACTTGCAGCCAGAATGCAATAGCTGCTGCAAATTACCAGCTGCTGGAGCAGTCTGCCATTGCCTGCTGATCAGTGTTAGCAGTTGGTGCCTCCAGAGGTACTGTCCTAGGATGTGTATGTATGAATAAGAGTTAGGGACCTTAGCTTATAAATTCCTTGAGGGCAGGGATTAATGTTTAATGCACAACATACAATAGAATAGATACTGTATGTGATGTAATGTAAATTGTCAGTGCTAGATAAATACCTATAACAAATAAATAAACAAAAGTATTCACATTGGAATCACCCAATATAAATGCATTTCATTTGTTTGCTGTTTAAAACAGCTATAGTAAAATACAGTTATATGCAAATGTTTAGGAACCCCTGACAATTTCCATGATTATCATTTATAAATATTTGGGTGTTTGGATCAGCAATTTCATTTTGATCAATCAAATAACTGAAGGAGACCGTGATATTTCAGTAGTGAAATGAGCTTTATTGGATTTACAGAAAATGTGCAATATGCATCAAAACAAAATTAGACAGGTGCATAAATTTGGGCACCCTTGTCATTTTGTTGATTTGAATACCTGTAACTACTTAGCACTGATTAATTGAAACACACAATTGGTTCGGTGAGCTCATTAAGCCTTGAACTTCATAGACCGGTGCATCCAATCATGAGAAAAAGTATTTAAGGTGGCCAATTGCAAGTTGTTGTTCTCTTTGACTTTCCTCTGAAGAGTGGCAACATGGGGGCCTCAAAACAACTCTCAAATGACCTGAAAACAAAGATTGTTCCACATTATGGTTTAGGGGAAGGCTACAAAAAGTTATCGCAGAGATATAAGCTGTCAGTGTCCACTGTGAGGAACATAGTGAGGAAATGGAAGACCACAGGCACAGTTCTTGTTAAGGCCAGAAGTGGCAGCCACATAAAATATTGGAGAGGCAAAGGCGAAGGATGGTGAGAACGGTCAAAAACAGCCCATAGACCACCTCCAAAGACCTACAACATCAACTTGCTGCAGATGGTGTCACTGTGCATCGTTCAACAATTCAGCGCACTTTGCACAGGGGGAAGTGATGCGAAAGAAGCCTTTTTCTGCACACACGCCACTAACGGAGTCGCTTGAGCAGGGGCGTAACGATAGGGGTTGCAGGGGTTGCAATTGCAACCGGGCCCCATGGTCCAGGGGGCCCATCTGCTTCCCTTGTACACCTGAATAGGAGGGATGGCAGGTGTGGTATTTAGAGGACCCAATCTCCTCCATTTTCCTCCATCCAGTTTACTTGTCTTCTGCTGTTCCCAGGGTCCCTGTGTGCTTCCCTGGTCCCCCCACAGAGCTGCTGTCTTCCTCCCTCCTCTCTCCTGCCAGATGCTGTAGAGCAGGGGTAATAAAGGGACCCGCGATAGGAGTAAAAGGCCCCAGTATCAGTGTGAAGAGGCAAGGGCCCTGACCAGGGGTCAGGGGGCACTTCATAGTTTCTTGCACCGGGGCCCTGAAGGTTCTAGTTACGCCTCTGCGCTTGAGGTATGCAAACGCACATTTGGACAAGCCAGCTTCATTTTGAAATAAGGTGCTGTGGACTGATGATTATGTTATGCATGGCGGCAAAAGAACACAGCGTTCCAAGAAAAACACTTGCTACCCACAGTAAAATTTGGTGGAGGTTCCATCATGCTGTGGGGCTGTGTGGCCAGTGCCGGTACTGGGAATCTGGTTAAAGTTGAGGGTCGCATGGATTCCACTCAATATCAGCAGATTCTTGAGAATAATGTTGAGGAATCAGTCACAAAGTTGAAGTTACGCCGGGGCTGGATATTTTAACAAGACAAAGACCCAAAACATTGCTCAAAATCTACTCGGGCATTTATGCAGAGGAGCAAGTACAATGTTCTGGAATGGCCATCCCAGACCTGAATATCATTGAACATCTGTGGGGTGATTTGAAGCGGGCTGTCCATGCTCGGCAACCATCAAACCTAACTGAACTGGAGATGTTTTGTAAGGAGGAATGGTCCCAAATACATTCATCCAGAATCCAAACACTTATTACAGGCTATAGGAAGCGTCTAGAGGCTGTTATTTCTGCTAAAGGAGGCTTTACTAAATATTGATGTGATTTTTCTGTTGGGGTGCCCAAATTTATGCACCTGTCTAATTTCGTTTTGATGCATATTACACATTTTCTGTTAATCCAATAAACCTCATTTCACTACTGAAATATTACTATGTCCTTCAGTTATTTGATAGATCAAAATGGAATTGCTGATCCAAACATCCAAATATTTATAAATGACAATCATAGAAATTGTCAGGGGTTCCTAAACTTTTGCATACAACTGTATCAACATTTTATAATGTTAATATACGCTAGCAAAAAAATTACACTAAAACTGACACATACTTATATAGCCAAATGGGTTGATTTACTAAAGGCAAATAGGATGTTCATTTTGCAGGGAAATTTGCACTTTGCAAGGGCATTTTCAATTAGCTTTGTGAATGTGGTGAACATTCACTTTGCAAAGAATACCCAATCATGTGCAAGGAAAAGTAAGAAAAACATATTTCTGCTTACATATGATTGGATGATGTAAGTCAGCAGAGCTTCGGCTCAATCACAAAGCTAAGGGAATATTTCTTTGCAAAGTGAAAATTCCCTTTCAAAGTGTACATCGTATTTGCCTTTAGTAAATCAACCCAATGCATCTACCAGTTTCATAGCTTGGATCCATCCATATAACCATACCCAGAGATCCTTTACAGCACAATGCACTGTCTGATGTTTACATGGGAAGGTGCTAAGAGCCCAATAACAGTTTACCTCTGCCCTGATTTGATTGCCCAGTGAGTGTTGGGTCATTAGGGGGTGCACCTACAGAGCTATAATAAGAGTTTCTGATGGAGATTTTACAGGTTGATGAAAGTCTCAGATGTGACTGATTATCTCCCCTATTCACTGAGAAGACATATGAATAATGACTGCATGAGTGGCTCCATCCACTCAACGGTCAAGTCATGCAATTATCAGTGGCTTGCTATGGAAGCAATCAAGGATGAACAGATGTCATCATTCTCATGCTGTCATCTTTCTACTTATATTGACTTTCATAGGAAAGTCCTTTGATTTCTGACTGTAGAAATGTGACTTAAAGTCTGACTCCATCTTTTACACCATGTTACATTATAACCGTATTTATGTTGTAATGGTGCCAAATGGCAGATCAACTTCTCAATGGATTACAGGTGTGTGATCAATGCACTCTTAAGCTGGCAATACATGGATGGAAATTCTGCCAGTTCAGCAGTGACCCACCAAATTTCATTCCATGTATGAGCACTGTGGTTATAGAGAAGTTGATCTACTGATTGACTTCTGTACAACCGGCCTGTTGGATTTTCCTTGCTCAATCAGTTCTGCAGGCTATAACCTGCATCACTGATCATTGCATTCTGACGCTGGGCTGTCTCCCCGCTGTCAGAATACAATAGCTCAGCAGGAAGATTCCCCCATCCACATCTAGTGTGCAGATGGAGGAATTGAGTTAGGTCTTTTCGTTCAACCCACTGCTCAAATGAAAGAAATTGACTCATCTATGGACTGCTTTAGCCCACTGACACTTCCTCCAGCTCTCCAACTGTAATCCTGTACCGCAGTACATACAACGACCTGGAGGAAAAGTCTGCAGGAATCTGGCATTACAGCCAAGATCCACAGATCTTGGGTGTAATGCTTTGCAGGCTCCTGTAAAATAAATAAATAAATACACGAAAAAAAAAAATTCTTGCAAATTTATGTGAATTTATTCTTTTTTTTAAAGGTGCACTAAGTCTTTTAGGGCTTATGTTGGAAAAGTTTGCAAGCAAGAACAATTCTTGCTGCCCATTGCAACCAATCAGCATCCTCACCAGAAATGACAGTTGGAAGGCCTTTAATCTCTTTTCACATCTGTTTGAATACTGGTTTTCACACATACCACCCATCTAGACTTTGCAACAGCTGCTGGATCACTAGACCTTGCATAATACTAATGACGATGTAGTTACATTATTCCTTACTTTTGGGAAACCTGGGGTGTCAAGATACCAAGGCGGTAGAGACCGCTTGCTGGTATGTGCCATTCCCCATTCAGATGATTAGCCACAGGTTACAATGTCTGCAATAAGCAAGATGTCCCATATGTGCTGTATCCAGCATCCCTGTGCTCTCATTCTTAGCATCTATTATACATTCTGTTCATACTCCCAGTTTATATCAGAAATTCTCTGTGTGCTGTGCTCCCTGCCTTGCTGCTCTGAATCATTTGTAAGTGTTCAGTACCTGCTGGATAAACTCCCAGTTCTCATCAAATACTGGACACTAGCCAAGTAGTGCACAAAATACGCACATGGCAGCCCGCTGCTCGGCCATTGTTCGCATGTGCTCTGCTGTGACAGGCCATGTTTTAAGCAACATATTGGAAAATAATAAGACAAAGCACAAAGGCCGACTCCTGTTCTGATGAATGGTGAAAAATCCCAGAGCTGCCACCACATGTGACACATCACAGGCTGCCAGCCGCAACTCTGGGACTCTAAATGTTCTCTGAGCCTAAATATAAAATGCCAAAATCAAACTGATGTTAAATATACAGACAGGAGAGGAAGATGACCTACATGTTCCTAGTCAGACACTTTCCCTGGAGTCCTTTTCATCTTACTCAGGCAAATTTTGCAGCATAACTCACAGTGCTGTCAGTATATCTCCACCAGAGTTCCTCCACTGTGGCTGTACTGTTCAAGTTCATTAACCTGTCACTTCACACCCATATTATTCCTCCTGTCCCCTCTACTGCCCCAGTGCCATTCACACCTACTGTGCAACCATACAGTCCCCACTACCATTCCTATATTGTATTTCCATCCTCTCCCCTCTGCTATTCCTGTATTCTTCACACTTATTGTACCTCCATCCTGTCCCCTCTACTATTCCTGTACTGATCACACATATTGTAATTCCATCCTATCCCCTCTACTATTCCTGTACTCTTCATACATTTTGTAACTCCATCCTGTCCCCTCTACTGCCCCAGTGCTATTCACACCTACTGTGCAACCATACAGTCCCCACTACCATTCCTATATTGTATTTCCATCCTCTCCCCTCTACTATTCCTGTACTGATCACACTTATTGTACCTCCATCCTGCCCCCTCTACTATTCCTGTATTCTTCACACTTATTGTACCTCCATCCTGCCCCCTCTACTATTCCTACATTATTCCCATATATTGTAACTCCATCCTGTCCCCTCTACTATTCCAGTACTCTTCACACATATTGTACCTCCATCCTGCCCCCTCTACTATTCCTACATTATTCCCATATATTGTAACTCCATCCTGTCCCCTCTACTATTCCTGTACTCTTCACACATATTGTTCCACCATTCAGTCCCCTCTACTATTCCTATATTCTTCACACATATTGTAACTCCATCCTGTCCCCTCTAATATTCCTGTACGCTTCACACATATTGTACCACCATCCTGTCTCCTCTACTATTCCTGTATTATTCACATATATTGTACCACTATCCTGCCCCCTCTACTATTCTTGTATTATTCACATATATTGTACCACCATCCTGCCCCCTCTACTATTCCTGTAATCTACACACATATTGTACCACCATCCTGTCCCCTCTACTATTCCTCTACTCTTCACACATATTGTACCTCCATCCTGTCCCCTCTACTACTATTCCTTTACTCTTCACACATATTGTACCTCCATCCTGTCCCCTCTACTATTCCTATACTCTTCACACATATTGTACCTCCATCCTGTCCCCTCTACTATTCCTGTACTCTTCACTAGTGTTGAGCGAACCCGGACTGTAACGTTCGGGTCCGTACCGAACTTTCGGGTGTCCGTGGCACGGACCCGGACCCGGACATTTCAAAAATCGTTCGGGTTCGGTCCGGGGTTCTGCTATTTTACTCCACGTGTTGAGAAGCTGCAGGGCAGCCAATCAACAAGCGTTTCACTGGTTTGCCCTTAGAAGCCATCACAGCCATGCCTACTAATGGCATGGCTGTGATTGGCCGGTGCATCATGTGACCCAGCCTCTTTATAAGCTGGAGTCACAGTGCTGCAGTCACATGCTCCTTGGGTTAGTATAGGGAAAGGTAGCTGACGGCGTGAGGGACAGATTTTAGCCATTTTAAGACCTGATCCTGCATCCTGAGATAGATTACTTTACTACTGCTGTCTGTGCTGTTGCTCTGAGGACAGATAGCAGAAA